>CM053783.1:689471685-690071685 GCA_028749045.1 Cupressus sempervirens
AGAGCGTTCAGATTAGTTGGGAAACATAGCGACCAAAACTCAGTACGAGTGTTGGAAAATTTGCTAATCCACACTTCAAAAAGCAAATCAATATGCAACTTATATTATTAGTTCCTGCCAAAGGAAATCTAATGGATCTCTTCAATTTCTAAAATCAATTAATTTGTCCAATAAGATTGCAAAATTATTCTGAGATCAAAATTTATTATAAAGTTCATATTTTCATATTATTTAATAAAAAAACAAAATACCATTAAACTGAAATCTTATTGGCTCATGATCAAAAAACAATGAAAAAATTCATTTTCCTTCAACAAAAATACAACTATTTTTTGAACACTTCTATTAATGCAAGCATTAATTGCAACTTTATCCTATTAATGAATGCATTAATTTCAATCTTATCTTTTCCACATTTGTGACAAGTGGATAAACTTTTTTAAATAAGATAATAGTTTTAATTGATGTTTATTTTTTTCATTTGTAAAATGTTATTCAAATATAAATATTTTAATCAAATATAACATTTTAACTCTTTTAAATTGTCAAATTTTAAAAATTATTTTTTATATGCTTTAATTTCATATTTATTTTAATTTTAATTTATATATAGTTTAAATTAGAATTTAATTATTTTTATTTTTACATATCTAAACGAATGCTTTTAATAGATTTTCTTTTTTTTTTTTATATATATATAATTTTATTAGATTATACATTTATTTAACATATACAATTTTTTATTATATTGATATTTTTATAAGTGTGTTTGGTTTTTTTAAAGCATAAATATTATTTTTAAATTAATTTATGTTTATTTATTTTTATGCATTAGTTAGGAAGTAAATTTAATACCTTTGTTTTTTATCCCTTCTTCATACCCGTTTGAGTGCTTCCCATGCTATTTTATAAGGTCAATTAAATGTCAAAGTAATTGGTAAATTAGCAATTAGTCGATTTAAATAGAAATTATGCTTTATTTATTTATTAAATTGGTTTTCAAAAAATTCTCATGGATGTATTTTATATTTACATTACTAAAAAAAAAACGAAGTCTAAAAAACTTTATTATGTCCACATCATGCAATAACTCTACTATAACAAAGTTCTCAAATTCTCACAGCTTCTAAGATTCTGAAGATTTGAAAATATTACATTAAATTGCATGTACAAAAAAATCTACTCGTGTGCATAAGTGTGATTTTAGTAATTAAAAAAATCTTCAGATTTCTAAAACTTTCCTATTATTTTCAATTTTGTTACTATTTTTACTACTTTTTCTCTTTAGAACATTTAATTAAGCAAAACTTATACATATCTTTTGAAGGAAGCAATTGAAAGTATAATATTCATATTTATCTTTAATTCAACCCTATTTTATGGTTATTATTTTTCTACAATGCAAATTGAACAATCATAAATATATTCTTAGAAATTATAAAACTACTAAACAAACATTTAATATCTCACAAACTCAACTTCATAGATCTCTAGACTACGACATATTTAATATCTTGAAATCATCAAATTCGGCAGGAACTTTGGCGCTTGCGCCTCTTGTTTATACAATGCACATCCAACAAAGTACCATAATTTAGAAACTATAAAAATATAAGGGAAAACCAAGATCTTAAGCTGAAAAACAACGATAACTAAACCATCGATATGAGCCTTGGACAGTTTTCAAAGATTATTATTATTTGTTTTCACATAGTTAAATCTGTTTGGTATGTATACATCTATTGTATATAATTATCGAAGTGTCTATTTGTATGTATTTATAGTGGTAGTGTTTTTTTGGAATAATGTGAATTATAGTAATGATATGATTTTAACCAAAATTGAGTAACTTCAAAAATAAAGAATTCATATAGTTAATATTTTATAATTAATTATTGGTTTGGATATTATGTAATTTTCTATACAGATTATTATAATATATATTTAATGGTTGTTTATTTAATATATTAATTTTTATATAAAATATGGGAACATCATATATTATATGATGCATTATTATCATTTAATAAAATATACAATTAATCTTTGTTTAATCTATGTTGTAGTATATCTTGGGTATTAGTAAATAGACATTGGTCTGAGGTAAAGTATCAATTGGTTGAAAACCCAATTTAGCTTGAAACAATAACTTGTAGTGAGTAGTGGAGAGAGACTTATAGCCACAACACTTGCAACAATAAAAATTCATATGAACTTGTAGCAATAGGAAGTAAGACACTTGTGAGTAGACACATTTACACAAATAGAGAAGTTGTAAGGATAAAAATGTACATGAGGACTAGGTTGCACAGATGAGTGATGATGCCATAGTTGCATCTGTAACAAAGGAGACATATTGAGGTCTTTGTGTTTTAGGTCGGAAAGCTAACCATTTAAAATAAGGTTGGTGGCATTTAGGGTTGCTAGTGGCTTAAAGAAGTGGTTGAGAAGAAAAAGTGGTAGGTGAAGAAGTGTTGATGAAGACAGCCATATAGTCTATTGATGTCGTATGAGAGAAAGTGTTGGATGTATGATTATGAATAGTAAAATGGGGCTAATGAAAAATTAAGAGACCACATGAATTAGTTATAGTAGCACAAAACATGATGAAAGGAATGCATGTGCATTAAACAAAAATGTGATTAAAAGAATATTTAAAGGCAATTCAAATTAGAAAATGAAAAGCATAGAATTTGATAGAGAAGGGAAGGCCACAATATCTTTTAGGGAAATCAAAATAGAGGATGTCTATGGCTAGGATGGGCATTTGATGCTTGAAACAAATGGTAGGGAACAACAAAATAAAGTGAGAGGGATTAAAATTTAATGTAAATAAATAATTGTGTTTATGACAAGGATGACGAACAAAGTAATGAGCACATTTACATATTAAGTACTACCTATGAAAGTATTGAGCGATATAGAAGGAGATAGTTGAAGGTTTTAAGTACTATATAATGTTGATGGATGTCTCAACACATGTAGAGGAATGAAGATATGAGATTCAAGGATTATTTGGACATTACATAAAAATTTATTGAAGTAATAGTTTAGTACTTATCAAGGATACAAAGTAGGTAAATTTGAATACTTAATTTTTAAAAGGGAATTAAGATGAGGAAACGAAAGAGAAAGATTTTAGGATGATTGCAAAATAATTTAGGGCATAGAAGACAACACTTAATGAAGACAAATATGATATACACAATATAGCCTAGGAAAAGGTTGATTATAAATGGAAGAGAGGAGCTTTGACAGAGAGAGGAATGAGGAGAACAAATAAGAATGAATGGGGTTTTGATTCCAAAGAAAGATAAAGTGGGTAGTCTAGAAAATAGAGAAAAAATAGGAGTTCGTGATTGTAAGGAACATAAAAATGGTAGAGAAGGTTTTTAGATAGAGCTAAAAAGTGTAGGGAGGCATGTTGATAGTGAGGAGACTTGTAAGGGACTAGGCACAAAAGGGAATAAAAAGTAATTTATAGAGGTCAATTGTGGGGTAGAAACAATCACACATAGGGAACTATGCATAGAATTCAATTGACTAAAATCTAAGGGATGAGTAAAACTGAGAAAAGATAAAGAGGTTGTGACTTGGCCAAATGAGAAAGATACCACATATGGGTTGAAAAGGAAATATAAAAGGACAAGGTTAAGAGCTTGCATTTGATTTTTTGTTCACTAATGTGGGAGTAAGTGAAGAGAACATGACATAGGGAGTTGTAGGGACTTAAGTATAGGTGGAGTAAACCCAACTTAAAGCATTGAACACTCCCCACTCAGAGATGCACATGGAATCTATACATAGATTAATGAAAGAATAGAGAACACAAGGCCATATGTATCATAATTTATAGGTGTAATAAATTAACTTAGCATATAAAGAAACCACAACATTCCCAGTTGTGAGGCCTTCCAAGTTGTGGCCTTATATAAAACAAGAATTGTACAAGATTATGATAGCCTTGGTTCACATCTTCTATCTTTGAGCTCTATCTTCCACTATTCATGCTCTCTCAATCATCTCATACTACTTTCCAATATCTAACCAATCTTCTTTTATGGCTAGCTAAGACACAAGTTCGCTAGTCAAACACTTAATTACAAAATGGGTCCATACTTAGAATAGTAAACCAATACTCATGCAAACAACAATATGAAATAATGTGCACTTAAAGGTAGGTCCACATGTGTTATAGGAGTTAGATCCTAACTACACAAGACACCACGTAATCAACAAAAACTATGCCAATTGGAACAACACACTACACAGAATGAAAACATAAGGAAAATAGGACCTCAAAGGTTGACACAGTGTTGGAATACTTTTAGAATAACTAAGAGAGGGGGAGGGCGGGGGGGGGGGGGTGAATCAGTTATTCTAGGTCCAAATGTACAAATAAAACTTTTCACAATTTAGTGAACCCATAAAACATTCTTAACCATGCATACATTCGTTGTGTTACCTAAAACTAGTATGTTACTGTTAAATCAACTTGCAGAAATATAAAGCATGAAACACAACATATCCATTAGCACCTTTGATACAATGATTTAATGTGGAAATCCAGATTGGGAAAAACCACCAGTAACATGCTACTCCATTTTCACTCTTCTGAAGTGATGCCCTATTAAAGGCCAACCCTGTTAAAGGTTACAATACACATTGTTAAATGTGACCCGGTTAAGGGACTTCAATCACATTGTCAAAAGTGACCTTGTTAGAGGACTCTAGGCCATTCACTTGGAATGCCACCCTATTAAAGGATTTTCCAATGACTGTTAAGTCAACCTTACTCCGGAGGTTTTACCCTAGGCTGATACAATTGTTAGAAAGTAACAGTAGAGCTTTGATCTGATACAACTTACAACCTTATGTGCAGATTACAAATCACTATTCAACCCTCAACTCTACTTGGCTTTCAATCTTTTTAGCTCTGATAGCTTGTTCGCCCTTCAAGCATTCATCTTCATTAAGCCTTCTTGCTCAGTATGCCATTGCAAATTTCTTACTTGGGTCACTTGATGAAGCAAAACCCCTTTCCTTCTCATTATCAGATTTTCACATTAAAACTCTCTAAATCTTTGCTTCATGACTAGACATTCCTAAATATATGAAATTAGTGCACTTTTCTCGCACATTATCCATCACCAAAATTAGGATTTTTGATGGATTAGGTAGGATACAATGTATCTACCCCATATCTTGTCTTTTCTAGAAACTTCTCCTAGAATCTATTTGAATTTGCCTCCAAAATAGTTTACATAAGATTCTGTGCCACCAACTCATCAATCTTCTCTTCCTCCTAATTCACAAGCTCTAAGAAAACAAACTTATTAGCTTTTATTTGGTGAATCTTCGATCTTTGTCATAATGCAATAGGTTAGCATTATCAATCTTCTAATGCTCGACACATACTATGTTACTAGGCATCTACTATAAAATCACTTGGCATCGACTGGATTTTACTGGTGCTTGGCATCAACTAAAAATTACTCAGCATCTACAAACTTGCTTTCACTTGGCTCCAACTAAGATTTTTCTCTACTTGCACTAACTTTTCTTAGCACCTACTATCCAATTGGTCAAGCTTGGCAAATGAACTTTGTCTAACTTTATTCTTCTGAACATTCTGACTATAGCCAACCATTTTGTAACCTTAAGTAGATCATTAATACATTATGTTATCACTATCTTAACTGATTCTTGCACTTCAATACATAACCATAACTCAACCTTTCCTCTAGGTACTTTTGTTACATCTTGTTGATCAAGTCCTCCTCATCAATCAACTAAGTGATAGTGTTTGAAACATATAAGTAATTGTCTTACCAGCATGTAGTAGGTTTGACATCAGTGAAAAAACAATGATTAAAACACACAATCCTCTTCAACATTATTTCTACTCAAATGATCTTTTCAATCATATATTAGCAATCTCCCACTTTGGCATTGATGGCAAACCAAATTGATCAACTGGTCAAAAAAATGATGAACATCTTGTTCCATCAAACTAACTAGGTTAAAATAGTAAGGCAATACTAAAAATAAAGTTTGTGATTGAAACTTCTCCCTCTATTATCAACTCCCTCTTCTGATTAGGTTACAAAATATAACTCCCTCTAATTTACTTCCTTCTTTATCTATTTCTCTTCTTCCATGGATCAATAGAATAATAGAATATCTCCCTCTTTTTGTTCTAATGCTTCCTCTGATTGCTTTCTTCTTTCTCCCTCTTTCTTTCTTTTAATCTTCTAATCTTATGATGGTGTACTCTCTCCATTGTTCCTCTTACACTTGATCAGTTTAATGTACTTTCTCCCTCTTTGACAACAATGCCAAAGACATACACTCAACACTTAGCATCTTTTTTATATGCAAATATAGACTTTTGTAGGTTCTTCAATTTTTTCCCTTTGTCACCTTGCTTGTGATTGATTTGTAATTCTAGTTCTGTGATTACTTTAGGTAATTCCTAAATTAAGATCCACTATATCAATTTTTATGAAATGAATGTCAGTTTTTTTGATATAGGGTACTCCCTCTATCTTTTACATAGCCTTTGATAGGGGTATCACCCCAAGTTTACCTTTCATATACTCATAGGCATCCTTAGGTAATGCTTTTGTGAAGATATCAACAATTTTCTCCTTTGTATTAATATATTCCATCTTCACCTCTTTATCTTGAACCAATTCCCTTAAATAATGACACTTGATTGTGATGTGCTTTGTCTTTGTATGCATTATAGGATTCTTTGATATATTGATAACACTTGTATTATCACAATAAAGTGTCACTAGTTCTGTGATTTCTTCCTTCATTCCCTTAAGTAGTTGTTTGATCCATACAATGTTTGTACAATTAATAGCAACAACAAAATACTCTATTTCTTGCTAGCCCATGTAACAAGTCCTCTACCTAAGAAGAATTTTCCTCCACTGGTGTTCTTTCTATCATCAATATTTCTAGCCCAATCAACATCAGTGTAGGCTTTCAGTTCAAACTTTTCATTATTTTTATAGTATAAACCATACTCTTCTATTCTTTTCAAGTATCTCATTATCCTTTTCACAACCATCAAGTGATTCTCTCTAGGATTAGTAGAGAATCTTACAACTATCCCCATAGATAATGCAATATCAAGCCTATTGTGTACTACATATTGTAGTTTGCCAATCATGGATTTGTATAATGTTTGATTTACCTCAGTTGAATCATCATTCTTTGATAGCTTGAGTGTTGTCACCATAGGTGTACTTACTAGTTTTGAATCCTCTAGTCCAAATGTCTTCAATATCTCTTTGACATATTTTTTTTGGGTGATATGTACACCATATTTCATTTGATAAACTTGTAATCCCTCAAAGAATCTGAACTCACCAAATATTGACATTTAAAACTTTTGATTCATCTGATTTGCAAAATCCTTACATAAAGCATCTTGACCTCCAAATATGATGTCATCAACAAATATTTCAAATAACACTATACCTTTTTCTTTATCTATCTTCATGTAAAATTTTTTGTTATCATTTGTCCTTTCAAATCCAATCTTAACAAGATAAGTATGAGATCTCTCATACCATGCTCTCGGTGCTTATTTCAATCGATATAGAGCTTTGTGTAGTCTACATACCATGTTATTATTTTTATAAAAAAACCTTCTAGTTGTTCTATGTAGACTTCTTTTTCTAATCTATACCATTCAGAAATGTAGACTTGACATCCATTTGATAAAATTTGAAACCTTTGTATGTAACATAAGCAAGAAAAATTCTTACTCCTTCCATTCTTGCAACAAGGGAAAATGTTTCACCATATTCAATTCCTTCTTCTTGTGCATACCCTTTGCAAACTAGTCTTTCTTTGTTTCTTGTCACCTCACCATTCTCATCTAACTTTTTTTTAAATACCCATTTTGTGCCAATCACATTCTTGTCTTCATGTCTAGGAACTAGACTCCAAGTTTTGTTCTTTTCTATCTACTAAATTTCCTCTTCCATAGCCTTGAACCATTAATCATCCTCTAATGCATCTCTCACTATCTTAGGTTCATTCATGCTAATCAAATATGATTCACTTCTCAACCTATTTCTTATCATTGGCCTTGCATCTTTCTCTCCTATGATTTGATCTATAAGGTGTTGTCTTTTGACATATTTGGACAACCTAGGCTTAGTTCTTGTGGTTGCATTTTGTCTCTCAGATTCAATATCATTGTGTACATCTCTGTCAGGTGTTTCAGCATCTATTTCATGTGTGCTGATCTTAGAGTCAGATTTTGCATTTTTCTCATTCTGCAACTCGGCATCTAAATGCAACTTGACATTCATAGGTTGTGACTCAAAAAATATTGAGACTTGTTGTTGGCTTTCAGCAAGATTTGTAGCATATTCTTTAGCAGGAATTTCTTCATAATAGTATACAAATTATTTGTATCCTTCTAGTTCTTTTGTAGGTTCATCCTCATGTATTTCTATAAACTCATCAAAATTCACATTTGCACCTTCTACAATTTTGTTATTGTTAGCATTTAAACGCTTGGAAGCTCCTTCTAGTTCTTTTGTAGGTTCATCCTCATGTATTTATATAAACTCATCAAAATTCACATTTGCACCTTCTACAATTTTGTTATTGTTAGCATTTAAATTCTTGGAAGCTCTAATTCTTGTGGAGTAACCAAGGAATATATCTTCTTTTCTTTTTGCATCAAACTTTCCACTCCTAACATCTTTAAGAATATAGCATTTGCTTCCAAATACCTTAAAGTATTTTACATTAGGTGGATATCCATACCATGGTTCAAAAGATGTTGAATGAGTACCTTTTTTGACTTGCACATGGTTCAATGTGTATATAGTCATACTTACAACTTTGCTCTAGTATTTTAGAGCAACATTCTTTTGCATCATGAGTGTTCTAGCATAGTCCATTATAGACCTATTTCTTCTTTCAAAAATTCCATTTTGTGGGGGGGTCCTAGTTGTAGATGTTTGTATCTTGATTCCTCTATCATTATAGAACATCTCAAACTCATTTGAAGTGATTTCTCTTCCTCTGTCCGATCTCAAGCATTTCATACTCTTACCTATTTCGTTTTCAACTCTTGCCAAGTACCATTTAAACATTTGAAAAGAATCTAATTTTTGTTTTAGAAATATGACTACCATCATCCTAGAGTAATGATCAACGAACAACAATATATACTTATCTCCTTTGAAGCTTTGCACTTCAATAGGTCCACACAAGTTAGTATGAACAATTTCAAGTATTTCCTTAGAGGTATAGGATTTACTTTTAAAGCTTGAATTCTTCATCTTGCCTAGCTAAGATTGTTTGCACATTATGTTTTCTATATTTTTCAACTTAGGAAAACCTCTAACTCTTTTCATATTGCTAATACTAATAAGATAATCAAAATTAACATGACATAATCTCTTGTGACAAAGTCATACATCATCAAATTTTGCAATAAGACAAGTAGCATCTTCAATGTCCAGATAGAATAGATTACTTCTAGTTTGATCACCTTTTTCAATCAAATTTTCAGTTGTATCATATATCTTGGCTGATTTATTTTCAAACTCAACTTTTCATCCCAAATTATTCAATTGTGACATACTTAATAGGTTATAATTCAATCCTTCAACATAATAAGCATTGTCACATGAAATCTTATCTGTGAGTTTGATAGACCTTTTTCCTTTTATCAAACATGGTGCATCATTACCAAATCTTACACTATTTCCATCATAACAGGTTAAGGTAATGAACTTACTTTTGTCTCTAGTCATGTGATGTGAATATCCACTGTCAATGATCCATTTATCATTCTTGTTCACACAAGTCATAAGTGTAGTTGCCTTATCCTCATCAAATTTGTCCTTCATTGCAACATATACCACTTCATCATCATTTTCATTAGATTCATGTTCATCAACAATGTAGCATGACTTCTTGCCTTTATCTTTGTAGTCTCTTCCATCATCTTCTCTTCTATTTTTGTACTTGTTTCCTTCTCTATAGTTCTTCTTCTATGTACATCTTATTGCAATATGAAAAACTTCATTGCAATTGAAACAAATGATAGGTAGCTTACCTTTAAATTTACCTTTTCCTCTATGAAATATTCTTGCTAGCAATGCTTTCCAATTGTTCAATATCTTCCTAATCTATGTTACTATCACTGGATGCATACTTTATCTTCCTTTTCTTCTTCTTCTTCTTCTTTAACTCCTTCGAATCCTTCAATAACATTTTTTCTTTGAAATTTGATTCAATACTTTCTGGTCTGTAGTTGTCAATTGGATAGCTCAAAGGCAATAAGTCTTCTTGCCAAACCTTCAAGGGTTGGATCATTTTCTAGTATACATCTTAACTCTTGGATTGTAGATACTCTAATAGCATACATTGGCAACAATGTTCTCAAGACTTTACTCATCATAGTATCATCATCTATTTTACTAGTAGCACCTTTTATTACACTAACAACTTCTTTTATTCTAGAAACATATTGAGCAATATTCTCACCTTCTTCCATTCTCATGTCATCAAACTTAGCTCTGAGACTCTTTGAATCAGCTCTTTGAATGTTTTTGTCTCCTCCATAGATGGTGTCTAGGGTATCCCACATCTACTTTGCATTTTTAAGGCCTAAATATCATCAAACTTAGCATAGCTTAGGGCAGAGGCAATCTCCAACATTGCCTGATTGTGTTCTTTCTTTTTCTTCAAATCTTCAGCAATTAGGGCTCCTATTGGATCAACATGTTCTACTACAATGCAAGACTGTGTATAATCTCCATGTCCTCCAAGGTGTAGCTTCATCAAACTTTTCCATACCAAAATGTTATCTCTATTGATCTTGGGTACCTCTCTTTTTGACATCTTGATCTTTGTGCTTCTAATACCTTAAAACTAATCCTCTTAAGCAAATGGCTCTAATACCAATTGTTGGAATTCTTTTAGAATAACTAAGAGGGGGGTTGAACCAGTTATTCAAGGTCCAAATGTACAAATAAATTTTTTCACAATCCAATGAACCCATAAAACATTCTTAACCATGCATGCATTCCTTATGTTACCTAAAACCGGTATGTTATTGTTAAATCAACTTGCAGAAATATAAAGCATGAAACACAAAATTTCCATCAGCACATTTGACACAATGATTTAATGTGGAAACCCAATTTGGGAAAAACCACCAGTAACATGCTACTCCTTTTTCACTCTTCTAAAGTGATGCCCTATTAAAGGGAAATCCTATTAAAGGTTACAATAGACACTATTAAATGTGACCTAGTTAAGAAACTTCAATCACCCTATCAAAAGTGACCTTGTTAGAGGACTTTAGGCCATTCACTTGTAATGCCACCCTATTAAATGATTTTCCAATGACTGTAAAGTCAACCTTACTCCAAAGGATTTACCCTAGGTTGATACAATTGTTAAAAAGTAACAGTAGAGCTTTGATCTAATACAACTTACAACCTTACTTGCAGATTATAGATCACTATTTAGTCCTCAACTCTACTTGGCTTTCAATATTTGTAGCTCTGATAGCTTGTTCATCATTCAAGCATTCATCTTCATTAAGCCTTCTTACTTAGTATGCCATTTCAGACTTCTTACTTGGGTCACTTGATGAAGCAAAACCCCTTTCCTTCTCCTTATCAAATTTTTGTATCAAAACTCTCTAACTCTTTGCTTTATGAATAGACATTCTTACATATATTAAATTAGAACACTTTTCCTGCTCATTATCCATCACCAAAATTAGGGTCTTTGATGGATTGGTTAGGATACAATGTACCTACCCCATATCTTGTCTTTTCTAGAAGCTTCTCCTAGAAACTATTTAAATTCACCTCCAAAATAGTTTGCATAAGATTTTGTGCCATTGGCTCATCAATCTTATTTTCCTCATGATTCACAAGTTTCAAGAAAAAAAACTTATCAACTTTTATTTGGTGAATCTTTGATCGTTGTCACAATGCAACAACTCAGCATTATCAATCTTCTGATGCTCGACACATACTATCTTACTTGGCATCACCTAGATTTTACTAGTGCTCGACATCTACTAACTTGCTTTCACTCAGATTCAACTAAATTTTTTCTTGGTGTGCACTAACTTTGCCCAACACCTACTATCCACTTGGTCAAGCTTGGCAAATAAACTTTGTCTAGCTTTATTCTTCTAAACATTCTAATTGTAGCCAATCATTTTGTAACCTTAAGTAGATAATCAATACATGATGTTATCACTATCTTAACTAATTCTTGCACTTCAATACATATTCATAACTCAACCTTTCCTCTATGTACTTTTGTTACATCTTGTTGATCAAATCCTCCTCATCAATCAACTAAGTGATAGTGCTTGAAACATATAAGAAATTGTCTTACCAACATGTAGCAGGTTTGACATCAATGAGAAAATGATGAGTGAAACACACAGTCTTCTTCAACAATCTTTCTACTTAAATGATATTTTCAATCATTTATCAACACACAAAACTCAAGAAATATAGAACATAAGAATTTGTAATGTGCTTAGGACAAGGATCAAGAATAGGTCCTCAACATGCTAATAAGCACATGTAACATGAAAACAAAAGTAACACATTTGGCTACTTCATGAGTAATAGATTGGTACAAAAAATGAAATAAAAAAATTTGTTGATGCAATATTTCTCAAAGACCAAAGATGATCCCACATTAGACACTTGGGGTTAATAAAGACCTAATTTCCACATTAGGAATGATTGATATTCTGACTTGTATTATAAAGATCCAACTCATCCTTCATAATCCATGAACTATCTTCAACTGGTTTTCCTTTCCACTGAACTAGGTATTCCATTTAATATTTTCCTTTGGTTCTTTTACTTACTTAGCTACTCAAGATCTTCTTAATGTTATACATTTTATTCTTAGGATAATCCAAGTTACCTTCAAGCTCACCATCTAATTCAAAATATTCAAAGATATTTGTAATGTTTAATAGACATGAAATATCCATATCCTCTGGTATTTCAGCTTCAAAAGCATTTCCACTATATAACTTTCTCAAAATTTTACAAGGACCAAACTTCTTCATCTTCATCTTACTTTAGGTATAAAATGAAAATATATTTTTCTTAAAGTAAATCATCACCTCATCACCAACTTCAAAAGATCTATGTCTCCTCCTCTTATCATCTCTTTGTTTCTATTCTAGATTATTGTCATCTAGATTCATTTTAACTTCCTCATGTAAAGTCTTCATGAAATTTACCAATTCTTCAGCTTCAACACTTCTCCTTGTCTCAAGGTTCAAATCTATCAATTCAACAATTCCCTTAGGATTCATTCTAGTAACAATTCCAAAATTTGTCTTCATAGTACTCTTTTTCACATAATTAGCGTATGTGAACTTTTCTTATGCCAAAATAAAATCCCAATTACTAGGCTTATCTCCAAATGAACATCTCAATAAGTTATCCAAAAAAAATTCACAACTTTAGTTTGTCCATATGTTTTCAAATGAAATCTAGAACAAAAATTCAACTATGTATTCAACTTCTTCCAAATTGTCCTCTAGACATAATTAGTAAAATTAACATCTCTATTTGAAACAATAGTTTTAGGAAATCCATACAATATCACCACTTCCTTAAATAATAATTTAGCTATATGTACAATATCAAATGTCTTCATACAAGGTATGAAATGAGTCATCTTAAAAAATATATCAACTACCACCAAAATAGAATCATTACCTCTTTTTGATCTAGTAAAACCAAGAAAAAAATTCATACAAATATCTTCCCAAGGCTTATTAGATATAGGAAATAGTGAATATAATCCCATATTATGAGTAATTCCTTTTTTTGTTTGGAACATTTTACAACTTCTCACCATCCTCTAGATATCCTTATAAACTTGTGGCCAAAAGTATCTATCTGAAATCAACTTTATTGTCTTATCAATTCCAAAATGTCTACCAAGTCCACCACTATGCTTCTCTTTTATGACATTCTCTCTTATAGAACCTCTAGGTATACACAGTTGAATTCCCTTAAATAACATGTCTTCCTAAATGAAACAATCAGTCTACTTATCCTTCATCATCTGTTCTTTACAAGCTTTCAAGATTAGTTTTACTCAAATACTTCAAATCATTAAAACCAAGTATGTCAACTCTCATTTCTGTTAGAAAATTTCTTATTTTTTTAAAAGCATCAACAACCTTATTTGACTATCCACTCTTATGTTTCAAAGAAAAGGAAAAGTTCTGCAAAAACTCAACCAAACTTCATATGTCTCTAATTCAACTTATTTTGACTTCCCAAATGCTACAAATAATTATGGTCAATATATACAACACAAAATCCTTATGCATCAAATAATGTCTCCATTTCTTCAACGATTGAACAATAACATAGAATTCTTGATCATAAACTAAATATTGTCTCTTAGAATCATTAAATTTCTCACTAAAGAAAGCTACAGGTTTTCCTTCTTGACTCATAACAACTCCAATAACACTTCCACTAGCATCACACTCAACCTGAAATACTTGACTAAAATTAGGCAAAGCAGGTGTAGGTAATTCAACAATCTTCTTTTTTAATGTTTGAAAACTCTTTTGTGCTCCATGTGTCCACTTGAAATCTTTTTTTATCTCCTCTCATAGTCTTAGTCATAGCATTACAAATAAAACAAAAATTTATGATGAACTTCTTATTAAAACTGGCCAATCCATGAAATGATTAGACCTTTCTAATGTTCTCAGGTGTAGGCCAATCAAGAATTACTTTCACCTTCTCAAGTTCCATCTTCCAACCACTAGTTAAAATAAAAATCTAAGATACATAATTTATTCCTTCATAAATGAATATTTCTTTAGGTTAATCAACAATTTCTCCTCTTTCAATCTCTGCAACACTTATCTCACATGCTCAAGATGGTCTTCTTTAGTTTTACTAAACCTCAAAGTCTAGATATACAATCAAAAATTTACTTAAGAATCTCTTCAAAACTTCATTCATTAGCCTCATAAAAGTACTAGGTGCATTATTTAAACATAAAGGTATATTGAACCATTCATACACACCCTCATTAGTCTTTTAAAGCAATTCTTCCATTCATCTCCTTCTCTAATTATGATTTAATGATAACTAGTTTTCAAATAAATTTTGCTAAAATAATTTTCCCCACTAAAATTATCCATTATGTCATCCATTCTAGGCAAAGGAAATCAACATTTCACTATTATCTTGTTTGTAGCTATAGAATCAATGCACATTCTCTAACGACCATTCTTTTTAGGTGCTAACACAAGTATTGCACAAGGACTCAAACTTTTTCCAATCAAACATTTCTCTAGAAATTCTTTCACTTGCCTATTCAATTCATCCTTTTCATTAGTTGTAAATCTATGTGGCTCTTTAGTAGGCAAACTATCTCTAGGTATCAAATCCATGTAATGACTTGTACTTCTCATGGATGGCAAACCATAAGGTAAATTAGTGGAAATAAGATCTTGGATTTTTTCCAACAAGGATTAAATCTTAGATACATTCTCTAACTCATCTTGTTTCTTAGTCTTTCTAGGAATCAAAGAAAAAAAAACATTTTGTTCCTTCATACCTCTAGAAAATTGATTACCTTCAACCAAACATACATTGACTATTGTAAAATGATTCTCTTCATATTTCTCTACTAATGGAAATAATATGTGTTTCTTTCCATTTATCCAAATAGTATATAGATTCAATCTACCATCATGTAAAGCTTTTCTATCATACTGCCAAGGTCTACCCAAAAGAATATGATAACAATCCATAGGCATAATATCTCACAAGACTTCAACATGGTAATTATCAATTGTAAATTTAATAAGGAATTGCTCACTTACAAGCAATTTATTCTCCTTATGGATCCAAGAAACATGATGAGTCTAAGGATGTCTCAATCTTTGTAACTGCAATTTTTTGACTAGCTACTTAGATGCCAAAGTATCAAAACATCCATTATCAATCATTACCTTGCAACACTTTCTAGCTATCTTACATCTAGTTTTGAACAAACTTCTTCTCAAAATAGGTTCTCCATAAACTTCTTCATTCCAAAAGATCCTTATTAACATCAAGTTCTCACCATTTTTAGGTTCATTAGGTGTTTCAACAAATTCTTCACAAACAAAAGTGCTTCTACTAATACCTACAATCTTCTTTCCAAAATTAGTACATTCAAAATAGTTATGTCCTTCTTCTCCACATTTATAACAAGTACCTTTAAACCAAGATATTTGTTCTCTTTTTCCAACATTATTATTCCTAGTGTAACCAATATAGATACCACTAGTGTAATTACCTCTTTTACTAGAAGGTTCTTTCTTCCATTATAATTTTCCTTTATCTTGAATTCTATTGTCAAATCTACCACCTTCTTCATATGTTTTTCCTTTGCTTCTCTAAAATCTTCTACCTCTTCCTCTCTATCTCTAATCATGTTACTTCACCAATCTTTATTCATCCTTCAAAGCATATTGATATGCTTCTTCTACACTGTCCATCATAACATAACTAATCTCATCTTCAATTGATGTCCTAAAACCATTTAGGCATCTCATTACTTTCTCAAATTCATCATCTACATGTCTAGATTTGATATCCAATCTATATAATTCCTTAATATATTCCTTCACACTCATGTCCTTTGACCTCAAATTTTGCATCTTTCTTAATAAATTAACTTGATAATCAGTAGGGAGAAACTTCTTCATCTTTGGCCATGTCCTTTTCTTTTTTTCCCCTTTTCTATCTTTCAATTTGCAAATGGCCCCACTAAAGTGAAGGATGACCATTCACCTTTTTGATTACTATCATAACCTTGTTATTATTAGGAGCACCTTCATACTCAATGTACTTATCCATCTCACCTATCCAATCCAATACAACATTAGTGTCAAGTAGAAGGTCTAGAATTCACCCTAGACAAAAATCTCAAAAGCCTTTCCTCATATTGTTCAAGCTCAAGTTTAGGGTTAGGATTTTGGGCCATCTCTTCATCATCAATAACATCTTCAAGATGTATTCCTCTTTTCCGTTCTTTCTCTATAGCTTCAAGTTTTACTATATTTTTCCTTAGCATGTCCTTAATAGTATCATCAACATTTCCTCTACCATGAATTAGCTTAACAATAGTTTGTACAAGATTGTAACTTTTGTAATTTATAAGCCATATTTTAGGTCTACCACCCTACAACCAAATTCAATAAGGTTATCCATGATCCAAGCCTCAAGAAAGAACTTTCTCTAATACACCTGAAGCAGGGAGGTGTAGGGAATTAAGTACAACATGTGGAATAAACCTAACTTAAAGAATTCAACACTCCCTACTCAGAGATGCACACAAAATTTATACATAGATTAATGAAACCAAAGAGAACACAAGGCCAAATACAACATAATTTATAGGTGTAATAATTTAACTTCACATATAAAGAAATCACAACATGCTTGACTATGAGGATTTCTAGGCCGCGGCCTTATACAAAAAGATAATTATACAATTTCATAACCTTACTTCACATATCTTATCTTCTAACTTTGTCTTATATGATTCACACTCTCTCAATCATCTCATACTACTTTCCTACATCTATCCAAGCTTCATTTCTAGCCAGCTAAGCTATAAGTTGACTAGTCAAGCACTTAATTACAAAATAGGTCCATAGTGTTGGAAAAATTTTAAAATAACTAAGAGGGGGGTGAATCAATTATCCAAGATCTAGAAGTATAAATATATCTTTTCAAAATTTATTGAACCCATAAAACATTATTCATCATGCATGCATCCATAAGATTATGCAATCACTTAAAAATTGTAGGTTGCTATCAAATCAACTTACAAAAATGTAAAGCATGAAACATAACAGATTAATCAACACACTTGACACAATGACTTACATGGAAACCCAATTTGAAAAAAACCACCAGTAGCATGCTACTCTTTTCACTCTTCTAAAGTGATGCCCAGTGAAAGGCCAACCCTATTAAAGGTTACAATACACACTATTAAATGTGACCCTATTAAAGGATTTCAATCACCCTATTAGGAGTGAACCTTGTTAGAGGAATTTAGACCATTCACTTGGAAAGTCACCTAGTTAAAAAATTTACAAATGATTGTTAGGTCAACCTTAATCCAAACTATTTTCCTTAGACTGATACAATTGTTAGAGAGTAATAGTAAGGCTTTAATTTGATACAACTTACAACTTTAGTTGTAGATTATAGATCTCTATTTATTCCTCAATTTTGATTGGCCTTCATACTTTGCATCTCTAATAGCTTTTTCACCCTTCAAGTATTCATCTTCTTAAGCCTTCTTGCTTAACATGCCAATGCAGTCTCTTCTCTTAGGTCATTTGATGAAGCAAAACCCTTGACTCCTTGTCTTCCTTAGGTTCTTGCACACGACAACCATGCTTCATAACCATCCATTCCTATAAATAGGAAATTAAGATATTTTTCCACTCATTCTCCATTGTCCAAATTAGGGTTAGGATGGATTGGGTAGGATACAATGTATCGACCCCTTATTCCATATCTCTTCTACAAACCTTCTCCTAGAATCCATTTTGAATTCACCTAAAAATAGTTTACCTTGAAGTCTATGCCACCAGCTCATCAACCTTATCGTCCATATAGTTCACATAATCCAAGAAAATAAACTTGTTGGCTTAGATTCATCAAATTCATGATCTTTTAAATAATGTAGCCACTTAGCACTATCTAGCTTCTAATGCTTGGCACATACTATATTTCTTGGCATCCACTGTGAAATTACTCAACATGAACTAAAGTTTACTAGAGCTTGGCATTCATTGTTCTACTCAATATACACTCTAGAATATACTTTTACTAGGCTCCAACTGATTTTTTGTTCGGCTTGCACTGACTTTGCTTGGTACTTACTATCCACTTGGTCAAGCTTGGCAGTCAAACTTTTAATAACTTGTTCGTCTAAACTTTCTTAGTGTAACCATCCTTTGTAACCTTAAGTAGTTTATCAGTACATCATGTTATCATTGTCTTAATTAATTTTTTTACTTCATTACATAATCATAACTCAACCTTTCCTTTAGGTGCTATTGATGGGTGATCCCACAATAATGGGTTCCACTTTTTGACCAATTTTGACACTAAAATCAATATTTTTAAATCAAACCTTAGATTTGAGTGACTATATATCTAAAATTATGAATAATTTCAAGGTGATGTAAACTAGTGATTTCTAGTACTCTGTTCCTACTTTGTAACCATATTTTTTAAGTTTAAAAAAAAAAAATTTAAGTCAATTTTTTCTTCTCTTCCAAAAAGTGGTACATATTAAAATTGAATATTTTTAAAGATTGACAGTCCGCTTGACACACATAACTTTTTTCTAGAAAATATAATGAGGTAATTCTTTTGGTGTTGGATTTTCAACATCAATATCTAGAGGATGCATTTGGTTTGATTCAATTTGGTTGAATATTGTATAGTTTATGAAGTTTTTAAGTTACACCAATCATAATTTAGACATACGTTCATTTTGACACAAATAACTTGAACTCAATTTATCATTAATCTTTTTTTTTTATTGAATAGAAAGCTATCTCAATAACCTATTTCCTAGATATTTTTCAAATTTTTCTGACCTAATTTACTGATTTTCCTAAAGTGTCAAAGTCAATTGATGTTCAATTGGTAATGAAACTATAATGAGTTATACTCATATTCGAAAGTCTTAATGAATATAATATGTATTACAATTATAGTCATTGGAAAGCTGGCTCTGAGTAGCACAAATTGGAATTTTTTATTTTATAGTAGGAGATCATTCATTTTTAATTTTAGGTGTCAAAAGAGCCAATTTTATATTATTTTTTAAGAAAAGAGGGTAAAAATTTGTAAAATCACATGTTTGCATGAACATAGTGTTCGAGTGAACATACAATACATGTTCACACGAACATATGTTTGCCCCAAAGTATGGGTCTACATTTTTTGACCATTGGAAATTTGATTAGACATGTTTAGCCAAACATGTAAAATAAATGATGTTTACGCAAACATTAAAAAAAAAAAACATGTTAACGTCACCTACAGATAGGTCAATTTTAAATAGTGAAGCCATACTACAACATTTTTATATAGTTATTGCACAAAATTTATCATTGAGGAAAGGGTAATTTTTTTATTTTTATGATTTTTTAATGGAAAACAAGAAAGGAAGGCAAAAAAAAATGCAAGGAAGAGATTTGATGAAGCAGAACAAAGAAATCTTTACAAGACTGTGGCATGTTATCATTGAATTAAACAAGGTCTATAATTATATATATTAAATTTTTTATGGTCTTGAATTTAATTGTGTTTCAATCTTTTTAAAAAAAAATCTAATTTAGTTTATTTATAAATTTGTTGCAGACAATCAACAAGGTGAAGGAAATATTGAAGAAGGCTCAATAGAAGTAGAAGAAGTGCATATGGGAGAAAGGTTAGGAACACTCCCTATTGAATCTCAAACAATGAATGTTGAAGACGGTTCAAGATCACTCCCTACAGAGGTTCAAATAATAGAAGTCAAAGAAGGGTCAAAATTTTTCCCTATAGAATCTCAAACAATGAATGTTGGAGAAGGCTCAAGATCACTCCCTATAGAAATTCCAGTAACATAATTTAGAGAAGGGTCAGGATCAAATGCAGGAACTGGTATGGATGAACTCCTAAATATTGCCCAATCTATAAAGAATGGTATTTCTCATAAAAATTTAGATCGTTTACTTAAAATGGATGTGGATAAATTGTTAAGACTTGAACAAGCTCAATTGCTTTCACTTTTTCTTACACAAAAGAAGTTGCAAGAGGCATTGAAATTGTTAGGTCTAGACACAACATCAAAGAAGAGAAGATTTTCTAACATTCAAACTGATGTTATTGAAAATGTTAAACAAGGTTTGAGAAACATAGGAAAACACTCTCAAACTAAAGATAAGTACATGGAAAGAAAAGTGATGTTGATGTCTATTGTAAATAAGAATATGACCCAAAATAGACAAATATCTTCAATTTCATCTGAAATGGGTTTTAATAGGAAAAAAATGAGAGAATATGTTAATAGAAGATTAATTTTGGATGATAGTACTATGGAAGGCAATTGGGAAATCATGTGTAGAGAACGTCGTTTTGATAGGAATGAAGAGGTATTAAAAAATTTAGTCATATCATTTTGGATCGATAACACTCATCCTTCATCAAATAGTAGAGATGTTATTAGGCATATGATTGCATCTAGTCAATATGAACATCATACAAAACATTGGTTGGACACAACACATCATGAATTATATGTGTCATTTTTTAGTGAACATCCTAATGTAAAAGTTGGGCAAATGTTGTTTGAAAAATTGAAGCCATACTTTGTGAGGTCAAACAAAGTGTTTGAAACATGTTGTTGTCATCATCATATTGAGTTTGATCTCCACTATCAGGTATTTTGAAAGTTTGTAGAAGACACATATAGTTTTCATGCTGCTCCTCCTAGTAGGAGAAGTGATTTTATATCATCCATTCTATCTGGCAAAATAGATGATCCAAATGATCAAATAAATTCAATCAAAAGATTATGTGAAACATGTGGTGAATTGGGTATATTTCCTTTGAAAATTGAAAATATTGATGTAACAAAAAAATTGAATTGCAAAAGTTACAAGTATGTGAAGAATGAAACAAAGTTGAGGAAAGAGACAAAAAGGTTGGAATATGTTGAAGAGGAGTTACCTATTGTAATATTTATGGATAGATTTAAGAATTTGATTCAACCTTATATTCATCACACACATTTTGCAAAGTGGCAAGCACAACAGTTTCAAACTTTGAGAGATAATTTCCCACTTGGAATGATTGTATCAATTGTTGATTTTGCAGAGAACTAACAATTCAATTAGATTATTTCTTTTCTAAGTAGATCACAATTATGGTACATGTTAGTTATAGACATGCACAGTTAGATTTGGTTGGTGTTCAGAGTACAGTTCAAGAACGAGTAATTAAAAAGGAATATAATTTTATATAAGTGATGATAAAGAACATGACATTCATTATGTAGAACATTGCTTCAATATGCTCTTTTCTTATTTGAAAGAAAGAGACATAAATGTTGATAAACATTATGTTTGGTTTGATTGATGTGCCACACAATTCAAATCATCTAGACCATTTTATGCATAATGTAGATATCATTACAATGAATATATAAAACACATATGGAATTTCTTCGAGAGTGGCCATGGAAAAGGTGAACATCATGGTGTTGGAGCTTACATCAAACGTGCTCTATGAAAGTATCAAATGAATTATTAGGGAGTTTGTATAAATGATGCACATGATATTGTTGAATGGTGCAAGACACATTTTACATTAGATGAGGTCAAGACATCATGAAATGAGCCGACAAGTACCATATACAATCTTTTGGGAGATAACAGGTATGGATGTGTACATCTATTTAAATTTTATGCAATTAAGTTATAAAATTTTATTGTTAAGTTTTATTTTTCAATTCATTGAAGTTTAAATTTAATTTGTCCATATTTTCAATTTAATGAACTTTTAGGTGTTAATAGAAAAAGTATGAATGGTTGCAAGAGGATAGAAAAGACACATTCCTTACATTCAGTCATGAGTATAGATAATCACAATTGGACATTGAAGACAAGAGAATATTCATGTTTTTGTGACAATTGCATTGATGAAGACTATCAAGAATGCATCAATCAAACACATGGATATACAAGTGCATGGATTTTGGTACCACTTGATGTTATCAATACATTTGATAAAGATGATGAAAATTTTGTTGATATTCCATTGATTTCTAATTATTATAATCATATCTCTAGATTGGTAAAAGTGGGTAAGTATCATAAAAATTAATCTCAATTTGTTAGTTAATCTCAACTTGTTATTTAATTATCAATTTGAATTGTCTTATATATACTATACACATGTATGTATACTTGTTATGCAGGAGATGTCTTTGCAGTGATTGCTGAGCCTAGAAATCATGAAGGTGTTAGTTATTATTTATTGTGATGTATTGTAAAGAGGACAAAGTTATATGATCCTAAAGAAAGTGATGAAATGTTGCTCCCCATATATATTTAAAAATATTTAAATTTGTGGTGAAGGTTTTGTTGTGATAGAGGGAACATATTTGAAGGAAGACAAAATAGTCCAAAATGGAATAAACTTTGTTGATTATCAACCTGACAACAAGGTTTTACAATACAGCCACCTGGTCATTGCTACTAGGCTTTGTCTACATCCAATCAAATTTAAGTGTATATGTCACAAGTGGAGACTAGATAGTGAAGATCATGAGAAGATATTACATGTTATAAGTGTACATTATGGTTGAACTGACCTTTGAGATTTATTTTATAAATAATTTGAATTAATTTAAATTTGTTAGTTTATTGTATAGGGTCATAACTCATCGTTTATTAGTTAATTAATGTGTTTTTAAATGTATATATTTTAATGATATTAATTACCATGGATGCATTTAATAATAACAACTTGATATAAATAGGCAATATAGGTTAGTTGGAACTTACACAATGATTAGATAGATATGTACATCAAAGATAATTTAATATGTTAAAATTCTTAAATATCAACTTCTTTTCAAACTATTGAATTTCATCTTGAATTAAATGTGTTTTTAATTGTATGATCATACTCTTAGTTATCATTAGTTTATTAAAAAACTAAATAAATTAATTATATTAATTGTACCATGGATGAATTTAATAATAACTTGATCTAAATAGGCTTGATCTATGTAAGTTAGTTGGAACTTACACAATCATTAGATAGATATGTATCAAAGATAATTAAATATGTTATCTAAATTCTTTTATCAACTTCTTTTCAAACTATTGAATTTCATCTTGAATTAAATGTGTTTTAAAATTGTACAATCATACTCTTAATTATCATTAGTTTATTAAAAAAACTATATATTAATGTCAGTTTATTATAGGGTCATACTCTTAATTTATTAGTTTATTAATGTGTTTTTAAATATTATAATTTGTAAAAGTTTTTTAAAATAACGTATTGGCCTACCTAATTAGCATATTTTTATCCACATAAAACTAATATTTATCTTTAGCCCTACTAATTGATTTAACAAATTTGATTATTTGATTATTTTATAATGACCACAATAAAATCTAAAGTTTAAAATCTATAATCTAATTGATGAGGAATGTTCTACTAAAATAAAAATAAAAACACGTACATGTACATCTTAATTGAATAAACATCTACATCTAATATCTAGATACTAAAATGCACACATATGCAAATTGTAAGTCTCAAATAAACATGTATACATGTAGCAAAATATAAAAAGTCATAGACATGTGACCATCCAACTACTAAAGTACTGAATAGTCAAATAAATAGTGAAACATGTATGTATGCCATCAAGGTACTAGAACACACATGTATGTAAGTCTCTAGAATATATACAAAGTCTCCAATATATAAATGCATCAAAGTATATATAGATCTACTACTACTAGAGGGACCCCTCAAGATGCATATGAACAAAACAACCCTCTGATCGAGTCTCCTATACATCCTATGGCTGAGGCGCATCAAATAGCCTATACATATCTATACATTAAAATTAAATATGAGTGTATATATCTAGTTTGAAACATAAATAACTATACAAACTATTTAAAACTTGTACCCAAGCACTACTGGGTGCCTCAATAGAATCATCTCTCTGACATACATGCCTTAACCCAACACTAGATGTAATCATGTGTTTGGCAACCTATGCCCACATGATTTATTATAGTTCTTAAAGTAAATATCTATTTGAGCTAAAAAAATTAATTTCATATATTTAAATTTAAATGTGTGGGTGTGTGTGGGTGTGTGTGTGCACGCATGCATGCACCTGGGTCTTTAGAGGTGGAGGATGATCAGTAGAATCCATTGTATCATCTATCAATGCATGTGTATTGTCTAAAACATTAGTGCATCCTTATACTCTAGCATCATCTCTTGAAACTCCGATACCTACTGAATCACCCTCAGCACAACAATCTCCAACTGCTAGTAATGATGAGTGAAGTGGACTATATAACTAGCTGGGTAATGGTGTAGAATTAGTGTTAGGTCTGAATAACATGTCCATGTATGATGAAAATCACATGCTTAGACTAGTATCAATCTCAGATAGTCCTCACATCTACTCACCAAAATCATCAAGACCCTTAGCTATGATCCTAACATCTCCAACTTGTATGCTTGAGTGATCTATAGAGTGTTATGAGCCTGGTAAAAAATGTTGTGAGCTATGCTGTGTAGTGACTATCACTGGTGTGGTCTGTGCTTGTGGAACTATGAGGCTCTGATGGGGTCTAATGGCATCCATCACTAAATTAACTAGCATCCCCTGTGTATCAAAAACATAACTAATACTTTGCAGCATATCTTCCAAAAAATACAGTGCTAAATCCATATGCGTGTGATGTCCTGAAAGAGAAAAAACATCACCTAGTATTGGTAGTCTAGCAATTCTATATGCCTCATTAGAGAAGGTTCCTAAAGTGCTACTAGATGCCTTTGAAGATGGTCGACCTAGAAAACTCCATCAAGTGTGAATATAACAACCAAGAGAATCAAATGTGATACTAGTAGTTGCAGATGCAATGTGTCCAATGTTATCAATTACTACCCTCTAGGAAGCAATGATAACTCTATTTTCAATAGGTGCTAGTGCTAGAGTCACTAGAGGAAGTCTCTATCCAAAAAACTCTCTCACATCTGGAGGTGGCAGACATTGTGCACTGTGATACTGGTCACGGTCTGCAATCTAACCATGCCCCTATTTGTAATGATCTAGAATGTCTAAGTAGTTGACATTGAGCCCCATGTAGAACTCAACGTACAACTGATGTACAAAATAAAGAGGTATCTGGTTGTTATTAGGATAATGATCATGTGCAAAAAAAGAACAAGGATAAATCATACTAGATATAATATGATCTCTACATCGTGTGACTTGATAGCCTCTCACCCTACCCTATGTACCCTCATATGATGGAAATAGATCTCATTTGATGATAGCTTTGGGGGCCACCCTCTTGACAAAATCAAAAGATGCATCTCTTGAAATCTTATCCCTAAACTCCCTAGATATAGCAACTAATATGTTAGGGTTAAATGAATGGTGAGCTCTAAATCTAGTAGTCAGATCCTATAAACTCCTACATATGGTAGCACATATGTCTCTATATAGACCATCATCAAAGGATAATATAGACTGTTTTAATTTAGAAACCTCCTACTTTGCAAATGTAAATAATGAATCAGTATCAATTTGTGGAGGTGGTGTAGTAGGACTTCCAATAGGAGTTGTAGATGCAGGACCTCCAACAGGAGCCACACTAAGACTTGCACCACCTGGAGCCACACCAGAAGCCACACCAAGAGCTGCAGCATGAGCTCCACCACAAGCCCTATGACAAGCCACAACATGAGCCCCAACATGAGAAACACAACAAACTACACAAGGAGCCATAGTAGGAACCACATCAGGTGCCACAATAGGAATCGTATTAAGTGCCATAGCAAGAACCACATTAGGAGTTGTAGAAGGAACCATGATAGGATGAGTCACAATAGGAGCCTCATCAGTGCCCTCATGATGATGAGCAAGCTGATCGTGTGAAGTCATATATGTACAATGATGGAGCTAATTTATATAAAATTTGTAAATTTATACAATACATACATATAACATGTACAGATGTCTCTCTAAGTCTAGTATGCACAATTTTTTATTTAAATTAAAAGATATATGTAATTACGTACATCACATGTCTAAATAATCTATAACACACATATCAATAAAATTTATATGATAACAATAACCATATTTTGTAAAATTGGAGGAGAGATGTTGGAGTGCAAGGGCAATAGCAATGACATTGAAGAAAGGGGTAAGGGGGTTGACCTGCATCATCCTAGGTGCGAGGGGGTTTCTCATGGCCTGGCTCATCAATAGCAGCACCATTACATGCATGAGGGGAAGTAGCATGGCTTGGAGCATCATCAACATAGGTTTGAGGGAAAATCTCGTGGCGAAATGCGACAAGAATAGGGTAATCAATCTGGCTCTGATTCTGTCTTTCACAATTTTGTTTCCATATTTTCATCTACCCGTATTGTCCAAAAGGCTCAGGATCATGACCTCAGATAGATTTTTTCCTCTACACTAGTGGTACAACCAATCGATTCTATGTCTAACCCTTTTCTATTTCAGAGTTTCCCTTTCAAAGATATAAATTCTAAATGGATCCCAAATACCTCTAATAGGTCTATTTTCAAAGGGAAAGCAAATGTTCAGCCTATCAAACCCTTTTTCCTTAGCCCTCATTTTCATGATCGAAGGTCACAATTGAGATCTATAGGTTCACAAGCTACAAACCCTAGATTCTCACCCTATTTTGAAAAGGGTGAATCTTCTAACCATGCTCATCAACCTCAGCCTCCAAAAATTTTTGGGCAGGAATTTTTTTCTCATAATAATCATTCAATGAATCGTTCATCTCAGAGAAATGCTTTAGATTCATTGGTTCTTGCAAAGGCAAATATGCGATATAAATCTACACTTGCACAGAGATGTCCAAAGAGAAAGATCTTTAAAAAGCAACCAGTTTTTGATATTTGTGAAGGTGCTCCTCTCGATTTACCTGTCCAAATGCAATCTACCTAGATGCAAAATAGCGTGACTCAAGAGAAGTTAGATTTGAGAATTCATAGAGCCCCCTTCAGACCAAAAAAGATCTGGAGAAAGAAAGCTCAGGGTAAATTAGATCAAGGCCTTCCAAACTTTGCACTTGACCAACAATTGTCAGACACTAGTCAAGAGAAATATTCAAATTATACAGATCATGATCCTTTGAATCCTTCTCAACAAAAATTGCATGTTACTTTTTCAAATCAAATGTTGTAGAGTTCGATCTCTACTCTTTAGAAGATAGCTCTCATAGGTAAGTTGTCTATTGCTTCTTTATCTTTTATGGATATCAAGAATTGGGCTTTCATACGTTGGTCTGGCCTTAAAGATATTTTTTATCATGATTCAGACTCCAACTTCTTTATTGCTATTTTTAATTTGAAAGATGAAAGAGATGTTGTTAATAAGAAGAAGGGTTGGTTTTGTCAAGGAGTGGGGTTATATACCATGTTGTGGATTCCAAATTTTAATCCAGAGATATTAATATCCAATTCTTTCCACATTGGATTTCTTTTCCTTCCTTGCCTTTGGAATATTGTGATCCTGAGATTGTGGAAATTATAGCTAACAAGTTGGGTATTTTTTTGAAACATGATTTGATTCCATATGAGTGCCCTCAAATGGAAGTCAGGATTTTTTTATTGAGTA
This sequence comes from Cupressus sempervirens, assembly GCA_028749045.1. Lineage (NCBI taxonomy): Eukaryota > Viridiplantae > Streptophyta > Pinopsida > Cupressales > Cupressaceae > Cupressus > Cupressus sempervirens. The sequence goes on from CM053783.1 coordinate 689,500,204, forward strand.
ATATGCATAAACCATTTCCTAAATCTATTGCTCTCATATCCAAATGGGGGAAATGGATGCAATTAGTTAAGGTGCAGGATTCCTCTGTGATTCAAAAATTTCAAGATAAACTTGGTCACTTTAGTTTTATGTGCCAAGCTAGACAAGAGGATGTTTTACAAGTTTGTCTCGATCATTGTTTAGACCCCAATATTTGCTCTCAAAAAGTTTCTTTGATGGACTATCACACTTCTAAGGCCAATAAAAATTTCTCCATGTCAGGGGATCAAGATGTTACATCAGATAGCTTGCACAATATGGATGCAATGAACATGCATACAGGTGAATTCATGCCAATCTCATTCATGGTTTATCTTCAACAATTTCTTTGGATTATGGCTTTCTTCCAGCATGCGTGCTTCAATAGTAAAATATTTTTGCTAGAGTTTGTCCCTTCATCTTTAATGGATTCATTTAAAGACGCGAGATCCAAGTTACTTCGTCTGATAGACTTTCAACGTTGTGTATCTCCAAAGTCCCTCAATTTGATCAATATTTAGAATAGAAGTTTTTCACTTTCATTGCTAAGGTAGTCTATTTGGTGCCTCTCTATTCATCCTTCTCCTATCATATTGACTTTTATTTGTGATCAAATTTTGTCTCAAATTACCACTTCTATTATTTTTGATATTGCCAAAGAAGAAGGTTTGCAAGCTGAGGATTACAACTCACCTGTAATTGACTCCCTACTTCAATAATTTCAATTTTGGAATAAATTGATCCCAAGTCAGGCATTTTAAAAATAGATAGTTATTAACCAATTTCCTTAGGATTTTGGTGCAGGAAACATATATTTAATGGCAGAAGATCCCTTGGGACTAGAGGCTAATCTCTATCAGCTAGTGCAAAAGTCTACGATATCGTTTCCTAAAGAACAAGAACCTCAATCTCACGATTGTCACGATCTAGATAATTTTAAAATTCAGCCTCTATCAATATTGCAATTTCTATCTACAATACCTCCTACTACTAAAACAACCAAGGCAAGAGGTAGACCGAAGGGTTCCAAGATAAGAACATAAATTGTTGCAGGTATTCAAACAACTTTGTACAATAGCTTCACTATTATTAAAAGATCGACAAGGAGAACTAGGAGTTCTCCTTGTCTCCAATGAAAATCATTTCTTGGGATGTCAAAGTTTTAAATGCCTCTGACAAGAGGCAAAGAATCAAACAAGTTATTGATTCTTTGCAGGCAGATATTATTTTATTACAAGAAACTAAATTGTCCCAACATAACTTTGATAAAATAGTTGTTAGCTGGAAAAAATGGAATTCTTATCATATGCAAGGATTGGGTGCTTTTGGAGGTTTAGCAGTTCTTTGGAATCCTCTTACAACTAATTCACAACTCCTCCAACAAGAGAACAATTGGCAGATGCTTCATATAACTACATTTCAAGACATATCTATTATCCTTATTAATGTTTATGGATGCTTCATCTAAGGATAAAGCTTGTTTATGGGATTCTATCACACGCTCTCTTCAAATGTAAGAGCATCTGCAAGTGGTTATTGGAGGTGATTTTAATGCTTTGTTATCTCAATCCGAGAAAATTGGAGGTATTATCCCCCCCCTAAAACCATACAAGATTTTAATGATTTTGTGGATAATAACAATCTGATGGATGTTCACCCAAATAATGGCTCATTTACCTAGACTAATAAGAGATATAGATTTGCTAATATTTCTATTCATCTAGACAAATTTCTCTTATCAAATGATTGGAAGTTGAATTGCTTAGATATTTCCTTAGAAATCCTTACACTGCTAGGATCTGATCATTTTCCTATATCTTTAAACCTCATTTGCAACAACAAATGTTCGGATCAACACTTTCACTCTTCATTTAAATTTGAAATTATGTGGCTTAGGCATCCAAAATTTCTACATAGTATCCAACAGTGGTGGAATGAAGTTCCTATGGAAGGTATTAAAATGCATCAATTTGCTATGAAGCTTAAATATGTCAAATCCCAAATTAGGATCTGGAATCAAAAGGTTTTCAAAAATGTGTTCCACCAAAAATGTATTAGTCAAGGAACAGTTAGAAGATATAATCAGACCATCCAGTAGGGAATGAATGAAGAAACATATTCTTATCAAAAGAATCTACAATCATAATGGGAGGACCTGTGTGCTAAAGAAGAGATGTATTGGAGACAAAAATCTCGAGAATTATGGCTCTAGGATGGAGACAGAAATAAAAAGTTTTTCCATTCTTCAGCTAAGCAAAAAAGAATTAATAGTACAATATTCCATATCAAAGATGCTACGTCTGGTGATCTCTTGTCCAATGAAAATCTTATCAGAAATGAAGGTGTCAAATTTTTTTAAAACCTTCTTGTGCCTAACATTTCTCCTAATCCTTCTATGTCACAAGTGGATAAACTTCTTGACTCTATTCCAAAATTGATTATAGATCAAGACAACGATATTCTGATGGCTCCCTTCTCTATTCAAGAAATTCGAAAGGTTGTATTTTCATTTTTTCCTGACAAAGCCCCAAGTCCAGATGGTTTTACTGCTTTGTTCTACCAAAGTTTTTGGAATATATAATTGGATGGGATTTATTGGTGGCTGTTGAAGAATCTAGAAGATCTAAACTTATGTTGAAATATTTTAACACTACTAATATTTCCATTATTCCAAAAATTAAGAATCCCCAAACTTTTACAAATTTTTGACCAATTTCTTTATGCAATTTATCCTATAAATTATCACTAAAGCCATATATCTTAGGGTTCAACATCTTATTCCATGTATTATTTCTCCAAAACAAGGTGGATTTGTCTCGAGAAGGAAAACTATGGAAGGGGCACTTGTGGCACATGAAGTTCTCCACTCTATTAATTCAAGCAATTCTTCAAAAAAATTTATTAAACTGGATATGATGAAAGCTTATGATAGAGTTTCTTGGAAAATTTTGCTTCAAGTTCTTGCTAAAATGGTTTTTTCAAAAAATTGGTACAAATGGATTAAGGCATGTATTTCGGGAGCTTGGTTTTTACTAATCATTAATGGTAAGCTTGTGGGTTTTTTCCCTTCTAAACAAGGGATTAGACGAGGGGATACTTTATCCCTAGCCTTATTTATTATTATGTCTGAAGTGTTTAGTAGGGCCATTTCACACCAACACATGTTGCAAAAATGGAAAGGAGCTCTTATTTCAGATACAAACATATCTATTACACATTCTCTTTTTGTGGATGACACTCTTTTGTTTGGATTGTCAGATGTCCATAAAGCTCATCATATTCTTTATACCCTTGATCTTTACTCAGCTGTGTCTAGTCAAGCTATTAATGCTCAGAAATCCAAGATTTATTTCTTCAATACTAAGAAAATGGTTTCTAACAAAGTTAAACTGATATTGGGTTTTTCAGAAGACTTTCTTCCCTCAGTATATTTGGGTATTCCTTTCTTCATGGGTTCAAATAAATCTTCGTATTGGTCTTTGATTATTCAGCGTATTCAGAGTAGAATTACTTCTTGGAAAGTTAGATGGTTTTCATTGGCGAGAAGAATTTTGTTGATCAAATCAGTTCCAGTTGCAATTCCTAATTATTTCATTGCTATCCTCAAGATCCCACCTAAAGTGCTATGTACAATTCAAAAATTGATTAAGCATTTCCTTTGGTTGGGTAATATGAATGAATCTCATAAGATCCCACATATTTCATTACAAGATATGTCATAGATTTCAAGTGTTGGAGGGGCAGGTATTCATGATGTATCTATTCAAAATGAAGCATTTGGTGGGAAATCGATTTGGCACATGTATTGTAAGTTTTAGTCTACTTGGTACAAAATTATGCAGCAAAAATATCTAGATAACAATGATCCTTGTAGAATCCTTGCTATTTCGAACCCTCCTAAAGGCTCGATCATTTTGGATTTCATGATAGCTTCACGCAAAATCATTGTAGAATACATCTCATGGGAAGTCAATAATGGCTTAAGTATTAATTTTTGGAATGATTCCTGGAATGGTCAAATTACACTTTGTAAGAGTGGAATCTCATTGAATGTTATCCAAGTTGTTGAGCTTCACTGGGGATCCCAATTTAATCATTATGTGGAACATGTTTGTGAATTTTCAAAGAAAATAGTTTGGAAGGATCCTACTAAATTACCTTTGTCACCACAGGAAATCATTCAATTTCAAAATATTTTGAATTCAAGGCAAGTCTTTTTTTTTGAAGCCCATGATCAGATTTTTTGGGCTCCAACTAAGGATGGAAATTATTCAGTGAAAGAGGGGTACAAAATTTTAAAATAGAATGGTTTGAATAAACCTACTTCCAGAGCTTTTTCATTTTGTTGGAATCCAGTTGTTCTTCCTAAAGCAAGTTGTTTCTCATGGCTAGCACTTAAACACAAGATTTTAAATAGTGATAGATTGAATAGACTACATAATGTTCCTCCTTTTAAATGTGTTTTTTGTGAGGAACAAAAAGAAACTGTGGATCACCTATTTGTTACATGTTCATTTTCTTAACAATGTCAGTGCTTCATTTTGAGTAAACTTAATTACCTTACTCCTTTTCCAAACAATCTTTGGGATCTCTTTCAAGCCTAGCCACTTCTTTATCAAAAAGCACTATTTGCAAATCTCTGGAAATGAATACTAGCCTTGGTAGTTTGGGCTATCTGGTGGGAATGTAATAAGCATACTTTCAGAAAGGAATCCCTATCATTAGAAATTTTCTTGATTGGTATTAAAAAATCAATCTCAGAAGTGACTAATTCTAGTCTAAAAGTGATTAAATTCAACCCAATTGTGACCCATTGGGATTCCCAAATTGTCCAACAATGGCAACAATTATTCATACCAAATGGGTGGAAAATTAGCCTCTCACCAAAATATCTCTTGCCTAGAAAGAATTTTTGGAGACCCCCTTCATATGGTTTTTGGAAGTTGAATTTTGATGGAGCTTCAGGAGGAAATACAGGTCCATCAGGTTTTGAAGCATGTATTAGAAATCCCTCTAGTCAGGTTGTGGCTATCACAGTTTCTCCTTTGCCCATTGATACTAATAACATAGCAGAGGCTCATACCCTATTGGCTAGGCTTATTTTGGCTAAACAATGTTGTTTCCACAGGTTACATATAGAAGGGGATTCTTCAGTTATTATTGACACTTGTATCCATAGGTGCATCATTTCTTGGAAGGTAAAATATGTTCTTAACCAAATTTGGAGACTTCTCGATGAATGTTTAGATATTTTCATTTCCCATATTTATCGAGAATGGAATAAAGTTGAAATTTTTTTATCAAATTTGGGGTTATTGCCTCTACTTTTCATCCTTTACCTTTTATTGAGAAATAAAAGGTTCTACAAAATCTTATGCAAGATGACTTGGAAGCCTCTATCTGCTCGGCATCTGAAGTTCATGCTTCAGGTGTTGAGTAGATGCTGAGTCCAATAGGAAAATAATTGAGCTGAGTAATGCAGATTAATATCAGATGCCAAGAAAGTCTTTAGGTGATAAGCTGAGAAAGTTATATTCTGGTGCCAAGTAAGCTATGTTCTGGTGCCAAGTAAAGCAAAATTATATCAGGTGTTGAGTTGGTTAGTTCACATAGTTGGTTGCTGAGTTCATCAAGAAGGTAATTATAGTGGAGTAATACTAATAAGTATCAGATGCATACATTCAGGTGATGAGTGAAGTAGAATTGTATTAGGTGTCGAATTATCCAAAAAACATAGATGATCATGTTCTAGTTTGAATGTGATATATGCCAAGTGAAATATAATAGGTGCCGAGAATATTTTATATCCTTCAGGTGCCGAGTTAAGGTGTTGAGTTTAGGTGTTGATCCTATTCTAGTTTGAATGTGATATATGTGGAGTGAAAAATAATAGGTGCCAAGAATATTTGATATCCTTCATGTGCCTAGTTTAGGTACCAAGAAAGTCTTTAGGTGCCAAGATGAGCAAGTTATATTCTGGTGCCGAGTAAGCTATGTTCTAGCCCCGAGTAAAACAGAAATATATCAGGTGCCAAATTGATCAGTACACATAGTTGGTTGTTGAGTTCAACAAGAAGGTAATTGAAGTGGAGTAATTCTGATAAGCATTAGATGCCTACATTCAGGTGCCGAGTGAAGCAGAATTATATTAGGTGTCAAATTTCCTAGAAAACATAGCTAATACTATTTTCATCATATATGTCAAGTACACAATAGAAGCCAAGCTAGAATCACTTTATGTGCTGAGTCACAGATAGTGTCGAGCAAGTTACGGTAGGTGCCGAGCAGATGAGACCAATATGTGTCGAGTAACTCAGGATCCAATAGAAGCTGAGAATTGCAAAGTGAATAGGTGCTGAGTAACACAAGAATTATATAGGTGTTGAGTGACACAGTAATTCTATAGGAGCCGAGCAACCAGGAAACACAGTGGATGCCAAGCAATCCAGAATAGATGGTGTCGAGCATCAGTATTACAGTAGGTAATTGAAGTAGAGTATTGCTGATTTAGGTACCAAGTGAAGTAGAATGATATAAGGTGTCGAGTTTAGAAGGATTGTTTCATGTGCCGAGCAGAGTAGATTTTTTAGATGCTGAGTCAAGGTCATATGTCTTAGGTGCCAAGTTGCTTAGAAATAGAGTATGATTCAAAGCTCATTAATGTCGTATGATTTTATCAGAAGCATTTATAATGACATGAAATGCACATTATATTTTGAGTGTTTCAAATCTTATTATTCTCTGATGACATTTAATTTATGTTTTTGTGATTCAATTTCCTCATGTGGCTAAATCTGAGTCATTAAAATGCATCGTCATTAGTACTTTTTCCAGCTCTTTCAAGAACATTTTCTGTGTGAGCATAGATGGCTTATATCATGTTGCATTGTGTAATTTATTGCTTGAGGAATGACATCTTTGATTACACATATATGCAAGAGCTCAATTCTGTGATCTGTGCTCGTGTTTGTGTTACAAGATGAGTTATGGGTGCGATATCACTCTAGCTTGTGGAATGTGTCACAAACAACATTTTTCCATCATGCCAAAGAATTTTCATATATGCTTGCCAATGACATAAGAGGAAAATGTGTTATATAGTATTATTTCAGATGAGGTATTGGATCAAATGTTTTTTATTTCTTCACTCACAATTCGAAGAGCTATTCGGCATATCATCGGTGAAGAATTTTTATATCCTTCGACACTTCTATTCTTCTATCTGTCTCAACTCATTTCAATTTTCCTTTCCAATGATATGGATCTCCAGCAGTCTCCTAAAATGCTTCAAGATTTGGCCCATAAGGTAATTTGACCTTACTTCTTGGGTGATAACAAATTGATTTTGGCTTTGAAAAAGTGACTTATGGAATGGAGTGGCATTAGTTGGTGGTTCATTCTCACATTTTCAACTCCTACACTATCATGAATTTTATGTTGTTTTTGAGGCGCTTAAGCATGATATAGACACTGGCAGTTTCATTTATTTAAAACATGCTTTGCCACCTAAACCAAGATTAATGGGTGTTCATTTGGTGGAACGAATAAAGATGGTGGGTCAGGCTATGATTGATTTGTAGAAGGAATCTAATGTTTCAAACTCTAGGGATATGAATGTTGCTTCTGTGCAGCCAATTGAACAAAAATTTTGGGATTCAATTGATGATGTTAACTCAGATTTGGATTGGTTTCATGGCACTTCAAAGTTACATTCTGGCTGGGGAACTATTTTTGGTGGGCTTGGGTCAATTGAAGGTAGTTTTGTGTCTGATTGGGAACATTTGTAAGATAAGTGCTAATTTCTAGGATAAGTTTGTCATGAAGATAGTGCTTGGAATAGTCCAAAGAAATCAATGTCAAGGTACTCTCTAATTCACTATTGGGTGGTAGTTGATACACCCCTTGTAATTATTTGATTAAACTATATAAATCTATGTATATATTAGGGATGATGTTGGGTTTTCTTCATTGATTCTTTCCCAGTTGACCTCATTGAATCAGATTTAATAAAATATTATAGTGGCTTGCCAATTTTGCCTAGAATTAATATATATATATATATATATATATATATATATATATATATGATCATATGTATGAGAGTTAGAGTTAGCATTAGAGTTAAAGGGAACTTGAGTTTTCAGAACTTTAGGAATTAAAGATTAGTACCTAGGTTTGATTTAAAGGGTTCACTTGAGTTAGATTAGGGTTCAATGAGTTAGATTAGGGTTTCATCAGGATTTCATTTAAATTAAAAAGGGTTTCAGTTTTCAGTTTTGGATTACATTTGAGTTTGAGTTAAAGATTTATTAGGGTTTGAGTTTTCAGTTACCTGAAATCTTACATTATAGTTTGAGTCCTAATTAAAGGGTTTCATTTCTAGATCTAAGTGTTTGAGTTTTCAGTTAGGATTTTTTAATATTAGATCTAGTTGGAGAACTTTATAAAAATTAGGATTTGAGTTTTTAGTGAGGATTAGATAAAGGGTTTGATTACGATTCAAATGGTTTAGATTAAAGGGTTTTTTGGAAGTTAAAGATTACCTCATGATTCTAGGGTTTGATAAATAGAGATATCTAAGGGTTTGGTTACGGTTTGATTTATAGAGAACTTATGTGGTTAGATTAGGGTTTGTGTTAGATTGGGGTTTGATTAGGATTTCATTCTAGGGTTTGAGTTAGGGTAACTTGATTTAGATTAGGGTTTGAGTTATAGATTAAAGGGTTTGGTTAGGGTTATAGTTGTACATTAAACTTACTTGGTTCAAGTTAGGGTTTGATTTAAAGGGAACTTTCAATTTAGATAAAAGAGTTTGAGTTAAAGATAAGGGATTGGTTAGCATTTGATTTAAAAAGAAATTAGGGTTTGAGTAAATATTAGGGTTTGATTTTTGAGTTAGGAAATTAGATCTAAGGGTTTAATTATGTGGTTTGATTTCTAGATTAGGGTTTGAGTTAAAGATTAGGGTACATACATGTGATTAGGGTTTGGTTAGGGCTTGATTTATAGGGTTATAGTTAGATTCGAGGGTTTGTGTTAGATTAGGGTTTGATTCTAAGATTTCATTTATAAAGGGTTTGAATTAGATTAGAGTTTGAGTTTTCATTTAGGATTAGATTATTTAAGGGTTTTAGTTTTTAGTTATGATTAGATTATGACCTTTGTGTTAAGGTTTGGTTAGGGTTTGATTTCTAGGGTTACCTTCTAGATTAGGGTTTGAGTTAGATTTTAGGAATTGATTTAGATATATAGGGAACCTTCATTTAAAGATTAAAGGGATTTAGTTAGATTAGGTTTTAGTTACGGTTTGATTTCTAAACTTACAATCTTAGATTAGAGTATTCAGTTAGATTAGGGTTCATGATTAGGGTTTGATTTAGATTAGTGTTTGAGTCAAAGATCTAAGGGTTTTACTTAAATTTAGTTAGGATTAGATTAAGGTTACAGTTCTACCTAGGGTTACATTAGCTCATTTTAATTATGGAACTCTAGGGTTAGATTAGGGTTAAAGAGTTTCCAAGTTAGGGTTAGAGTTTGAGATAGGGCAAGAAATTAGGGTTAGAGTTTGAGTTAGGGTTAGGGTTATGGTTAGTGTTATTTTTTAGGGTTATAGTTACTGTTAGGGTTATTGAGATCTAGCTCGTTTAATATTTTTTAATTTTCTACACTAATTTTTATTTTATTTTTTGGTTTTTTCTAATGTTTTTCTAATATTTCATAATTTTTTTTCAAATATTTTATAATTTTGTCTAATATAAAATGTTATTTTCTAATATCTTCTAATGTTGTATACTAATTTATTTTCTTTAATATTAAATACTAATATTTCCTAATGTTATAATACTAATTTATTTTTCTAATATTCTAGATTAACATTTTTTTAATATTTCACTTAGTAATGTTTCCTAATAATTCTAAACTATTGTTTATTTAATATTTTAATAATATTTTTAAATTTTTTTCTAATAAAAACTAATATTTAAATGTAATGTTTTTTCTAATATTTTTTATGAAATGTTTTTTCCAACGTTTTTCCTAATGTTCTAATATTCTAGATTAATTTTTTCAAATATTTTTCTAATATTCTGAACTATTGGTTTTCTAATATTCATCTAATTTAACACTAATTTTTTTCTAAATTTGGTTTCTAATGCTATATTAATATTTTTCTAATTTATAACCAACATATAAAAAAAATATTATAAACTTTAAATTGATAGAATTAAGTACCATAAAAATAAAAATATTAAATTAACATTAAAATATGCTTTGAAAACATAAAAAACATTTAAATAATAACATATAAACATACCCAAAATAGCACAAAAACAAGAATCTAGAGGAGAATGATGAAAAATGGTGGGGTAGGCTAACCAATCAAACACATTCACTCCAATGTCCAAATCAAAATCACACACCATAAAAATGAATAGTAAAATGGGAAAAACAACATATTTGAAAGTGAAATCACTATAAAATATGTTTGAGCGAACATATTAATGAGGTATGTTCACCTGAACATACCTCATATATATATCAATTATGTTTGTGTGAACATGTATTATAATTATGTTCATGGAAACACAATTATAATGTCTATGCAAACATATGATAAATCCAATATGCGAATTTTGCCATTTTTTTCAATTTCCTTCATCCCACAAAAGTGGAACCCATTATTGTGGGTTCATCCTGTTACATCTTTTGATCAAACCCCCTTCATCAATCATCTTAAGTGATAGTACTTAAATTATATAAGCAGTTGTCTTACTAGCAAGTAGCAGGTTTGACATCAGTGACAAAACAAGGATTGAAACACATAGTCTTCTTCAACAATCTCCCTCAAGAATGATCTTTTCAATCTAATATCAACACATACTTGGAATAATATAAACCAAAATCCATGAAAATGACAATATGAAATGATTCAAACTTAAATGTAGTTCCACACATGTATTAGGAGTTAGGTTGTAACTGCACCAAATGCCACATAATCAACAGAAACTATGCCAATTGGAATAACAAATTGCATAGAATGAAAACAAAAATAAACTCAAACTACAAAGAATGATACAAATTTTTAGAAAGATATAAGATAAGAATTTGTGCACTTAGTAAAAGGATATAGAACATGTCCTCAACATGATGACAATGACACATAACATGAAACCAAAAGCAGCAATGGCTACTTAGTGAACAAAAGACTGGTATAGAAAACAATAAATATTTTTTGGTTGATGCAAGATTTCTCAAAGACCCAAGATGCTCTTACATCAAAACATGTTAGGTCAAGTAGGTAGTGAGGTAAGAAGTAAGGTTGAATGTATATATGCAAGATTGATTGAGCAATGTGGCACGAGAAAGAGGTTACATGTGCAAGAAATGAGTAGAAGTAAAGACATGCATGAGGAACAATGTTGTGAGTCAAAAGAAAGGAAAAGAGCTGTTGAAAGCATATATATATATATATATATATATATATATATATATATATATATATATATATATATATATATATATATAGAGAGAGAGAGAGAGAGAGACTTGAGGTGTTGGGAGCGCATGCATAGAGTATAAATAGAGAAACCACATGCCCTTTTCCTTATGAAGAACGAGAAATATCTTATGCAAGAAATTGAATATTTATATTTTCTATTCAAATTGTCTTAAATGAGTGTTTATTTAAAGTAGGTTTCCATTTTCATATGTATGGTAGTTCTTAGGGATGGTTGTCAACAAAAAGGGTAACTCTAGCTTTCTTCCACATAGCCGAACATGGGATTCTCAAAGAAGCCATTAAATATGTAGCATCAAAATATAAATGTAATTGATATTTTAAATTGAGGTAAAAATAACACGTAATTGTTTATAGACAATATTTTTAAAAATGAAATGATGAAATTTTTAGCATGAAAAATAGAACTGATAGATTTGAGTTGCACACAAAATCTTCCAAAATTTAGACACTTATGTCTATGAATATATCTCTAGCCACATACAAATACAACTAATGATATACACTCTCTAAGATGCTTTCTTTTTTCCAAGACTATCTCAAAGAACTTGAATATCCTAAAAATTCAAAAACATTTGTTTGTTTAGTTGCCTAATAGGCTAGCATGAAAAAGATAAATAGGCGAATTGATTGAGAGATCTTTAAAACTAAAAAAATTTGTATGAATTGTCTCCCTAAGCATCTGGACAAAGTGAAAGAGACAAGAACTAAAAATAAAAGATAAACACGATTTTATTTTTTAAAAACGATTCTTCATAAAAATCATAAGAAAATCATATTGACTATCCCTTCACCTCGGCATTCAAGACAAAGAACTAAAAATATGTGAATCATGGGATTAGGGTTTCCTATGAAGTCCAAGGAAAGACCAAAATGGTTAAGATTTGATGGATGATCAAATTAGCTAATCTAGACATGTTTGTACTAACTTCATGAATGCTGATTTATAAAAGCACTAAAGGGATAGATGTGGTTGCATTGTAATGACATAGTTTGAAGTTCACATGCTTGAATAAGAAACAACCCTAATTTTGAAATATTTTTAGATTTATAGGAAAGTGTTGGAATTCATCACACATGTTCAGCTAAACCATTCTAATAATTATTTCACATTCTCATCGCGATGGTTGTAAGCTCTTTGATTTATGTTCTCAATTTTTCCTCTTGTCTCAAGAATCTTAATCATGATAAATAGAGTAATATGATATAAATTGATTTAGTTCTTACTTATCATAACATTTATTTAAGGAGTAATATATTTCAAAATTATAGCTTAATGATTATTACAAGTGAAATATATCGATACTCTATTTCTAATGGCCCTGCAATATGCCCAAAGTAAGACTTTACATCTTTGATAAAGTCACAACCAGAGTTCTTAGGCCTTAAAAGTTAATGAAATAATTATTTTCTTAAGTTACTCATATCTTTCATAACCTTTTTTATGCTCATATTTTTCTTTGACAGCATGTTTTTCAATTTCTTTTTTGTTTCCAGAGTTCTCGTCCATCTCCCTTAAGCTCCTAGCTTGGTGTGTTTTTTAGGCATTTATGTTTGTGTCCTTGTTTAGATAGTCCCTAGGTGTCTCTCTTCTCATAAAACATCCTTAAGACTTTCCTTATGTGTTCTTTATGGGTTTTCCTTGCTCCTCTTTCCCTACACCTCTATACAGGATTCTAACTTTTTCTATGCATCAAGGTCTTCGGTGATCTAGTTTTGGTTGGGTTTTTTTATGAGCATCTTTCGGATAAGAAAAAAGCCTATTTTGGTTCTACAATATGTTCCTATTGTAGACACCTAAAAACCTTTAGAAAATAAAGTATTTTTATTTTTTGAAAAAGTCCTGATGACATCATCATTTATTAATTAATTAATTATTTAATTAATTAATTAATTTTCATGCCATTAAATCCCTTTATCTTAATTAAAAATATTTAATTAAGGAATCCCTCCCAAAAATGTTTAAATCTTATCTAAATATTATTTCCTTATTTATTAATTATTTAATTAATAAATTGACCAAAAATCCTAAAATAAATAAAAAATTTATTTTTTGCCCAAAACTTGGCCAATTTCCTTATGACCAATAACCTCTTCCAAAATCTTCTAATCCTTCTTTAATTTTGATTAAAGGCTAATCCCATCATTTCCTACCCCTAATCCCAACTCAAAATATTTAATTAAGATTAAATATTAATCCTCATGTTTATTAAAAAAGTTTTAATAAATATCTCCTCAACCCAAACCCTTGAAATAAATAAAACTTTATTTATTTCCTAAAATCTAATTTATCCTCACCCTAAGAAGTTCTAGACTCTTCTAGAAAGTCTTCATCCTCATCCTAGGAAATTCTAGACTATTCTAGAAAGTCTTTATCCTCATCCAAAGTCTAGACTCTTCTAGAAGATGTCTTTAAACCTAATCCTAATCCCCTCCTAACCTTGTCACATTCCCTAAACATGGGTTAAAACTTACTAACCCAAGCCAAAGTTAACAAATATCTCCTCCTTCACCCACCCTCATTAAATGCCATCCACTTGCCTATCCCTAAGCTAATTCTAAACCATCCTAATCCATCCTCTAATCATTTGCACAAGCCTAAACAAGCTTAAAACTTTCCTAATCAAGTCCAAGTCGAAATTTCTCTCATCACCCTCAAAATATCTCAACCATAAAACTTTATGAAGTCCACTAGGTCATAAATGACTCTTACAAGCCCTTTTATTGCTCTTACAAGTCATTATGAGGGTCTTTATGAAGATTTTATCCCTTGAGCCTCCTTTGTTGACTCATCCTTCCCCTTTCCTCCATCCTCTCACCATGTGACATGTGTCACTCCTTGATTGGGTATAAGGAAGCACAATCCATGTGCTCTCCTCTCATGCAATCTGAGCCCTCCATAAGCTTTTTCCCATCCTTGCATCTTAGCCCTCAATCCCTCAAGCCTCTTGCCTATAAATTGGATCCTTCCCCTTTGCAAAATAACACAATCCATGAAGTAAAGTTATAATGCTATTTTGAGAGCCAAATCCATACTAAAGCCATCTATCCACACCAAAAATCCACAATCATCCATTGAAGCCTTTGGAAGCATATTGAGCATACATCCTATCCATTTAGATAAAGCTACTCAACAAGAGAGCTTCTTATTGAGAGAGTCCATTAATGGCTCATATTCTCAATTGAGAGCTCATCTTAGTCTATCTTGAAGTTTATGAATGTTGTTTAGTTTGTAGAAGCTTTATTTAAATTTGGTTTCTATTAGCATACTAACATTGCTCATATACACCTATCTCTAGCAAGGTTTTTCTCACAAATCTTGGCTCTTGCTATTGGATTTTTGTTACTAACATGCTTCATTAGGTAAGAACTTGAGCAATAAAGAAATTTTGATCTCCAAGTGTATTTGAAATTGATTCATGATGAGAAGACCAGAAGAACAAAGATCTAAACTTATGGAATTATTAGAGTAAAGATCCAAAGTTGGAATTTAATTTTGTGCAAAATGATGGAGTTCCATCTATTTGTATGCTTCCCCTTTGGAAGCTAAGCTCTTCAAGTATGTTTCCAAAGCAAAGCTAGGAAATAAAGAGGAAAAGTGACCAAATTAATGGGAGATATTTCTAGTTGTTTATTTGTTCAAAAAATATATATCTCAATGGCACTTTCCATTTAAAAGGAAAACATGAAGCTTCTATCCCAAAGGATATAAAATATAAAGAAAGTTAACGTCAGATGTGAAAACATTCTGTAGAGATGCCAAAAAGATGGTTTTGATGGAGTAGTTTGTTAAGTGCAAGCCGAATACAAAAGAAATCATCATCCAAGTGTTTGAGGCAAAAAGTTCATTTCACAGCTTCTCCAAGTTAAGTGATTAAAAGAAGAAAAGCCTAGGGAAAAAAAGGAAGAGAGAAGTATTCATGGAACTGAAGAAGTAGTCCTTATGATGCACTCCTAAATCAAAGGAAATAAAAGGTAAAGGCAAGTTTACAAAAAAACAAAATAATGCCTCCTTCCCTACACTTAAAGAATTATAGTACAAGCCCTTGTGCCATAATTCAAAGTTAAAAGGGTAGCTGTCAGTAACCTTAAACTAAAGGATTCACAAAGGAAATGATCTCGTTAATACAAGAGATTTAAGTAAGTTTTATGTTAGTCAGATTTATGGGTCATCATATGGGTAGAAGTAAAATGTTTTAAAGAGTTGTTAATCTACCTAATTTATTGCAAATATGGTCAGTATAACTATTGGTTATGATTTATTTCATTTGTGTGGCACCAATGTTCAAATTTTTGAATCTATAGGATCAAATTTATGCCAAAAGAAGTTCCTTATTTTGTAACCACTATTTTATTTAAGTAATTCCCATCTCTATGTGAGATTATAAGTGAATGACAATTAGAATTGTTGGGTATGATCATTTTGTTGGATTAGAGAGTAAGTTAAAGAAGTTTTATGATTTTCTTTCAATTTTTTTGACCTAGGTGATCTACATTGAAGACTACACACCCACCCCATCCATCCAATCACACAGAAATTGAAGGAGAGTAGATTGGTTGAAGTTGTCAATTTTTTGATGGTTGTAAAAATGCTAGAGTTGGTGAAAAAATACATAGAATGATAATCCAGAGATAAAGAATTTTCTTTTCCTGACCAATCTATTCTTCTTTATGTGAATAAGGAGTTGATGCAATCTTCCTTTTGAAGTCCAGTGAAGGAAGAGTATTTTGACATTAATTTTTCATCATCTATATCAATGCTTGATGAGAAAAAAACTCTTAGGATAGAAGATAATGTAGAAAAATAGGTTTCAAACTCCTTAAAGGAAAAAAAGAAAATTTTTTAGAACTCTCTTTGGAACCAATCTAAAGAAAGAAATAGTGGATATCTTTGCTATGTTGTTGAGACTAAAGGGTAAGAAAGAGATTCTAGATTTTGTCAAGCACCATTTCTACTTGCTTCAGGCCATATGTGCTAAAGGGTTACAAATTGATTGGGCTCAAATTATATGTGAAGAGCTTGCCTCCTAGCTAAATTTACCAAATGTGTTTAAGAAATTTTTTATATCATATTTAATATATGCCTTACTCACACATCATCTATGGCCTGGTCTACCCTACATTGAAGACTTTAATGAGAACATCAAGGTATATGAATTCTATCCTCGCCAACAATTACAAAGGAGCTTTGAAGAATACATAAAGGTAAATGATGCCTTCATAATGAGGCTATGTCAAGAATTGCAAGGGTACCCTAAGTGACGTTTTTCACTAGAAGCCATATCTATGGTCATCCAATTTGGATGTTGTTTCATCCAATTTGCATCTTTCTTCTACCTAAGGACTGGTGCATTCCATGGTTTCCCAAAGGTACTCCCAAAATCTCCCAAAGATAAGGTATTTCTTGTTGAGTTATGTAGACAAATATTAGAAGTAAATACCTTATATTCTAATGTGAAGAAGATAGCTAGGATTCCATTTCCAATTGCGGTAGGACCTTATTCTTGTGCCTTAATTTTTGATGCCTGAAATTTATTCAAAGCCTTTGAGAATGGAATTAAGTTGATTGATTATGAAGTTTTAAGACCCCAATATGATCCACTTAGCTTTTTCAAAGATCATATGAAGCTTGAATATGCTTATAGGCATGTTTTAGATATTGAAGATTATTGGGCCAGATGTCATAATGAGTACCAAACTAGAGAGAGGTATTGGTCTAGGTTGACACTTGATGAAATAAAGTTATATAGTGACACATAAAAGGGATCAAGTCTATGTTATTAAAAGAAGAAAAATATTCAATCATAGCTACCTCCCCTGGCCAAAAACATGATCCATTTTATGTGTCCTTAAATGTCAATGGTGGCAAATTGAGTAATTACATAATTGACTTGAGTGCATCAGACAATGTCATGCCTTCTACTAGTTCTCATGCCTTAGGATTTACCTTAACTAAAACCTTTAGGCATTGCTTCTCTATGGATGCAAAACAAGTTCCCCTAATAGGTCAAGTAAAGGATGCTCAAGTAGCTTTAGTTGCACACCTAACAAAAAGAATGAAGTTGACAAGTCTTGTGGTCGACATCCCTATTAGTTATGGAATGCTTCTAAGTAGGAGATTTTGCAGGGATATGGGAGGTGAAATTAAACTAGATTGGTCTCATGCTATTATCCTTATTGGACAAAAAAAAAGGATCAAGCTTGAACCTTAAGAAAAAACTCAATTTACTGTAATGAAATCTGATGATCCTAAATCTCAATTCTAGTATCAAGAGATGGAGTGTGGGAACTACATGATGTTTTCTAATTTCAATAATCTAGAAGAAAAGTTAGACCCTCATGATGATCAAATAATCTAGACCTTAGAATAATATGGTAGTTGTGCAACTATCTGATCAAGAGTAGGTGTGGTGCTCATTTCCTCTGAGGAAGATCTAAAATAACTAGCATACAAGTTGTAGTTCAAGAACACAAACAATACTACAAAATATGAAGCATTACTTTTAGGCATTATTGCTACAAAGAAAAGAGGAGTGAAAATTCTAAGAGCCCAAGGTGATGTAGAACTGATAGTGAAACAATTACGAAGTTAGTATACTGTGAAAAACCCAAGACTTCTTAATTATAGGAAAAAATGGGATGAGATAAAAGACCTAGATGCCTTCTTTATACAAGTTGTTCCAAAGGAGTAAAATGTAAGGGTTGATATGTTAGATTCCTCTTCATCCCTTCTATTACCTCATCCAGAATTCAAAGACAAAGAATACAAGGCTAAAATCCTCATCATACCTAATGTACCTAAAAATGTTGAATCATGAAAAGTTGTTAGCAAGGATAAGTAGATGCAATGCTTTCGAGAAGGAGTCTAGCCTTTCACTATCCTGTATGTTGAAGGAAGTGAATACCCCTACCAAGAGTTCTCTCCTGATAATTAGAAATATTTGGAGCTAGGTGTGGAGCAATTAAAAGGTTAACAAATGCCTAGACACCTGATCTCTTTAGAATTTTTTTGATAGACATTATGCATATATCAGAAGAGAAAGAGGTAGGAAAGGTGGAACCTCAATGATTATGAGGGAATTAATTTAGGCACTAAGTTTAAGCCTAAAATGATTATCATTGGTAATATTTGTTCAAGGAAAAAATAACTAGAGCTAAAGCATTGCTTTTTGAATATCAAGATGTTTTCGCGTGGGGTTATGAAGATTTAAAGACTTTCACAAATGGTGATTTTAAGCACAAGATTCCCCTTAAGCCTAGTGTAGATCCTTTTAGGAAAAAGAAACAACACTACAACCCAATAATCTCAAATTCCATCTTTAAAGAAATTCATAAAATGTTAGTTCAAGCTAGGATAATTTATTCTACACACCATTCAACATGGATAGCTAATGTTTTCCCTATCAGGAAGAAGAGTGGGGAGACTAGAATCTATGTGGATTTTAGAAATCTAAATCAAGTGTCTCTTAAAGACAACTATGCTCTCCCCAACATGTATCACTTACTACAAATATTGGTATGATCTAAAATTATGTCTATGTTGGATGGTTTCTTAGGCTTTAACCATATTGAATTATATCTAGATAATTTGTTTAAGATAGTGTTCACCAATCCATGGGGAATATTTTTTTACAATATAACGCCCATTGAGATAATTAATAATACTGATACTTTTGAAAGAGCCATGAATATGTCATTTGCAGACTTAAAGGACAAAATCATTGTCATCTATTTGGATGATTTGATAGTATTCTCCATGAGAAGACAAGATCATTTGAAGGACTTGAAGAAAGTGTTGAAGAGATGTAGGGAACATGGAATTTCTTTTAACCCTAAGAAGTATGTCTTCTGTGTTACAGAGGACAAGTTACTAGGTCACATAGTGTCTCAAGAAGGCATTAAGATTGATCCTAAATGAGTCAAACCTATCAAATAGGTCAACCTACTAGCAAGCAACTAGAGTTAAATATTTTTTTTGTCAGATAAATTTATTAAGACATTTTGTTCTTGATTTCTCTATAATTACAAACTGTATAATTGACATGTTGAAGGAAAGTCACATTTTTAAGTGGAATGACTTTGGAAGAAAGACCTTTGATGAAATCAAAACTGCCATAGCCCATGTCCCTATCTTAGATCATCCAAATTATACCAAAGAATTTGTTTTATATTGATATTCATTAGCCCATACATTGTTTGCCATACTCATGCAAGAAAATAAGGAAGGAATCCAAGCACCTATTTCTTTTACGATAACTCCTTTAAAGGACCATGAACTGAAGTACTCAAAAATGGAAAATAATACCTATGATGTGGTTAGAGCCATTAAGAAGTTCAGATTTTATTTTTTGTATTCACATTCAATGGTTTATGTTCTTGATTCAATAGTCAAAAGTATCTAAATTTAGCAAGAAATAGGATGTAACTCAAGAGGAGCTTGGATAGACAAAGTCCAAGAGTATAAAATTGAGGTAAATCCTACTAAGCCGGTCTATGGAAATAGTTTGTGTAGAGTAATTGTAGAAAATTAGGAGGTAAGTGAAGAAGAAGAAATCTCAAGAGTCCTAGTGGTAAGCCTCCAAGATCCTTGGTTTGAAATATTGCTTATTTCCTTTCTTATGTAGAATGTCCCAATAAATTAACCTATAATAAGAGAAGAGATATTAGGACCAATTCAACAAAGTATGTCATTTATGATGATAAGTTGTATAAAAGAGAAATTGATGGCACGTTCCTAAGATGTGCAGATAAGCCTAATTGGGAGAGACTATTCAAAGCATTTCATGATGAAGCTTGTGGTAGACATTACTCTTCTACAGTGACAACATATAAAATTTTGAGGTAGTGTTATTATTGGCTAGCTATGTTTAGAGATGCCTATAAATGGGTATCCCAATGTGAAAAGTGCAAAATATTTCTGGTAAACCTTAGTTTTGCACCTTTCCATTAAAGCCAGTAGTAATAGAAGACATGTTTTAGCAACAAGGAATTAATTTTATTGGTGCAATTAACCCCTCTACTTCTTCTAGAAATTCATATATCATTACTACTATAGACTACTTTATTAAGTGGGTGGAAGCAGAGCCTACTAAGAGAACCACCTCTAAAATTATTTGTTAATTTATTAAATAAAACATCCTTATGAGATTTAGTGTCCCACTAAAGCTAGTTATGGATAATGCTACATATTATTTTTTAATAGAAATTGTTGAATTCTTCTATGATAATGGTATACATCTAAGTCATTCTTTAGACTATTTCCCTCAAGGAAATGGTCAAGCAGAATCAAGCAACAAAAATTTGGTCAACATCACTAAAAAACTTGTCTCTAAAAAAATAGAAGAATTGGCACAAGAAGCTACAAAAAGGCCATTGTGTAGATATGGTAATGCCTAATAAGGTCATTGGTATTTCCCCATTCAAGCTAGTATATGGAGTTGAGGCTAGTCCTCCCCTTCTGCTGGAGCTATTAGTCTACAAGTTTCAACAGACAATTGAAGATCATGTATTTCAAAATGGTCTGGAGAAGTGAATAATGTACCTAACCAAGTTGGAAGAGGAGAATGAAAAGTTGGTTGATCACATCATGAAGCATTAGAATCACATGAAGAGCTTCTTTGACAAAAGAGAAGGGCCAAGAAGGTTCATGAAAGATGATATGGTCTTTTTGTGGGATAAGAGACATGAACCCAAATGTATGTATCACAATTTTGATTCTCTTTTGAAGGGTCCTTTTATAATTGTGCAAAGTAAATTAGAATAAATCTTTCAAACTAGGCTATCCCACTAGTTAGGATCTTTCATTTTCCTATAATGAACAAGATCTGAAGTTTTATCACTTACACAGTTGAAAGAAGGTAACCCCTACAATTAGAGTTAGTCTAGGTAGTTTCCTTTTTGTTGTGTGCTCTAGTTTAGCTTCATGTTTTCCTAGTTTAGTTTTTGTTCCTTGATGTTTCCTATTCTAGGTGTGAAAAACTAGAGATGCTAGGTTATTACATAGACATTTATATGTCTAAGTCCCTAGTTAGAGCTAGTTGTCGCCAGACTATCAATCCATCTCTCTTAAGCTTCTAGCTTGGTGTGCTTTTACGACATTTATGTTCAAGTCCTTGTCTAGATAGCCTCTAGGAAACTCTCTTAGAAGAGGTGATTGACATGAAGACAAATTTCATTATGAACCATTGAATACTTAAGTCAGGCCAAGAGTCATTGCTTCATTGGAAGCAATTATTGGAATTCAAAGTTGAGAGCTCAGTGAAGTCAGAGCATAAACTAAAATGTGTCTATGATTTAGTGAAGAAAGTAATGGATTAGATATTTGAATACTTAAATGTCTAGCACACTAAATCATATGTCACTATTGGTGTAAATAAGTATTTACTATTTACACTTTATTTAAGTTTACTTAGGATAATGCATAGTCATATTAGTTATCATGTAGACACCTAGGAGTTTGCATATTTATATGAGTTCTCATGTAGACAACATAGTAGTTTGCACTTCAATTGAGCACATGGTGTCTACTACATCTCTTTATGAGATACACCTTTACATTCTTATGCTCACATTGGTGCACATAAATTAATGCATAATGGAAGATAATCCACTCTTGATGGACATGTCCTTAGTTGGTATTCTTATCTCTTTGCATGACTCCTAGTCATCTTGGTTTCCTTTATATACAAGGCTTTTCTATGATGTATTCATCCAATCATCTAATATCCATTCTCATTTTATCATCATTTTTCTCTCTTATGCTCTCTACTAAGTTTCTTCATTTTGGCTTTGAATTATTGCCTTACAAAAATTCTTACAGGGTATCAAAGCCATAAGAGTTTCATTACATAGCCATTGGAGAGAGTTGTTTAGGTCAAGATTGGAGCTTGTTGGTGCAAATTAGATGTTGGTATCACATTCAGAAGGTCAAAAAACCCTAAATTGACTCTTGTTTAATCAAAATTAGGCATCTGAGGTGAAATCTAGAGCCATTTGATTTTTGGAGGTGCGATGATGACGATTCAAAAAAAATAATTACAGAAGTGATTTTCAAAAAACAATATCTCCCTCATATGGACTCTTTTTTTCTAGCAATTTTTTTGTTTTGTGGTATAATTTCATGATCTACATATTTTTGTAGGTTGTTTGTGATCTCCATTCCTGAATTTTTCTAAAAATTGCCAATCCCAATTTTTACAACTTTAGAGGCTTCATTCAAGCTCATATGGAGACATATTTAGGTTCTATGTTTTTTGAAAGAGCATAATTTTTTGTCTACCTTCCACATTTGGTATTAGTTTGGATTAATTTTGAGTGGACATGGTACTTTCAACATTTGGTCATTTTTGGCCTATTTTGGCACTTGTACTTAATTAGATCCTTGAGAGGTCATGTGACTTATCTTGTTGAGTCATATAAAGCTTCATATTTTTTGTTGTAACAATAAAAAAAGAAGACCACTTTGGTCTATTTTGACAAGTGGTCAATCATACACACACTAAATATAAAGTGCCAAATCATCCTTTTTTGGTGGGGATTCTTTGATTGAGTGAAAGGGGGGGGGGGGGGTTGTGTCTTGTGTTCTTCTATCTCCTTGATATTTTGCTCTTTCTTTTTGCATTATGGGTTCTTTTTTCTAAATTAACACCAAATAATAATGCTACCTAAAAAGAAAATATTAAGGAACTATTTGTCAAAAAAGGTTTACTATGTTATGTAACTGGTGCTGCAAAGAAACCTGATGATGATGTTGATGAGTCCCGTAAAGAAGACTAGGAATCAAAACAAGAGATAGCCTTAGGAACCTTGCTAAATAATGTCTTAGATACTATCAAATATCACATCAAAAACATTACCAATCTAATAGAAGTTTGGGATAAACTTGAAGAGTTCTATGGGATAGTAGATGAAGATATGGCCTACAACATTGAGGACAATCTTCTCAAATTAGATCCTAGAAATTTTGACACCATAAAATATTATCTTACCCAACAAGACATGTATAGGGCACAAATTAAGGATTGTGATGAAGCCATCAAGGATGCAAAGTTGATCAAACATGTGATGACTCATATTCCTCCTGAATATGTAACTTTTGTTTAAAGTTATAATACTCATAAGTTAACAATGGGAATTTCTTTCACTAAGCCTTCATTTGAGTCATTTTTAGGAATGTTGGTCTTAGAACATGAAAAGTTAGTGAGTATGGGAATTCTCCATTCTTCCAAGTACAAAGCCTTGGTAGCTAATTAGGGGAATCAAGGGAATCAAGGTGGTAAAAGTTCCAACAAGAAGCAAAAGCAATTGAAGGCTAAGTCACAAGATGAAAGTTAGTGAGTATGGGAATTCTCCATTCTTCAAGTCCAAAGCCTTGGTAGCTAATTAGGGGAATTGAGGGAATCAAGGTGGTAAAAGTTCCAATAAGAAGCAAAAGAAATGGAAGGCTAAGCCACAAGATGACACATAACAATCTTCCTCTACACATCAATCTACCTCCACACAACAATCTTCCTCGCCACAAGAAAACTCCAACAATAAGGTTAAATCATCCAAGAAGGAGTTTCTTACTTGTGCATATTTCAAGAAGAATGGACATGAAGAACATCATTGTTACAAGAAGGAAATTCATGAACTCAAGAATCTTATCAAGAAGAATAAAATTAGTCTACCTTCAAGAATGACTACTTTAGGTCCTCTTCTTCATATTTAGATTTTGATAAAGGAAAGGATCACATGGGAAAAGTTCAAGCCTTAGTAGCTACTTCAAGTCAAGATTCAGGGAGACAACTTCTAGATTCAGGGGCTTCTCATCATATGGCATCTTCACAATCTATGTTTTCATCATTTGATCTTTGTCATAGTTCACCTATCTTGATGGTAAATCATACTCATATGAATGTTATTGGGAAAGGTACTAATGATAAAGGGGAAGGATGCATCAAAGATGTGTTGTGTATACCTTACCTAAGTCATAATCTTCTTTCCATCTATCAACTCACTCATGGAGTTACAAGAAGGATTGTGGAATTCACACCTAATTTAGTTTTTATCAAAGACTTGGAGACTAGAAAGACCATTACTACAGGGGTGGTTGATCATGCATCTATGCTATACTACTTTTCAAATTTTGGTCATGATGATAGTGATATTTCAATAGATTTTGATCAAATTTCTAGTGATGATTCAAATTTTCAGGAGAAATTTGGATACTTGAACTTGGGTGTTCTCACATGTGATCAAATTCTTGACCCATCCATTTCTTCTCCTCCTATTGATATTGCATCTACTATTGTTCGTGTTGATTCTTGTATTCACATAGCTATGGATTCAAATGATTTAGTGCAACAAGGTGTTCATTGTCTTCTAGACTCAGTTCCATGGGATGACTACTTGACAAACATTCCCAGTTTGTTTATGGAGACCTACATTACAGATTTGGGAGATGTTATTGATGACATTCATCTTCTCTTAGGTGAAGATGATTCTTCTTTAGTTGTTGTGAGGGAACACTCTGACCCTTATCTCCATTCTCTACTTGATCAGTCTATTGAGGTTGATATGATGGTAGATCCTTTGATACAACAGTTGGAGGAGGTCAGTTTCTCTTCGAAGGAGACACTTGAGTCTTTGATACATGTTCTACATTCATCTTTAGTTGATCTTGATTTGTCTTTTTTAGAAGAGTGGCATAGTACACATGATTTTGAGGAGGCACTTTTTAGTATTAACATGGGGACACTTGAGTAGATTTCAAAGATTTCATACATTTTGAGGTTTCTTCCTACATATGGGAGAGGCTTCATTGATACACCTTTGGTTATATTTCTTCCTAAGGTGAGGAGTGTTGTTCTACATTCCTGGAGCAGTTTCTACATTGAGCCTAGAGGATCTTCCATTGGTGTACATTCTACATTAAGGGGGTTTTACTTGGTTTATCTTCATCTTATTCTCTCTTCTGGGGGTATCTTTTCCTCACATGAGGTCTTCTTCTCTCTCATTTTCTTTTATTGTACTTATCTCTCTTTTTGGAGGGGGGTTTTCCCAAGTGGTTTTCCCTCTTTCTCTCCTTTATGAGAGATTGCATTGCATCTATCTTTTGCACTTGCATATTGTACATGGGTACCTAACATGGCCTAGTAGTTAGGACCCATCTTGCATTATTATCTAGTTTTTGTGAGCTTAAGTACATTCTCCTACGTTGCACTTAAGGAGGGGTGTTGGTGTAAATAAGTATTTACTATTTAAACTTTTCTTAAGTTTACTTAGGATAATGCATATTCATATTAGTTGTCATGTAGACACCTAGGAGTTTGCATATTTATATGAGATTTCATGTAGACAACATAATAGTTTGCACTCCAATTAAGCACATCATGTCTACTACATCTCTTTATGAGATACACCTTTAGATTCTTATCCTCAAATTTTTGCACATACATTCATGAATAATGGAGGGTAGTCCACTCTTGGTGGACATGTTCTTAGCTGGTATGCTTATCTCTTTGCATGACTCCTAGTCATCTTGATTTCCTTTATATAAAAGGCTCTTCTATGATTTATTCACCCAATCATTTGATATTCATTCTCATTTGATTCTCATTTGTCTCTCTTGTGCTATCTACTAAGCTTCTTAACCTTGGCATTGAATTATTGCCTTAGGAAAATCCTTACATGGTATCAAAGCTATACCAAATTCTTATAGTCACCAAAAATGGCTAGCTAGTAGATATTGAACAAATGAAGATTAAGTTTATTGGAGGATTTAGTATTTACCAAATGGATTTAATATTGAACTGATAGAAATGGATGACTATTGGATGATTGGAGCTGAAAATATTCTCATTCCATGTGTCATGGAGTTGAAGAATGTAACTAATGCAATTTATGCCTATAGAGCTAAATCTATAACTCCAAAGAAGAATTGACACTCTTTCAAAAGTGTTACATTCTCCTAGCAAGATGTGACTTCTCTCTCTCTCTCTCTCTCTCTCTCTCTCTCTCTCTCTCTCTCTCTCTCTCTCTCTCTCTCTCTCTCTCTCTCTCTCTCTCTCTCTCGCATTATCCTTATAAGCTGAGGCCTTGTAACAGATGACTAACAAGTGAATCTTATTTTTATGGGAAAACCCTTGTATCTAGGAATACTATGTGAGAATTTGCATCTACATGTTGATTTTTTTGTTCATGTTAGTTTAGTTTTAGCCCTTGCATGGTCTTTGGAATAAAATATGTTTTTAATGAAAGATGTGGGATTGAAAATATTGACTAATGGAGCAATAAAAAAGATAAACTAAATACTAAGATGGGGGTGAATCAAAATCTATAATACTTTCCTCTTTTTACCAATTCATTCACACCTATTAATAACTTGTGCATGTAAATCTTATAATGTAAAACTATTGTAACACATAAATCTAATCAATCACATGCATGAAAGTAAAACACATAAAAAAAAAAAATTGTTACCTAGAAACCCTCCAACGTGAAGGTAAAACTAGGGTAGAGATGACACCAACAAATCTTCGCTACTATAGTAATAAATTTAACTAGTTAAGGTTACAATATTTGATAATAAAATAAAATATGTACGCTATGAGGGGCCTTCCTTGTTAAAGGCTTAAGAGACTGCTAGGTCTCACCTTGTTAGAGGATTTAATATTTACCAAAAATCAAGTACTCTATTAGAAGGTTTACAAAGATCTATTAAAACCACCTTGCTAAGAGATTTACATTAATTCAAGTCAGTTAAAATTGATTAAGTACCTAACTCTCAGTTTGCTCTACAAGCTGATTTTGAGTCTTCTCCTTGCTAACTGATCCTCTCCTCTAATTTGATATTTTTGTATTTCCCTTTCACTTCACTACCATGACTAGGTCACTTTCTCTATTAGATGACAACAAAACCATTCTCATACTTCTTTTTTGTATGCATAGACCTCTCCATCTTTTCTCTTACTTGGCATGCCTATCATCTAGGTTAAGATCATCACTATTTAAAGAGTTTCATAAAGAGTTTTATAGATGGTTCCACAATAGCCTCTTCATCTTCACTATTGAACACATTACATAGAGATCTATGATCTACACCATGTAAATATTCTATAACAACCTCGCTAAAATTTAAATATTCCTTCCAAGATAACCTGATAATCATTTTCCTTCAAACTCTATTCCATTCCTGAATTTTATATAAACTTTGTGTTGCTCAATCTTTACTATTTCTTAATGCTCGACATTTTTGTTTCTCAATCAATGTTACTCTTCTGATGCTCAGCATGTGTTGTGCTTGACATGCACTACATAAATTGACACTTGTATACATGGAATTCACTCAGTCACTAATGAGCTTGTCTCATATAGAAAATTACTCTATGACCAAAAATTTACTTGGCTCCCATAGAGATTGGTACATACTCGCTTATGTACATGATTCATAATATATAGTGTAGCATAGTCATATTGATGACCGTTTGACTCTTCCTTGTAAATGACTAAGTGATTGAAAGTAATAGACAACAATGGTTAGGGATACCAACAATCTCCCCCTTTGACATTAGCGGAAAAAAAACACTATCATATTTACATCGCTACAATAAAATCTAATAAATGAGCTCCCCCTATGTATCAACTCTTATGTCATTGAATAAACTATGCAAAAATGAATTAAAAATCCATTTCAACTTTATTTAACATCCTATTCACATCACATTCTCTTTATCATCTATGTTTCCTTTTTATCAATTTTATTTCCCCCTAATTTTTTAACATTATATGTTGCTTTTGTTGGGGTTGAATAGATGGAATTAATCCATATGTTTCAATGAATTCCTTGTAAACTCTGGCAATCATTGTCAATGCATGATCCCATGTGGTTCTTTTTGCCTCCAAAATTTGATCCTATAATTGAAGTCTTGTAGCTAAATCAATTAAACTATCAACCATCGAAATATTATGATCTTGTATGATAAGATCCTAGGATGTTTTTAGTTCTCTCTACATGACCTCCAAATAAGGTATCATCATTTCTTGAATAGAGATCAATTTAGATCTCATGTCACCATCAGCTACTTGATGCTTAGCCACTATACCTTGAGCATTTAGTAGACTATTGTAATGATCAATACTTGATCCTCCTGACTCATAAATTAAGTTGTTGGATCTCTTCATCTCAGCCTAAGTTGTATTTATTTGTACCTAAATGTTATTAGTGAATCTTGGAACATCTAAAAAAATTGTGCATAAATGTTATACCTTATGAATTAATTTAATCATAACTTGTACTTTCTCCTATAGTTGTACTTTCTACTCAGCAATGGTTATGGAGACTTTGTCCACAACCTTAGTTTCAAATCTTTTAGTAGATCAATCCATTAGCTTCTCATTTGATTCCATACTTCCAGCATTCACTTCAACAACTATATTTACAAGGTGGTTTATGATTGGTGCATCTTCTTCAAAATTTTGAATGTCAAAAGCATCAACAAAAATATATTTTACATCATACAATACATGTTTCTATTTTATCTCTCTCTTTAGTTCTTCTTGCCTCTTCTTCTTTTCCAAAACTTTCTATAGGAAAAATTATTTTCTCCAACGTGAGATTTTCTAGATCCAATTGTGGCATCTCAATGATTTCATCTAGACTAACCTCAACATCTGGTGAAACATCTTTTATTCCTTTCCTTTTTGTATTGGGTGAGGGAGTGTTGTTGCTTAGCACTACCTTGTGAGTTGGTGAAGGGGTGTCACAAATTGGTCTTGCTTGTACATATGTGCTTGAGAAAACAATATTTTTACTATATTCAAACTATTTGATTCTTTGCCTTCGTCAATATGAGGTGCTGAAAATATCTTATCATTTATACCTGTTTCTTTCTCTTCACAATATTCATCTGAGTTTGTGAGCCTTGACTACTCAACCTCAAGAATTTCAAGGGTGTTGATATGTATAGGGGACATGTTGAGTTGTGGACTCAGGACACTTGATATTTCTCCACTACTTTAATCATCTTCGATTTTTACAGTAGTTATCTCTTATTTCTTTGTAGTTAACCCAAAAATGCTCTTTCGCATCAACTCACTTTGTTATCGTCTAGCTTCCTCTTTATTTAGTAATATAGAAAATGTTATATACTTAGGAACAAATATGCTCCTATTTTGTTCCAAAAATGTGTCATGTTGCTCCTGGGATAGACCAGGCATTACTCTAACTAATGTGCTAGTCCTTGTCTTTTTCTCTTCCATCACTACCTATTCCCATCTCCTTTCTAATCTATCATACAAGCCTTTAGGTATCATTTTCTCTATTTCAAAAGGAGATAGCTTCTGAATAACAATAATTTATACCATAGCCTCCTCAACTTTATTTCTATCATCATTATCTAGTGTATCATATATGACAAATCTAAAACTAGATAATATTGTATCTCCTCTTAGTTATGTACATACATCGACAATAGACTTAGGTTTCCTCTGAGGTGGTCATCTAACCAATCTCCTTCTTTTGGTTCTAGGGACACATGACTCAATAGCTTCTGCTACTTTTTGCTTTGGGGTAAAAGCACAAACTTGTGTCACCCTTTTGTAAAGGAAAAGGCTAACAAAAGTATAATTGTTCACCTTCAATGACATAAAATTGGTATTATAATTTTTAATTTGAAAATGAAGTAAACTAATGAAATGTGTAGAAATGGATGAAGTTTAGGATTATAATTTTTAATAATTATTTGGAATAAGAATTGATATATTTTATTAATTTTTATAGATGATTTTTGAGGTGCTAAAAAATGCTGAAAATTAGGGGTCTAGTTCCCACCACAAAACTATATGGATATAAACTTATTTTCCTTTAATCTTAGACTATGTTATAGATAACATATATATCTAGAATGATCAAAAATAAAAATTGACTTTAGACCTATATTTTCTCTTTTATAATGATTGAAATTTTGATTCACATGAAATCGATAGTTTTCATCTCCCACCAAATTTTTCTAAACAAATCTTTTCTAACCAAGAGAAAAATTATACATTCTAGAAGAGGACTCAGCCCTCCAGAAGATCATATAATTTTTATATTTTTATGATATGATCTAATATTTTTTCCTTTCTCAAAACTAACATCTTTTTGAGTGTTAAAATACATGGTTGTAGAATTTTTTAATTGCAATATACTTCATCTAATTAAAACACTATAAACTCTATATGAGAATATTCTTAACTCTGAGATCTATAAAATGGTGTTTACATATTATTAAAAAAATATCATAAAAAATAGCAAGAATTATTGAAATGCCACTTTTTTGAAATAATTTTATTTCTTTAGTAATTGGATACAAACTAGTATAAAGCATGTATTTAATAGACATTTTCAATTGGAAAAGTATGAGACCATATATAACTTAGCGAAAAAAATCATTTCTATCTAAAAATTTGAGTTTTTCTAAGATCTTGTGTCAATTGCAATGGCAATTGACACAAGGTCTTCGATAAAATCATTTCTATAACTTAGCTAGAAAAATCATTTCTATCTATAAATGATTTTTAGATAGAAATACTCAATTTTTTAGACATTGACAGTTTCCCTAGTCCTTGGCTTATTTGGTGGTGGATGTGTGGATGTGTCACTACTAGCTTCTTCTTTGTACCTTGAGCCTTCTTTCTTTTCCTTATCGCCATCTTTTTCATCCTCTTCATCATCACCATTATCTTGTTCTTCATCTTCTCCAAGACCTTGTGTCAATTGCAATGGTTTTTTTCTATTGCCTAGGGTGCCTAGTTTAGCTTCTAGGTCTTAAATCATTTTCTTTCTTTTCTTCTCCTTTAAAACTATCTTGATATTCATAGATATTATTTCTTTTTCTTCTTCTTATCTACCAAAAGGTTCAATATCAACATCTATTTCCTCTTTCAATAGTGCATCAATGTTTGCACTCAATACATCAATCTTTATCTCATATTCAAAACTTTGTAACCAAGCATTCCTTGGCTTAACTACTTATACAAAAGTGTATATACCATTGTTAGAACACCTACATTAACCCATTTTTTTGCTAACAACTTTTTCTTTCACCACATTGGGCATATTAAGAGTTAGTGTATAAACTAAAATCTAAGGAAGACAAATTGTTAACCAACATTTTTATTAGGCTTTCTTTCCATATTTGTTAAATTTTTAATCATGTGGGTTTGTTCATGTTACATTCTTTGTCTATATTGTTGATTAGTTAATAAAAAAATGGTTTGATGATTAGTTTGACAAAGTTGGATTTTCAATTCAAGGGATGTTTTTTGATAAAAATACGTGATCTAGAAGAAAGAAAGTAACCCCATGGGTTGCTCTTAAGTGTTTCAGTATTCCTCTTCAAGTAGCTTCTTTGTATATGAATGGTAAGTAGAAGAAATTAAAACAACATAGACTAGTGACTATACCGTAAGGGAATATAAAAAAATCCCAATAGAATAGACTCTGAATGTAATAACTTTGAAGCTAATATTTTTCTTCCCATAAAAGTCCCTGCATGTATAATATTTTTAGAGTGCAAAAAAGAATGATTGGTCCCTTAATCTATATGATTACCTTTCTTCTCAAGATCAATTTATTGATAGTATGAATTTCTGTCAAAAATTGTAACAGGCTCTACATATGTCTCTTCTCATGGTTATGGTGGCCTCCAAACATAAACTATCTATTTGAAGCATCGAGGAAAGCATGTTAGGAAGAATAAGATGGAGAAAAAAATCTGCTAAAAGTAATAATTTAATCATCTAAGATAAATCTTTATGTAAGGATAATGCTTTTCTATGTTTATGTTATTTATGGATTAGTTTCTACAAGTGTTTTTGCTATGCATTTTACAATATCAAATTACAAGAGGAAAATCACATGAAGCTTCTTTGTTAGATTTATATTATAAGTTATAATTGAAATTTACCAATAAATAACATAGTTCTTTCTCATTGGTGTCTTAACAACCAGTTAGTGTTCACTTTGTCATGATCCAATAGTCTTTTAAGTGCTTATATGTATTTCTACATTAAAAAATATTTACATTCAAATAGACAATAGGGATGCAAGAATAGAACCTACCATTATGTCTACTAATAGTTTATTGGGTTTCAAAAGAAAATTGTATATCACATAAAAGTGGTCAGAAAGTCATTTTGTTTACAAAATTGACATTACCATTCTTCTTACTACCTCTTTCCTTAGCCAATTTAAGCATTTTTACACCATTAAAAAAACTAGTTCTTTCCTCTCTAATCCTTGTCCAAGGTACTCAAAAGGAAGAAACTACTTAGATGAAATTACCCCAAGCATATATAAACACACCAATAAACAACACATATTTTATTTAATGATTTGAAGTTTTTTTTACAATGATTTACTTTTGAAAAGTTAATAGAATTTGATGGCTTCCTCATGTTTGAACATGGTATGAGAACTTATTTTTTGAATAATTTGCAAGAATTTCACAAATTTTATGCCTTTTTTGTAATATCCTATGTTTAGAATATTATTATCTCTCTAAAACTATATCAAATTTACAAGTTTAGTTATCGAAACTAATGCTCTATAATTAGAATAGGATCATATATAGTTTATTCAAAAAAAATATTAAGTGTGCAAGACCTAACCAAAAAGGATCTTATCATCACATTTGATTGTTAGTTACAATGCTTAGAAGTAATCAAAGTCTAATTATATTTTATCTATACATAGTCATTGAAATTATAGTTATCATGTGTCTTTAATGCAGATTTAATTATGGAGCAAGTTCTTCTTTAGTTCAAGCATGAAGCATATAATTTTCAGCCAAAAATAGAGAGAGATTGAGATGTCCAAGTAACTGATTTTTTTTAGGAATCCTTTGAATTGTACACTTACTAATTAAAATATTGTCTTTCTTTTATTCTAAAAATAGAGTTCAATTTATTTATAATTTTAATTTCAAGGAATAGTATAGAAAACATCATTCGGTGATAATGATTAATGTTAATGTGTATATATTCATATATACAATCTCATATTTTATCTTAGTTGTTTAAGAATATTTAAATTCATTATAATTTCTAATAACTGATATATATATATATAGTACAATCAATAACATTGAAAGATCTTAAAAAAACAAAGGTATATAGATAGACTTAGTAAATTATTTTTAAAGTATTATAAATAAATGATTTATATTATAAATTAATTCTTCTTTTTTATTTTTTATTTTTTCATATAAAGAAGAGGGAGTCAAAAAAAGATTTTATACATAACGAAAAATAGGAAATTTAAGAGAACATAAACTTTCTCCTATTTTTTAAACCTATTATAAATAAGTAAAGTGGGATAAGGTTGAAACTTTTACAACAAAATTAACATCAAGTCTTTAAAGACATAAAGATAAGGTCATGAGAAGTGACACCTAGAAACCCAAACAAAACACTAAAAAATATTGAACGAACAAGACAAAAACTTAGGAAAGTGAAACATGCTAGGAGGCCAAAAAACAAAATTCCTAGCAACCATGTAGAAGGCCAAAAAATAGACCAAGTTGCAACCAAAAACACCATCAACATCAAACTAGTCAAACCAATGAGCAATAATTGCACCAATCATAGAAAACCAACAAACACCACCAATAATGAAAACCTAAAACCATCAGACACCAACCACTAAGCACCCAACACACATCATGTTGAGGAAAAAGGTCAGAAGACTAGGTCACTGCTTCAACAATTCCATGAGTTGGTTTAGGAAGGAGTACTTGAGTGGTCACAAAAAAATTTCTTCCATCATCCGTTCAAAAGATTATAGATTTCCCTCCTCCTTACTTTGGATTTACTCCCTTTCTCTTTGACAATCTTTCTTCCATCAAGAGCTTTAGACCACCAATTTCAGCCTCCATCTTGGTCTACACAAAATTATGGTGAGAAACAAGTTTATTCATTAGGTTCCCCCACTGACCTTGAAATTTTTTCATAGCCATCAAGCTCTTAAGAATTTCATCTTTTTCTTCTTTTGAAGGCTCTCTATTCTAGATACCCATCACCTTCTCCTAAAGATACTCCCAATAGTGCAATCTATGACCCAACACCTAAGCAACTTCCCACTAGGATTCATCCTGCAACCAGTCATCCAGTCTTCAAATTTGCACTCTGCTCCAACAATGGCTTCCAATATGTTAATTTTCTTATAGGAAATATGTATTTGAAATAGAAATCATATTGTCATTGCCTTTAATCTATTATAAAATATACTTATCTATGTCAAATGTAAGGTAAGAGTTTTCAAACCCACAAAATCATCTTCCTTTTTAGGAATAGATCTCAAAAATTATTCCTAAGAAACTTTAGGGTCATGAAGGTAGCTTAAATTAATGATAGGGGAAGAGGACAACATAGTAGAAGTAGTAGATAAGGGACTAAAAAATTGGGATGAGTTCTCTAAGGTCTATTTAATCTTAGTAGCCAAGGATGAGCCCGTTTTAGAGTCCTCAAACCTTAATAGCTTCCTCATGATCCTTAGAGAGGTCCTATTTCTTATTCTTGTCTTTGTGGGGAGTTGGAAAAACAAACACATCATACCCATAAGAGTTTTTGGGAGTAATCTAGGGTAAGAGCCTATTTTAGTGAGGAGGAAATAGTTGGGAAAACCTAGTTGTTCAACACAACCACTCGATGAGGAGAATCCTAAGGCATCAAATTCCTATGAAACTCATACATTTTATACAAAATCCCCTATTGTTTGGGAATAGAACCCTTGACTTTAAATTTTTCTGCATAAGACAAATAGAGGAATAAATCCAGAATGGAAATCAAAACAAATCATTTCCTCCAAAAGTGGTTAAGCATAAGAAATAGGTGGGAGTGGAACAACTTATACCTACCTTCACAAGAGATGAAATTTTCTTTCATTTACTATTTATTATTATAAATATAAAAATATATTTATTTATTTATTTATTTTCTTTATTTTGAATATAATTAAAGACTTGAGACAAATAGTTTAATTAATATATAGAATAAAAAATAAAACTACAAATATAATGTCACAAATGAAAATATAATAAAAACTATAGGGAGATGGCATTAGAATTCTATCATGGTTATGTTGGAATTAAAAATGGGAATCATGTGTTTCTAAGAGGGGGGTGAATTAGAAGTTCAAACTTCAACTATTAAAACTTTCACTATTCATTAGATACATGTAATATATGAACTGAAATTAACATGTAAAGTACATACATCTAAATCATGTAAGTATATAATCAAACACACACTTAACACCAGATAAGATTACCCATAAACCCTCCAAAGAGAAGGTAAAACTAGGGTGGGGATGACACCCACAAATCTTCACTACTGCAGCAATAAAGTGTATCCAATTAAGGTTACAATAGTTTGACCATGAAACATGATCTTCCCTGTGAAAGGCCTACCCTATTAAAGGCTTACAAGGATTGTTAAGTCCCACCTTGTTAGAGAATTTCAACACCCTGTTAGAAGTGCACCTAGCTAAATGACTTTAGAACATTCACTTGGAATGTCACCTTGTTAAAGGATTTACAATAGCCTGTTAGGACTACTCTGCCTAGGAGATTTAACTAAAATCACATGTTAGGATGTTTTAGCATAGATCTTGTGATTGGATCTGGTTGCTTGATTAAAGATCAAATCCATATAGTTTCTTTCCTGATCCTCTTTCATTTGATATAATAATTTTCATATCCTCCTATTATTTGTTCTCCTCCAACTGATTCTACAATTCACTCTCACTACTAAGTCACCTTGAATGCTAAAGGACTTTAGAACATTCACTTGGAATGTCACCTTGTTAAAGGATTTACAATAGCCTATTAGGACTACTCTACCTAGGAGATTTAACTAAAATCACATGTTAGGATGTTTTAGCATAGATCTTGTGATTGGCCTCGGTTGCTTGATTAAAGATCAAATTCATACAGTGTCTTTCCTGATCCTCTTTCATCTTATATAACAATTGTTGTATCCTTTTGTTATTTGTTCTCCTCCAACTAATTATGCAATCCACTCTCACTACTAAGTCACCTTGAATGCTCTGTGAACAAATTCAATCATTTACCACTTCTTACTTCCTGTAACATGATCTCTTTCACACTTTCAATTCTACAACTTATTGTTGGGGCTTCATCTTCCTTATAAAGACTTTGGTGGCTTAGGGTTAGCTATGAATCTACAACTGAGATTCATTCTTTTTGCCGCTTAATCCTTCCTATTTTTTGATTGGCTACATGAAAATACATAGGGGTTCTTCAAATAGATTTTTCATTATCTTTAAAGAATCAAAATCTAACTATTTTTTGGCTTGAAAATAGTTTACATAGTTGTTTGTGCAATCACAAACAAATATGTCCAATTTGTGTTACTCAACACTTGAAGTTATTGGTGCTCGGTTCATATTATAATTCTATTTTTGACTCGACACCTAAACTACTTCACATCTATTGTTCATTTGGCACTTGAATCACTCAGCATGGTCTATCTACTTGGCACTTGAGTGACTTGGCATATGAGTGACTCAGCACTCATTGCAACTCAGCACAATCTTATATTATACTTGGCATACATTACTAGTTCGGCATAAACTAAGTAAATTTCTTAAGTGTTTTGACACTCAATTATAAAAACCAATCTGAGATCAACAATCTCCCCCTTTGACATGACTGTCAAAAAAACTTAACTATACATAATCAATCTAACCTTATCGAGTATAACATATTCACAAACTCAACTTATATACAAAACTTCAAAATTTTAAAAATTTTGTAATAACTTATATACCTCAAAATTTATAACTCCCTTGTGTATCAAACATTTGTTCTCCATTCTGAGTGGGTTTGTCTCTACTGATTGATACGCTTTGTGTTCAATGTATTTGCAACTAATGCTCTATCATCTCAAAATTTATAACTCCCCTATATAACAAACATCTGTTCTCCATTTTGAGTGGGTTTGTATTTGCTGACTGATACTCTTTGCCTTTAATATATTTGCAATTGATACTCTGTCATCTAATATGTGCTTTGCTTCTATTCTATTGGGGTCAAAAACTAATTTAGCCCCCCCTTTGTTCATGCTTCCTTTCTTGATTTATTCATATCTCCCCCTTCCATTATTCTCTCCTCCTTTTAATTTGTTCCCTCTTGCTTATTTATCTCCCCTTTTTATTTATCTCCCCCTTGCTTATTTATCTCCCCCTTTTTGATGCTTATGTCAAAGGGTTTATACACTTATAGTGTATTTTTCCAAAAAGGATTTGTGGACTTCCATAATTATCTTCAGAGTTGCATCCTAGTTGTCACATGCAACATCTAGTGATTTGAGTTGGATTGCTAGCTCAGTTGCTAGGTGAACTAGTCCATCTAAGGTAGAAAGATGAGGATCTTTCTTTAACAAAGTTTCTACATATCCTAGCTCTTTGAATTTATGTCAACTTGGCTATTATATTAGCCTTTTCTATTGTTAACATGGCTAGTTGACTCTGTGATTGAAGCAATGTGTAAAAATGCTTCTCAATTTGAGTTGGGTTTGTGGTAGTGCATACCTAATACATTAAAATTTCTCTCTAGACTAAGAATTCTATGTCTTCTTTCTTGACTGAAGAGTGTTGGGTCACACAGTTTAGTGTATAATGAGAAAATGTTTTCCAATACCTTCTTTACATCCTTAACCTTTGTGGTTAGTGCAACTTGAGTAAGTGCAATCTCACCAGATATTTTCTCATTCACTTTACTTTGGAATTTCTTCTCTAACCACTTAAGAAGTTTTTCACTTGTGTCAATATCTTCATTA
Source organism: Cupressus sempervirens (assembly GCA_028749045.1). Lineage (NCBI taxonomy): Eukaryota > Viridiplantae > Streptophyta > Pinopsida > Cupressales > Cupressaceae > Cupressus > Cupressus sempervirens. The sequence continues at coordinate 689,538,560 of CM053783.1, forward strand.
TTGACCTTTTCAAAAAAATTTGACAATTGTTCCAATAGAGGCTTTTTTTCTTTAGGTGTAGGCAAGTTGAATGCATCTAAGAAGATTTCCTTGATGTCTTGCAATGCTTTCTTTTGCCTAAATTCTTTGCTAAGCACTTATTGGTGCTTCTTCCTTTCTAAAGCTTGTTGTGACATGTTTATTTGTTCTAGTGTCATTTTTGCATAGTCAAACTGAGGTATCACCATTTCTTCATCTAAAGTTACGTTACCATAGTGAGTTACCTTGTCAACTTTTGTAGAGATAGAGCCTGGTGTTGAAATCTGTAGTGGTACAGCCTCTATGCTGAGCTTCTAAAGGATTTTTGTAGTAGTGTCTGATGTTGGTAATGTTACCAATGCTTTTTTGGCTTCTTGCTCCTTTTCTCTTTGTGCATCCTTTCTCTCTTTAGATCTACTTTGGTCAATCACAATGATTGGACTTGCACCTTGTGGTTGTGCTATTGGTACAAATGTGTCTATCTATCATGTTTGCTCTATTTTTGTCTTCTTTTCCTCTTCTTTGGCAATCTACCTCTGCTCAACTATGTCTTCTTTGACACTTGTGTCAACCTTGATAGATGTATCTTCAATTGTTTGAATCAAGGGTTGATCACTAGTAGCTAAAGGGATGGTATAAGGTGGTTCTTGTATATTCATCTTATCCCTTGTGATGTTAGCTACTACCTTTTGAAGCTCATCTACACTAACCATTACTAGATTTTCACATAATCTTGCTTGCAGTGTAGACTGGTCAAGAATCTTCTTTAGATCTTCTCTAGTTAAAGGATTGATGTTCTGAGCTAAACTATTAGGAGCATCCTTAATAGCTATGGTTTCTATAGGTATACTTGTGTCATAAGGAGGGCTCATAGGTGGTATTAGTGTGTCTTGCACCCTCTATTCTTCTTGTTGCTCTTCATCTTTAGCCATATCATCAGTTTTCTTTTGTGTCTCCTCCTTAGTATTATCCTTTCTTTATCTTCCTCCTTATCATTATTATCACCACCATTGTTTCTTCCTTCAAAGGGATCTTCCTCTCCTTGTTTTGTAGTTTTCAATCCATAAATCAATTTCCACATTTGAGTGGATTATTTTCCAACATCTTCAATGTTTTTCTAAAGAATGTTGAATGCCTTGTATTTTGGTGCAAACCTTCCACCATATTTCTTGTTGGCCTTAATAATCTACCCTTTTAACAATTCTAGCACTACCTGGGCTAATGTAGATTCTCTAATTTGTTTCTCCAAGTTTAAACAATAATGCCATTTATTTTCAATAATAGTATATAATTCATTTGGCATGGTATTATTTAATTCAAGTGGGTTGTCCTTGAATTTAGACATCATTTCATATATTGATTCTTTAATCAAATTCTGCTCTTCCCTACCAAATTTTTCAAAATTAATATTTTTTAAACCAGTCAAATCTGCATTATTTCTAACATTCTCATATTAGATACTCTCAAGATCAAATTTTGGTGGATGACTTACCACTCTAAATTGGCTTGTGTCCTCTGATTTTGTCCTTTGATCATCAGTCTTTGGTTGTGCAATGTATTTCCTTCTTTGCTTCTTCTGCTCTAGACCTTCTTGTTTTGTAGCCTTGGCCTTTTCTTTGGCTTTTTCTTTGGCCTTTTATGTGGTAGCTTGTGTGCTTTCCCTGGTTGTTGGTTTTGTTGGGCTTGGCTTAGTAATCTTCTTTGCCTTTGTCTTTTGTGCCTTGGCCTTTATCTTCTTAGGTTCTTCTTGTACTGGTGCTTCCTCTAATTCCTAGGCACCTTCTAACTCTTCTTCATCCTTACTTCTCCCAATCCTTGAGTTAATCCAAGAGCTTCCTAAGCTTGTTCCTATTCTTCCTCTTCATTCTCTTCATCATCATCTTCTTCTTCACCTATTCCTTCACCAAATTTGGCCTTTAGTTTATTCACCAATTTATCTTTCTTCTCTAATTTGGAGGTTGTCTTCAACTCCATCTCAACATAACATCATAGTGTCAAAAAAAAATAGCTTATTTGTCAACTTCTTTAGCAAGAAGTGTAGTGATGGCAACTAAGACTTCATCAACAATAATCTTATAGCCTAAGGGTCTTAGCCATCTTACCCTGGGTAAGGCAGCCTGTACATATGTATAGTCAATATCAACAAGAAAGTATATGTCATTGTAATACTATTCAACCAATGAAAGAGGTATTCTCATCCTTTGTTTCATAGATTTCTTGAAGTCTTCAAAATAGCTAGTCATGATAGTTTCAAAGTTATCTTCCAATTGGTCAATATACTCATTGACTTGAACTACAACTAATCTATTTGTTTTCCAACTCACCTTGCCAAAAGATGGGAATGTTTTTTGAACATAGAGAAATATGCAAATTGGGGTTTCTCCAAACTTACACTATGCACTCTTGGTTTTTCTAATGGCACGTAGGTTCTCCATTATTTGTTGCAATTGTAGTTCAGCTAGATCATAGGTATGATCCTTCTTTATAATTTTATAGCTCACATCTACTACAATGCTAGGTACACTATTTAACCTACTTGATTGATAAAACTTATGAAAAATTACCCTTATGGCAAAGTAAAGTACAAGGTAAACTTTAAGAAAGCCATCTCCAAATAAAGAAATAAAATATTGGTGAATCTTTCATTATCTTGAAAAAAAAAATTTATTTCTATTGGCGAATCTCTCAATTTTTTATTCTAAATATGATTAATATTGGCGATTATTTTCAAATCATAATTTTTTTGGTATAAAATATTGATGAATCTCATTAATAATAGGAAGTTCATTAATCACCATGGAATATTACAAATCAAAACTAAACTTTTTTTTACTCCGTGGAATATTATGAGAATCCTTACATATACTTTAAATCAATAGTGAAAAATAAATATTTGTGATATATCCCTAAAGGAATTAATAATTATGATAATTATTGGTTAGTTCAATTTAATTTCTCCAATAATATATTATATTTAGGTAACTCAAATCTATTCATGTAACAATATTGTGGCAAATATTTGAGTTTAATTTTTTTAATAAAATAAATTATTGAGCGATTTTAAATATTCTATAACGGAATTTTATAAAACTATGGTGATTTAGGTTGTATCAAATCTTAAATTATTAGCCAAATTACTAGCCAAAAAATTCTAAAATTAGCCAATTTACGAATATTAGCAACTAAATTATACCCTAGTAAAGTAGTGGGTCTATGATGGTATCAATAGTCATTCCATGTTTGTTCCATTTGGCTCCTATGTTTTTCTCAATGACCTACTTTTAGTCACTTAGTAGAGTCTTCAGCTGATCTAGGGTAGGAAAACCAATCACCCTATGAACTATTCTCTTTGAAATTTTGATGGGACCATCTTCCTGCCATAAGCATCCATCATGTATTTTGCTCAACACTATCTTGATCCATTCTGTTTTGAACACCATAGGGAAATCTAGGGCAGGGATCCTACCCTTCCTTTCAATAATCTTAAATTCTTCTTTCAAAATGTCATTTTCAAACAATTTTTCATAGGCTTGTCTTATTCCCATGTCACCTATTTCTCCTATTTTGCAATTGTAGCATTTTTTGATGTCTTGGACCATTATGACTTTTGAGGGAACCATGGAAAGTGTGCCTCACGGGTCTTGTTTGTATGCAACATCTAGAATTGTTCTTGTTGGTGTAAATAGATATTTAATATTTACACTTTACTTAAGTTTACTTATGTTAGTGCATTATTTTATTATTTATTTTGTGAGACACTTAGGAGTTTGCATACCTTTATGAGTTGTCATGTTGACAACACAGAAGTGTGCAACTCTAATTCAACATGTGGTTTCTACAACACTGGACTTTGCATCATTCATTGAGTTGTCATGTAGACAACATAGTTATTCACACTCCTAATTTAGCACATGTTGTCTACAACATAAATTTTCATGCTACACCATTGTAGGCTTATCCTCTCATCATCGCACTTACTTCTATGCTTAATGGAGGATAACCCATATCTAGTGGACATGTGCCTAGTTGTATAACTTATCATGATGTTGATTTCTAGGCATTCTAGATGCATCTTTGAGGTCTTTATATATAAGCATTCCTAGTGTACTTGTACATTGAATTGAATACTATATAGTTATTCTAATCATACTCTAGTCTATTTTGTGCTTGTGTTTGAGTTCCTTGGTCTTGGGTGAATTCTTCCCTAAGGAAAATTCTTACATCGTATTAGAGCTGAAGGAGATTTGCATCACAAAGCCATTGAAGACCTTATTGCTCTATCTTTCGAAAGGACCCACTTTAGATCTAGAGCATCTGTAGCAATTCAGAGTGTCTATAGCCAAAGAGGACCTCACCATTGCATTTGGAGTGATGATTTAGTGAAGATTGACTATAAATTTTCCTACCCTATGAAAAAGACGATCATGAGGCAAATTTTTTTTAAAAATCAAAACCCAAAAGCCCAATTTGCAAGCTCGATATGGTCTTTTATTGATCTGTTTAATTAATTTTCAGATCTAATTATTTCTACATTTTTCAAAATATTTTTTTTGAAATTATTTTTAGCCCAATCGGGTGTGTAGAGAATATTATGCAAAATATTCTTCAATCAAATCTGGGTAGCCTTTCCAAATATGGCTAATACATATCAGGCAACAGATACTTGTAGCATACATTTTGGCAATACACCCCAGCAAGACACAAGTCTTTCCACATCCAAGGGCTTGCCTTTATTTAAAAGGTCATGGTCTCTTCCTTTTATTCAACAAAGAGCCTACCCACCTTGCACATGAGGGATCTTTCCCACATTGCTAGCAGCCTATAAATAACCCCAGTGACTGTCATAGCATTTCCTAGTGGTTATTCTCTATCACTGAACTCTTTTCCTGGTGCCTGCAAAGACACTACCAATGAGTGATCAACTCCCATTGGTGACTTGATTCTACTATCGACAACATATATTCAGTGTTGATTTTTGTCATTCTTGAACCTGTAATCGCTTTTCAATCTTACATATAGACCTCTTACCAAAGATGCAATAGCTTCCAAAGCCCCACATGGTATAATCAAATTTGGCTATGTGCACCCACATAGACTCCTACATACAATCCATGTGAAGTAATAAAAATTGGACATGTGTTGGATAGACCCTATTAGTTGCTGCATAAGTGGTGACCCTGCATGTGGACACATTTGCAATGCCACATCAACAGTCATAGTCATGTCAACATACACATTAAATTGTCTATACACTACCACATGGCCATTTGTACAAGTCTGTATGACTAATGTCATCAGCCATATAGGTGACATCATTGATACATTAGCAAGGGCCTACATTTTCACTGGCATCAACAAACTACTAGGCTATAATTGTCAGCTATTTGACAATAATTATAGGGGAATTTTGAACTATTTTGATGGTCTTTTGACCATCAAATTTAACATCGCATTTTCCTTACCAGACCCCTCTTTAGATGCAGTTTTGATTTGGTAACCCTACTTTGAGAGGACATAACTCAGTCATCTAGACTCCAAATTAGGTGCAAGTTTTTTTGATTTTGGGTAAAATTTCTAAACTTTTCAATGGGGCAAAATTTTCTAGTTTTGGTGCATGGATTTGTTAGAAATATTATTTTTTGGTTACTATACCTATCTAATCCTACATTTTGCAACTTTAAATGCATTGTATGGGCTCATCTGGACTCCTTTTCAAGTTCCATTTTTTTTGAAAGTGCATTTTTTTGGTTTACTTTTTAGATCTATAGTCAGATTGTAGTCTTGTGTTGACAAAAATACTACTTTCAAAGAAAAATCTTGTTTTGCATAGTATTGCTTCACAATTGTTGTATTTTTGAGCTACATTGTAAAATTCCAGATTTGTACTCTGTACAGAGGTTGTAATCAAAAAAATTAGAAGCCCATTTTGGCCATTCTGACAACTAGCCTATTGTAAATGCACTACATATATAAAGTGCCAAAATCATTGATTTGGGGGGGATTTTTTTGATTGAGTGAAAAGGGGGGGTGTGTACTATGTATTGTGTCTCCTTGATCTTGTGTTCTTGCATTATGAGTTCTTTTTCAAAGTTAACTCCTCATAATTATGCTACTTGAAAATAAAATATTAAAGAACCATTGGTAGAAAAAGGTTTACTGTGCTATGTAACTGGTGCAGCAAAGAAACCTCCTACTAATGCTATTGAAGCTCAAAAACAAGACTAGGAATCCAAACAAGAGATGGCCCTAGGAACCTTGTTGAAAAATATCTTTGATCCTATCAAATTTCACATTAGGAAGCTTACCGATCCAATAGAGGTTTGGGCTAAACTTGAAGCATTGTATGGGACAATAGATGAAGATGTGGCTTACACCATAGAGGACAAACTTCTCAAGTTGGATCCTAGAAATTTTGACACCATCAAAGACTATCTTACCCAAGTAGACATGTATAGGGCATAACTTAAGGATTGTGGTGAACCCATCAAGGATGGAAAGATGATCAAACACATCATGACTCATCTTCAACCTAAATATGTTTCTTTTGTTTCTAATTTTAATACACACAAATTAACAATGGGTAGTGCCCATGTTAAGCCTTCATTAGAGAAATTTTCAAAAATTTTGATCTTAGAACATGAAAATATATTGGCTATGGGAATTCTCAAGTCTTCCAAGACCAAAGCTTGGTAGAAAATGAAGGTAATTGAAGTGGTAAAAATTCCAACAAGAACCAAAAGTAGTGGAAGGCAAAGCCACAAGATAACACACAACAATCCTCCTCAAAACAAAAATCTTCTTCCACCAAAAAATCTTCTTCACAACAAGGAAAGTCTTCTTCGAAAAATAATCAAAAGGAGAACAATTCCAACAAAAATGAGAAGAAAACTTGTTCCTATTGTAAGAGGAATGGTCATGATGAACATGAGTGCAAGGATAAGTAGATTGGTGAATTGGTAAACATAATGAGGAAATAAAAAATTGATGTACCAAATGCCTATAACGATAAGGGATCTTCATCCATTTCAAAGGGTAAGGGACAAGCTATGGTAGCAAGTACAAACAATGCTAAGGAATGGGTTCTTGATTTAGGAGCAACACATCATATGGGTGCTTCAAGGGAGTAGTTTTCCTCTTTTAATCCATCAAATGTACCTTACATCTATTTGGGCAATGATACTCAAGTGGAAGTAGAAGGTAAAGGAAATGTTGAGTTGGAAAATGGCTTCTTCAAGGATGTTCTACAAGTTCTTAACCTTAGCACCAACCTTCTCTCCATCTACCAGATAAATCACTATGGATGTGACCACAAAGTAAAGTTCCTCCTTGACACAATTGTGGTGAAAAATCTCCAAGATGATTATATGGTAGCTGTTGGAAAGGTTAATCATGAGACAAGACTTTATTCTTTCTCACATTTTGTGCCTAAGTCCACTTCTCTTGCCTTGTTGACTCATTCAAATACACAAAGTAAAAAATGGCATGAAAGATTTGGACATCTAAATTATCGCTACCTTCAACAACTTGGCAACAAGGATATGGTCATTGGTCTACCTCAAGTCAAGTATTCAGAGGGTTTATGTACAAGTTGTGAAGTAGGCAAGCATCCTGAAGAGAATTATGACAAGGGGAAGTCTTGGAATGCAACTATTGTTCTTGAATTGGTTCATAGTGATGTAGCTGGGAAATTTCTAGTACTATCATTTGGTAAAGCCCACTATGTTCTCACATTTATTGATGAATTTTCATGGTACACTTGGGTCTTTTTCCTTGCTCATAATAGTGAAGTATTTGATAACTTCATCACCTTCAAAGATCAAGTTGAGAAAAAATTAGGGAAAGCCATCAAGATCCTATGAATAGATAATGGTAGGGAATATGTCAACTCTAGACTTATATACTTTTTCACACATGAGGCTATAGATCTTCAACATTTAGTTGCATACATGCCATACTAGAATGGTGTAGCTGAAAGAAAGAATAGAACCCTTAAGGAAATGAGCACTTGCATGCTTCAACATAAGTCTCTAGATCAAGTGTTTTGGGAAGAAGCCATGTGTTATGCTAACTACATCCAAAATAGAAGTCTACATAAGGCCTTAGATGGAATAACACCTTTTGAGGCATGGTGTGGTAGAAAACCAAGTGTAAAGCACTTCAAAGTTTCTGGTTGTCTAGCATGGGAAAGGATACCTCCACAAAAGTGAAAGGCATTAGAACCACAAAGAAAACCATGTATATTCATTGGATATCCTGACCATCTCAGGGCATATAAACTAATGGATCCAAACACTCATGAAATCTTTTACAAGAAGAGTGTTCACTTTGAAGAAACTTGTCCAAGTTTGGCTTCTTCATCTCCTCCTCCTTCCTCCTTCATGGCTAGTGATGATAGTGATGATAGTGACTCAAAAGATGAGATTCCTCCAACTCTGACTCATAGGACACCACCTTCGTAGGGTCAAAAAATAGTTGAGGACATTCCTTCTTCTTCTACTAAACCTCTTTGGGCACAACAAATCCTTGATGCAATAGGTTCATTGTTGGGTAATCATTTAGACACTTGGAGGACAAGGTCACAACACAAGTCATTTCCACATGCATATATAGCCATTGTTTCAGATCTATAGTCATTTAAGGAAGCATCAGGGATTTGAGAATGGGACAAGGCTATGGTGAAATAATATAACTCCTTGATGACCAACAACACTTGGGACTTTGTTCCCCTTCCTAAGGGAAGAAAAGTGGTTCGATGTAAGTGGATCTATCAAACCAAATTTGCAGCAGATGTAAGTGTGGATAAGCATAAGGCTAGACTAGTTGCCAAAGGTTTCTCCTAGGTTCTAGGAATTAATTATATAGATACTTTTTCACTAGTTGCCTAGATGAACTCCATTTGCTTGACACAAGTTATTGCTACAGCTCATGGTTGGGTTGTACACTAGATGGATGTTAAGAGTGCCTTTTTGAATGGTAATCTTCATGAGGAAATTTAATGGAGCATCCATAGGGGTTCGTACATAATTCTACTATGGTTTGCAAATTGAAGAATTCTATTTATGGTCTTAAGAAGGCTCCTTGGGCTTGATATGCCAAAATGGATTCCTTCCTACTCTCAGCCAGATTCACTAGGTGTCATTCTGATTTGAATGTCTACATTCTTCAGAAGGATGACTCACACTTGATACTATTTATGTAGATGACTTGATCATTATAGTGAGCACTTCATCCATCATTTCTAGTGTCAAGACCTCTCTACAGGACAAATTTTCTATGATAGATTTGGGTTTGCTACATTACTTCCTTGGCATTGAGATCACACAGTCTTTAGCAGGGATAACACTTTCAAAACCCAAGTATGCTCTTGTCTTTTTTTCTCAGTTTCACATGAGTGACTACAAGCCTACTCCTACTCTCTTTCTATCAGGTGTCAAGTTAGAGGCTAAGTGTACCTCTCCACTTTTTGATGCTGCATTATACAGACATTTAGTTGGGAGCCTTATCAACTTGACACTTACATGCCCTAATATAGCTTTTACAATTGGCATGGTTTCATGCTTTATGCAAGAACCACATGAGCTTCATTAGAAGGATGCCAAGTACATCTTACACTACATAAAGGTACACATTCACATGGGATAAATTATGTAGTAGGTATAGGACTTTAGCTGGCTAGATACATAGACTTAGACTATGCAGGGGACCTTGATTCTCACAAGTCTACTTCAAGTTACATATTTCACCATGGTTCTAGCCCTATTTCTTGGCAGAGTAAGAAGAAAAATAATGTTTCTCTTTCTTCCATAGAAGCTAGGAATCGAGGAGCTATCAATGCAGCTATAGAGGCTCTTTGGTTACAACACATCCTGGAGGAGTTTGGTTTTGATCTACCTAAGCCTATAGTTATTCATTATGACAATTAGAGTGCTATTGAGATCTCGAAGCATCCAGTTCAGCATCAATGGACCAAGCACATCAAGGTTCCTATGCACTACATTAGAGAGCTAATATGTGAGCAGATCATTGCACTACAATATTGTCCTATAGCAAAGTAGGTCATTGATATCTTCACCAAACCCTTCACTAAGGTCAAGTATACTCATTTACAAGATCTCTTGGTGATCTGGGATGTTGCAGAAAGGGGAGTCCCTTGACTTCTCTCTTCTCCTTCTTCTAGGAGGGATTTTTTCCTCATCTAAGGTCTTATTCTCTCTCATCTTCTTTATTGTACTTATCTCTCTTTTTGGAGGAGGTTTTTTCCCATGAGGTTTTCCCTCTTTCTCCACTTTATGAGAGATTTTATTTCATCATTGTATGTAGAGCAGTAATTTTGTACATGGGTTCCTAACATGGCCTCGTAGTTGGGACCCATCATGCATTCATAAGCTTAAGTGCATTCCCCTAAGTTGCACTTAAGGGGGGTTGGTGTAAATAAATATTTACTATTTACACTTTACTTAAGTTTACTTAGGTTAGTACATTATTTTATTATTTATTTTGTGAGACACTTAGGAGTTTGCATACCTTTATGAGTTGTCATGTTGACAACACAAAAGTGTGCAACTCTAATTCAACAAATGGTGTCTACAACGCTGGAGTTTGCATCATTCATTGAGTTGTCATGTAGAAACCATAGTTATTCACACTCTTAATTTAGCACATTTTTTTGACAACATAAATTTTCATGCTACACCATTGTAGGCTTATCCTCTCATCATTGCAGTTACTTTCAAGCTTAATGGAGGATAACCCATATTTGGTGGACATGTGCCTGGTTGTATAACTTATCATGATGCTAATTTCTAGGCATTCTAGATACATCTTAGAGGCCTTTATATACAGGCACTCCTAGTGTACTTGTACATTGAATTGAACACTAGACAGTTATTTTGATCATACTTTGGTCTATTTTGTGCTTGTGTTTGAGTTCCTTGCTCTTGGGTGAATTTTTCCCTAAGACAAATTCTTACAGTTCTAAAATCTGGTTGCTTCACTTCATTGCTAACTAATTAAACATTTAAAACTTCTTGACCCTCTATATTCCTTGAACTAGATGCCAATTGACAAACTAAGTTTTATTCAAATTTCAAATTGTGTGACTCAGCTTATGAAGAATACCTTGGAATTTGCAATGAAATGATGTTGGTTCATCGCTAAAATCTATATAAATGCTTCAAAATTGGTTTTTGAATTGCATTCTTGCTCTACTTTCTCTTATTTGAATTTGTTATGATGAAAAATGAGTGAAAATTGACCTTATATCCTTCAAAATTTTGCATTTAATGCTTAATGCTCGTACAACTATAAACTTGGCATCAACATAATTTCTATTTCACTCGGCATCTATTGTCATGACCATCACTCGACAACTACTATAGGTTCAACAATAACTAATTTAGCCTAGCAACTCATTACTAACTAGCATTTTACTTAGCATACATAGAGAACTTTTCATGCTTGACAACAACATGAAAACTTGAAGATTTAACCTTGAACTTTTCACAACATCTTGCATCTTTATTCATGCTAATGTAATGTTTTTAGTGTTGTTTTCTTTTGGATCTGATGTATGATATAATACTTTTGAATATCAATCCCACATCCCTCTTGTTCTCTTAGTTTGATGAGGTGTGATTACTTGGCCTATTGGGTGAAGTGATCCCTTCTCCATTTGATGTACTACAACCATCTTTCTTCTTCCATGTCTCATTCATCTCATTCTTTTTGTATTCAACATCTATCTCACCTTTTCCTTTATCAAATTCACAACTTAGTGCCTTTGACCTTGTTGGACAATGTTTACTGATGTGACTAGTCTTCAAACAACTAAAACATGTAGTTTGACTCAACCACCTCTTATAATTACCACTAAAGTGAGTCCTAATGTAGTTTTTAGGGACATGTCCATATTCTTGACAATAGTGATAGCTATATCTTGTGTTGTAATCCCAGTCATAAGAATTTCCATAGCTTCTTACCTTTGCTAGTTTGCTTGATGACCATGTGGGCTTGAATCTACATTCAAAGGCTCTATGTCCATACTTCTGATAGTTGTAACAATATCCTTCAAATCTTGGTACATGCATGGTTCTAGTTCTGCATTCATGTGCGTAATGACCTTGTTTGTTGCACTTATGAAAATGAGTCATATTCTTAGACTTAGCATTCTAATTTGTATTCTTGCTCCTACACATATTAGTAGTATGTCCCTTCTTACCACAAAAGTGACAAGTGGGTTTTGAGTTATTTCCTTTGTTGTTCCTTTCCTCAACAACTTTTGATGTCTCTCCTTCTTCAATGCTTGTGTAGCCCAATCCTAATGTATCTCTATTGGATCTAGGAGAATTTAGTAATTTCTCAAAGTACTTGATGGCTTCTTTTGGCTTGTTGAAGCTTTCAACAAATTCCTTTTCTCTTTTTAGGTCATTTTGCAGTTGCTCATTCTGCAACTTCAATGTGGTTATCTCAGCATCCTTGACATTCAACTTATGATGAGCATTCATCATTTGGCTTAAGGTATCCAATTTCATGTTTGAGATCCTAGTCAGCTTTGTTGACTTTTCCTCCAATCTATTGTTTAAGATTCTTTTATCTTCTTCAATCATGGCCTTGTCTTCTATAATTTTCTTCTTTTGTCCAGTAACCTCACATAGCAATATAGCTTGTGATTCTTGCTCCAACTTGATATTTCTAATCTCCTTAGCTTGTACTCTATTTTTTTCCATTAGATCTGCAATTGCTGCATCAAATTCACTAGAGTTACCATCTACAAATAGCTTTGTGGTGTCAATCTCTTTGTATCATGTATTATTCTCTACTATGGCAATTTCTTTCCTTCTCTATAAGGAACTCTTTAAAGCATCCCTAGTTTCATTTAGTTGATATAGTATGAGATGTATTTCAATCTCTTGGTTCTTAATAGATATTTCCAGCTTGTAGACTTCCATTTCAAGATCTTTCCTCTAAGCTATAAAGCTTCTTCTTTTGAGAACTTAGCTATGATACCAATTATTGGAATTACAAATGGGAATCATGTGCTTCTAAGAGGGTAGGTGAATTAGAAGTTCAAACTTTAGCTGTTAAAACTTTCACCATTCATTAGATGCATGTAATATATGAACTAAAATTAACATGTAAAGCACATACATCTAGATCATGTAAGCATATAATCAAACACACACTTAACACCAGATATGATTACCCAGAAACCCTCCAAAGAGAAGGTAAAACTAGGGTGGGGATGACACCCACAAATTTTCACTACTGTAGCAATCAAGTGTAGCCAATTAAGGTTACAATGGTTTGACCATGAAACATGATCTGCCCTGTGAAAGGCTTACCATGTTAAAGGCTTACAAGGACTGTTAAGTCTCACCTTGTTAGAGGATTTCAACACCCTATTAGAAGTGTGCCTGGCTAAAGGACATCAAAACATCCACTTGGAATGTCACACTATTAAAGGATTTACAATAGCCTATTAGGAATACTTTTCCTAGGAGATTTAACTAAAATCACCTAGATGTTTCAGAATAGATCTTGTGATTAGCTTTGGTTTCTTGATTAAAGATAAAATCTATACAATGTCTTTCTTGATCCTCTTTGATCTGATATAATAATTATTTTAGCCTTTTGTTCTTTGTTCTCCTCTAACTAATTCTGCAATTCACTCTCACTAGTAAGTCACCTTGAATGCTTTGTGAACAAATTCAATCATTTACCCCTTGTTACCTCCTATAACATGATGTATTTCACACTTTCAATTCAACAACTTATTCTCGGGGCTTCGTCTTCCTTATAAAGACTTTGGCAGCTTAGGGTTAGGTATGAATCTATGGCTGAGATTCATTCTTTTTTCCACTTAATCCTTCCTATTTTCTGATTGGTTGCATGCAAATACATAGGGATACTACAAATAGATTCATCCTTTTCTTTAAAGAATCAAAATCTAACCTTATGTTGGCTTGAAAATGGTTTACATAGTTGTTTGTGCAATCGCAAACAAATATGTCCAATATGTGTTAGTCGGCACTTGAAGTTACTGCTACTCAGCACATACTGTAATTATGTTTCAAACTTGGCACATGAACTAATTTGCATCTACTATTCATTTGGTACTTGAATCACTTGGCATGGTCTATTTCCTTGGCACTTGTGTGACTTGGCATATGAGTGACTCAACACTCATTGCAACTCGACATAGTCTTATATTATACTTGGCATATATTACTAGTTTGGCATAAACTAAGTGAATTTCTTAAGTGTGTTGACACTTAATTTTCAAAACTAATCTAAGATTAATAGGTTAGTGCACATAAGTAAAAGATATATTATAATAATACAAAACATATAAGTTAATATTATACTAAAAAGGATCTATGAAGAATTAGGAAGGAATGCATTATATGGGACCCCATAAATATTTCTCTTGTAGATGGAACCATAATAAGTACAATTGAAAAATATATAAAATGTATAGGAAAAATGATTAAAACTCATGAGGAAATTGATTTAAAATATAGCTTACTGTTGTCACATGAAATTGCACCCTCCAAGACTAGGTCCAATATTTAAATGAAATAGTGGAAACAACCTCAAAGTGTTGGACCTGTTGGACTAACTATTAGCCTTCCCCTTCAGGATTCATTTCATGGCTTAATTACCTCCTATTTTCTATAAGTCTAGTGGTTGCATTGGGCATTAATAGGTCAACCTTTTGGTGCAATGGCAACTCTAGCTTGTAACAAGTGGTATCAGAGCTTGGTCACAAGTTTTAATTCCCTCAAGTAATGTTGATGGGGGAATTGTTGGACTAACTACTAGCCTTCCCCTTTGGGATTCATGACATCGCTTAACCACCTCTTGTGTTCTATAAGTCTAGTGGTTGTATTGGGCATTAACAGGTTGATCTTTTGGTGCAATGGCAACTCTAGCTTGTAACAGGACCTTTGTAAATGTGGGTAAAAATATAGCCAAGGCTAACTTCCTTTCTGATCTAGATGCAAATAATTTTTGAGAAAACATGTTTTAACCTTGAAATTTTTCTAGAGAGTCTCAAAATTTTATTTGAGAGTTTTCTACATGTTAATGCCTTGAAAAAGCTAAAATCAATTTTCAAAAGATGTCATGTCCACAATATAATATAGGAGGGTCATTTTAAGATATTAGATGATACATTTCATAACAACTATAAGGGTTAAAAATAGGGGATAAGACTTTGAACATGAGAGACTATTTTAAACTTGTTTTATGTCTATCTTGGGCCACAACACAATTCAAAGATGTGAAACACATGCCAAGGAGGTTTTACACATGGTATTATAAAACCACAAGTGCTTTCCAAATTATGAGAATCTTATATAATATGCTTATGTCTATCATGGGTAGCATGAGTCAAAGGTTTGCAACATGTGCCCAGGAATTTGAGTGTTGAGTTTTGCTTACAAGATCAAGTGCTAGAAGGATGCTAGTGAAGTTCATCAAAGCTTGAGTTTAAGTGATACTCTTGTTAGAATTTTTATTGAAAGTGTGTTTAAATCTCTTGTTGATCATATAATAAATTATGTGTGTTTCAGAGGGTGGGATTATTCTCCCTTAAGGTTTCCTTAGAATAATCGTAATGTCATGTCTTTATTATTATTTTGTGAGTGATCTTATTTATCTCTTGAAATACCTATAATAGTTTAGTTTAATTTTTTATATTCATCTTCTAAAATTAGTGTAGGAACAATTTCTCCATACCTTTGCTTCCTAAAAGTGGTATCAAAGCCTCACCAACTTTGTTTATATTTTTTGGATACATGGTTTTTTGAGCTAATCAAGGCTTGCATGAGGGATTGTGTGGAGTATTTTATTTTATATATTAAAGGATGGTAAATATGGAAAGCATATCAGGGATGATTGATGTAGAAAAATTTCTAGGTATAAACTTTGAAATGTAGAAGTTGAAAATGGAATGTTTGTTGATTGATTGGGATTTATGGGAAGTGATGGATGAGAATGTCTAGAGGCTTGCAATTCCAACTTTAGCTATATTTTATGATTTAATGATAGTAAATATAAGGTCCCATAATATTATGTCTTGTAGATTCAATTATAATAAATCTCCATGAAGAATCCGATTTAAAGAATCTTTTGGAGAAGCTAAGTTATATATTTTAATAAAAATCACTTTTGAATAAGATTTTATTGAGAAAGAAGTTGTATTTCTTGATAATGGAAAAAGGTGAATCGATATATGAGCATTTGGAAAGATTTAATATGTTGGTGACTCCATCTACCTTAGTAGGGTTGTCCATGAATGAAGAGTGCCAAATCTTGTTATGTTTAATTTCTAGACTCATGGCACAACCCTTTCATGGTCATAGGGAGCATTGAAGTTGTATTAAAGATGGAGGATGTTTTTTGTTATCACTTTCTAGAGACATTAGAAGGAAAGTTTATTTTAATGTGAATAAGGATTTGAGTGTTCAAGTAAGATCAAGAGAAAGAAGCAAGAATGAAAAGAAACATAGTTTTTCTAAGTCTAAGAATGAGGAGAGATCAAACACCTCTAGTAAGTCCATGGAAATTTTCTAGAACTATGCCAAACCCAGACACTTCCAAAAGGACTATAAATAAGAAAAAATAATATTATAATTCTAAGTCTTAGAAGGAAGATCTAGATGCCTCTATTGTATCTTTGGCTATTCATTTAGGTGACAATGCATAGTTGATAGACCTAGGTCCATCTTTCCACTTGAATCCTAAAAGAAAATAATTTAGTAAGTATTAAAAGTTTGATAGTGGCAACGTATATTTGGGTGATAACTCCTTTATTGAAATTCTTGGTTCTGAAAGTGTTCATTTTTTTTTTTATCATAGAATTAGATTATTTGATGTTTTCTCACATATCAAAGGACTAGAGAGAAAAAATATTTCTATTATCAAGATAATATATAAAGGGGTACATGTAATTTTTTTTGAAAAAGGTGTAAAAATGGTAAGAGGTGATATGATGATAGAAAGAGGAAAAAGATTGGGTATATTGTACTAGCTTGACACATGAATAGTTGAGTGTGATAAATTTTTTGATGAAGCTATAACAAAGGATACTCTACTAGAAAATGAGAGGGTTTTATTTTCAATAGATGGTCATGGATTTTGGGTATCCAAGCTCTTTCTAGTGAATCAAAGTTTCATGTAAAGAAGACAATGTTAAGCACCAAAGATTTTTCCATATAGGTGAGAAGGGTCTATGAACCTTGAAAAAATAAGAAACTAGTTGATGGGCCAATTGAATGATTACAATCTTTCATTTAACTTTTGTAAGAATTATATCTTATTGTAGAAAACATTGTGCTCAATTTTACTCAAGTTCTCATAGGTCTTCATGTATTTTGAACCTAATTCATGTTTGAATGTATAATTTGGTCCAATAGATGTTCCTTCTATTGCTAGATTAGTTTATTAAATTTCATCATTGATGATTTCAATAAAGCATGAGTTTATTTTATAAAGAGTAAAGATGAAGTTCTTAGTCATTTCAAATAATTTAAAGCAATGGTTGAGTTGCATCCTCGAAATAAGATAAAATGTTTAAGGGTAGATAATGAGAGTTAATATTGCTCCAATAATTTTGATACATTTTAAAAAGATTGTGGTATTAAGAGATAACATACAACAAAATATTCTCCACAATACAATGGAGTTACAAAGAGAATGGTCATGACTATGAGTATGTTGAGTGGTGTTGGATTAGAACAAAATTTATAGGATTCATATGTACAACCACTATCTACTACCTAATAAAGAAGTCTTCTACTTAAGGTCTTGTTGGTAAGATGAATGGAAGCATGGTTAGGACACACACCTTTTCTTAGACAATTGAGAGCTTTTTTACCTATGGAGCACATGCTCATGTGCCAAAGGAAAATAGGACCAAAATGGATAACAAAGTTGTTAAATTTATAGTCATATGATACAATTATGGTGTAAAAGTGTATAAGTTTTGGGATCATGTTGTACAAAAGATATTTTAATCAAAAACTGATATTTTTAGAGAAAATAAACCTTTTTCTATTTTAGTACAGGTAGATCAAATGGAATGAAAGAAGGTGATACACTAGGCTTGAGGACACATAAGCCTTGAGTAGATACAAGTGTTCTATAATGCCCCACTAGGGAACCCAAAAGAAATTAACATAAAGTTTTCACTAAGTTTTCCAAGCATTCTTTTTTTTAAGATTATAAAAATAAGAGATAATATAGTCGAAGCAATAACTCATATACATACAAACAATCCATAAACAAATTGCATCTCTTAAGGGATCTGTGATGTTGAATCACATTCATAAGTTTTATTAATACTAAATCCAATACACAACATTATCCACATCATAATATAATTTCAAGTATGAATCCAATTAAATAATATACAATTACATATGATGTTGCTTGGCATAACAATCCACTATACAAGTCACAGGGTATGAAAAGCTCAAAGAATATACATCATGAATAAAATACATCATCTCATAAGATCTCTGATAATCAAATACAATACAACATAATATAACCATCCATCATAACACAAGATCAAAATGAAAGGAACAACTGTACAAGTACATCCAACAACAACATCCAATTGTCGGATCTTAATGGTATAAGAAACACTACCACCCGACCTCATGGAACCTAAATGACTCACTCCAACGATGCTAAGGAGATAATCTCAAGTCCCAAATAGAAATCAATCCCAAAAGTCATAACCAACATCTAGGTCAAGGAAAACCTTGTAGAAATTTATCTCAAAGGTACTAAGACACAAATGACATCTAAACCCAGAGGCAACAAAGACACATAGGAAATCTATAATGTAAATGAGAAAGTGTCATCGCATGAGTCAACTCTCCCCTAGTGAATCTATGAGGTATCAATATCTTTTCATATAAATAAGGCATACTAACAAGGCAAGGTCGCAACCAATCATCCTTTCTACTCCCATCCTAGCATGTATTAGCACTCGAGGCATGGGTGAGGAAAAACCACTAACTCTTTTTAATTTATTTTAAACCCATTTAATACAAGTTATCACTTATTAAAATAACCCATAGTGGGTTACCTAGGAAACCTCTTTAGGGCTCTAACCTCCATTGTAAGTCACTTCCCCACATACATAAAGACAACCTACCCTAAGATCAAAATAGCAAAAAGTCTCATAAGATCACAATAACACACATTAGTTCAAACACATAGATTTCACCAATAAAATCACCATATGACTATTGATCCATAATTCAAAGATCACATCACTAAAATCATGACATCACATAAACATCATGAAACAATAACTTATAGGCTTTTGGTAGACATCCAAAACTGGTCAACATACTAAGTCAACACCAAACCCAACACAAAGTAAAATGTACATCAGAGCAAGTGTAGTTTCATAATTTTGTTTGGTTTTGAAAACATAAGATTTTCATTTAAAATAGGGTTCAGTTTTCTTTTTTTAAGCTCATGTTTCCTAAGGTTTTGGAGTTGACAAATATTTCAAAATTCCTTAGTATTAGAAATCATTTTCATATAAAACTGGACCATCTAAAAAAATCCAAGTTTATTAAAAATAATTGATTTCCCAATTGAATTATAATTATCAATTTACTTCATTAAAATAATATTATTGATAAAGTAATTAATAAAATATTCAATTAAAACTAGTTTTAAAGCATTCATGAATTATATATTTGAATTAAATATTATTATCATAATTCGATAATAATTAATAATTAATAATTATAATATTTATTATCTTATTAATAAAATAATATTTTTATATTAAATTATTAATAATAATTAAATATTTAAATTATATCATATTATAATTACATATTAAAAAAAAAAAATACTATTTATTATAATTATTAAACAAAAAATATTATAAAATTTTATTAAATAAAATTTAATAAAATATTTTTAAAAAATAAAAAAACCAAATTGCATAATATAACAAGCATTTATAACATGTCAACCGGCTTGATGTGTCGAAACAGTGCCGCTACTACTACTACAACAATGTACTACCTTATGTAATACCTGCTGGTATAGTAGTAGGCTACCATGTAGCCTGCTTAAAGCAGTCACAGTGTGAGTGGGGTTTTGGTGGCCCCCGCCCCCTTCAAACTATATTAAATTATTTTTTATGAAAAAAATATTTTATTAAAAAGAAGAAATAGATATAATGCCCTTCCAATACAAATTACAATTATATATATATATATATATATATATATAGGAAATCAAATACAAACTATTAAATTTGTAAATTTTATTTCTAGTATTATTTTCCAAACCCTCATCATGATTTTAGCAATCCAATTACAAATCACCAAATTTCTAAAACAAGGGTTTCCATTTTTAAATTCTTTTATAGATGTTTTCAAGAATGGTAATATTTTTTATTATTAGTAAGAGGTCGAAGCTAAGAATCATTAATTAATTATTATTATTTATTAAGCTTGTGTAGATTCAAACTCAAGACCTCTTAGATAATAGGCTCACAATTTACCATTGTGTTGTAGGCTCTTGCTTAAGAACGATAAATTTTAACACAAGGGTTTCAACAAAAATTAAATTTTAAAAACAAATCCATACAAACATGGAGAAGATAGAGAGATTTCAAAGAGGAAATTAATGGACAAAACTCAATAAGGTCCTACCTTAATCTGATGCTAATCAATCAGATTCTTAGAACTTGCAAGAAATTTTCGTCCTTTCAAAAATCATATTTCTCAAAAATTTGCTCCTCCAAACCCTGTGTGTGGAGAAATGAGCTCCAATTTCTTAATAAAGAGTCATCTCCCTTTAGAATTTCAGTTTTGCAATCATGCGAACCCTTTTTCTTTATTATTTTACTTTATTTTAATTTCATGTGCAACTTTTGACATTTTAATTAAAATAAGCTTTATTAAATTTATTCTTTCTCTCTTTTATTAAATCACAAGACGTCTTTAATAATATATTTATTAATTTAACTAATAATATTATTTAGAGTTTTTTATTAAAATGAACCTCCTAAATAAATTATTATTAAATTAAATAAATATAATTACATCAAAATAAGAACTATAATTAAATATTTAAATTTTAATTGTTTTATTTAATTAATTTCTCAAAATAAATTTAAAATTTATTTTTCATTATAATTTTTTTGTTAAATTAAATCATTCAATAAATCTTTTATTAGATTAATTATAATTAAAAATCACAATAGACCCACAAATCCAAATAAGAAAACCCATAATAAACACACAGTAATAAATCAAACTCAGGGGTCAAAATCATGAATTCCCATCACTTGATGAATGTGGAAGGGTAAATAACTCTGATACTTGTTCTACTTTCTAGTACAATTGGCTTAGGGTTAGGATTTGGACTCAAGAATTATCTCCCCTCTTTTACCATTGCGATATTGCAATAGAGCATGCTCATCCTTGCAATTCAAGGAAGTTGATGTCTAATATCTACAATCTGCATAAAATTTGAGCATGTACATATACATATAAATCTAAACTAAATAGGCAATCTTAGGGACTGGTGCATTGTGTAGATCTCAACTATTAGGTGACTACGAGTTCCTCCCTCAACCACATTAGAAATGTCAAACATAAGGTAAAACATACACGTAGACCATACACATGCAAGTATGGGGTAAGTATCCATAAAAACTGCATATAAATCATCCATTTAACTATCATAATGAAATAACTAATATCATTATATACAAGGAATAACTGAGTATCAAGTAGCTCATCACATAAATCAATTGAGTATGAAATAACATTCAAACAAATCGGGAAATCAAGTACCACTAATCATCAAACATAACCATAAAGTTGGCCTAAAAGAATTTGGCTTGATATAATATGAAAAGTAAACTAGGGGTAGGCACTACAAGTTCCTTCATTTGAGTGGAGTATGACTATGAAAATAGTTTAATAGAAATGAAAGAACTAGGGAAAGAGAACTTTGTCTTTCCATGTTTGTAGGAAGATATGTCAAGAGTCCAATTCTAAGACTGAATCCAAGAAGCCATGATAGTGATTGACCTATAGACCAAATTTTAGCCTAAAATAATAGGTCAAGGATGATCAAGAGGTTAGGGATGAACCTACTTTCCTTCTACCTATATTTTTTTTATAAAAATGATATCAAATTATAGCTCATTGTTTGAGCTTCATATAGCCTCTTCTACACCTACATCACATGTCACCTACATACAAAAACATATCAAAATGGTTGTGGAAAGGGGTTTTCCTAGGTCAAACCCTAGTGTTGGAATTAAACTTTAAAATAAATTAAAATGGACTTAAATAAAAGTGTATTTATATAAAATAAAGGCTAGATCTAATAACAAGATGTATTACTCCTTAACGATGCAAATT
Source organism: Cupressus sempervirens (assembly GCA_028749045.1). Lineage (NCBI taxonomy): Eukaryota > Viridiplantae > Streptophyta > Pinopsida > Cupressales > Cupressaceae > Cupressus > Cupressus sempervirens. The sequence continues at coordinate 689,560,999 of CM053783.1, forward strand.
AAATTGAAATGATATTACAAGTATTGATAACTAACATGACTCTACAAAGACCTAAAATGACATTACAAAAGAAATGCCTACGTGATGGTTTTTAAAGATTTCCCTAATGAAGAATATTGTGGGATGAAATTCCTTAACTTCTTGAATGATTCTTAAAGGCTTGAACTTGGATTCTTGGATATGGATTACTTCAATTTTTAATCCTTCCTTGGATTAATGGATGGAATTCCAATATGAGGGAGATACATTTTCTTATGTAGTTCACCAAACCATTTTAGGACCAAAAACTCAAAAGGAAGCTGATATCAATTTGGATATCACACTAAAACCAAAATATTCCTTTACCATTCAAATTTGGGCCCAATTCTCAATGTATAGGGAAATTCCTAGGTGAGCGATGATAAGACATTTCCCATATCTACCCAAGCACCCTATATTGGCTAATCTAGGTTCAAATTTGGGTTGGAGATCTAATCGGGTATGAGGGTACCCAAAACATGTGTGAATCAATGTGTCATATTGGGATAGTATATTAAAGGCCATGGGTATGTGCAGGATCAGTGAAAAATCAACAAATCAGGGTTATGTCACCTTGACACATAATTTTGAAGTGGTTATGGACTTTATATCAAAAAGTTGTAAGAAAATAATCTGTAGGAAATTAAATGTAGTTTCTAAACTACTAGGCCTTATCAGGAGAAAAAAATAATTGATTGGTCAAAAGTTTGAATTTTAATGCACTACTACAAAAATTTTAGGGGAAAAATAAAAAGTAGGTGTATGTCTGACCACCTTAATCAAAATCAAATGATAATATTTTTTTAATATAATTATAGATATGAAAATTAGACTCATGCCTAGATGTGATGCATATTTTTCAATATTTTTATTCCAAATAAATAATTAAATATGAATTTTCTACCAAAAATTTTTCAAAAAAAAAAAAGTCATGTGTCTGACCACCTTAACTAATAGAAAATTTTACCAAATTTAATTTTTTATTTTTTTCTTATACTAGGTGAAGCATAGAATGTGACGCAACTTTTAGATTTAAAAAATGTTATACTGTTTGAAAGTTATAGCTATTTTTCAATCAGTATGTATACTTATCGAACTTAGAATTTGACAGAAATTATATTGATGGAATCTCGAGAGCAATATTAAAAAACCCTTTTTGTTTCATTCAATTTCGATCAAAATAACATTGTCAAACAGCTACCTGAAGTCTGAGTATCACTAAAACCCTCTTCAAACACGTCTTTTGGGTTGATTGGGTAGGCTTGGTAAATACCAAGCCTAATCGGATATTTGATATGGCTTGGTGAATTTTGCTAAGAAATTTGAAATCCCAACCCATTTTGGAGGGAAAATCGAGTTTAAGAGTTATAGCTTATGATTTATAAATTATTTCAATTATATTACTATGTATATATATATATATATATAATAACGTAATGTAAAGATTTAAGATATAATCTATTAATATATAATAATATATTATGGTATTCTTATTATAATCTATAAATATAATTTATATTATTATTATTTTTACTAAATATAATAACATAATATTTTCATTAAATATAATATGTATTCTATATTATTATATTAATATGTATAATAATATAATACATGTATAATAACGTAACATATTATATATAATATGTATTATATATAATATTTTAATTAAATATAATAACGTTATATATATATATATATATATATATATATATGTTATTAATATATATTATTATATTAATATGTATGTTATTAATATATATGAGTCAAAGGGGGTCATAGGTTGACCTATGACCCTCTTTGACCCATGAAATGACGACATATGTCCCTAGGGGTCCTAGGACCCCTAGAGACATATTAGAATCATTCTTATGGGTCGAAGGGGGTCATAGGTCCCTTCGACCCATTACATGACCACATACATCCCTAGGGGTCGTAGGACCCCTAGGGACGTATGTGGTCATGTAATGGGTCGCAGGGGGTCATAGGTCAACTTATGACCCCCTTTGACTCATATATATTAATAATATACATATGTCTTAATAACATACATATTAATATAATAATATATAATATAATAATATTAATATAATAATATATAATATAATAATATATAATACATATTATATATATATATATATATAAATAATATGTTACGTTATTATATATATTGATAACATATATATTAATATGTATAATAAGAGCGATTCTCATATGTCCTTAGGGGTCCTAGGGACATATGTCATCATTTAATGGGTCATGGGGGGTCATAGGTCACTCTATGACCCTCTTTGACTCAAATTAACAATTCTAATATGTCCCTAGGACATATGTCATCATTTAATGGGTCGAAGCCCTTTGACCCATAAGAACGAAATATGTCCCTAGGGGTCCTAGGACCCCTAGTGACATATGTCATCATGTAATGGTCAAAGGGGGTCAGGTCAACCTATGACCCCCTATGACCCATAAGAGTGATTCTCATATGTCCCTAGGGGTCCTAGGGACATATGTCATCATGTAATGGGTCAAAGGGGGTGATAGGTCAACCTATGACCCCCTTTGACCCATATGAACAATTCTAATATGTCCCTAGGGGTCCTAGGACCCCTAAGGACATATGTTATCATTTAATGGGTCGAAGGGGGTCATAGGTCAACCTATGACCCCCTTTGACCCATATGAACAATTCTAATATGTCCCTAGGGGTCCTAGGACTCCTAGGGACATATGTCATCATTTAATAGATCAAAGTGGGTCATAGGTCACCCTATGACCCCCTTTGATTCATTTAGGACCCCTAGGGGCATATTAGAATTGTTCATATGGTCAAAGGGGGTCATAAGTTCACCCTATGACCCCCTTTGACCCATTAAATGATGACATATGTCTCTAGGGGTCCTAGGACCCCTATGGACATATTAGAATTGTTCATATTGGTCAAAGGGGGTCATAGGTTCACCCTATGACCCCTTTGACCCATTAAATGATGACATATGTCCCTAGGGGTCCTAGGATCCCTAGGGACATATTAGAATTGTTCATATTGGTCAAAGGGGGTCATAGGTTCACCCTATGACCCCGTTTGACCCATTAAATGATGACATATGTCTCTAGGGGTCCTAGGACCCCTAGAGACATATTAGAATTGTTCATATTGGTCAAAAGGGGTCATAGGGTGATGTATGACCCCTTTTGACCCATTAATTGATGACATATGTAGCATACTATATATATATATATATATATATATATATATATATATATATATACATACTCGTATAGCTCTAATACTATATATTAATAGTAATAAACCAAAGTCGGTTTCCCTCCAATAATTATTATTATATTAATACTATTATACCAAAGGATGTTTTCCCTCCAAATGTCATTGGAGAAAATCGGATTTCCGATTTTCTCTGGCACCAATTTCCAACATATCCCTGTCCCTACAGACCTGAAAACATTACTTTTTTAGTTCTTTTTTCACAAGTTTTGCAAAAACATGCGTTTTGAGGCCCAACCAATCGAAAAATTTTCAAAAATATAACCTTAGGTGTTCGAATTTGTCATCTGAATGGAGAGCAGTAGTCGTCGAAAGGATAAATGCAAAAGGAATATATCCAATGAAGACATTTCAGCATATAGGGAAAGAGACAAAATGGAACACTGAAGAAAAAGATAAGGTATGTTAAATATCAATCAAGTTGACGATGAATTAGTCGAAGGTGAAATCATAAAGTCAAATAATGAATATGTACAATTGGAGAATGAAAATGTACCTATTGAAAACAATAATGCTGAAATTGAAAATTTAGAGAATGAAAATTTTGAAGATGAAATGCTACCAAGTCATAATCCATATTGCATAATTGACCATGTCGAACATGACAATGCACATGAACCTAATGCACAAGAACGTTACATATCTCCTAATTATAATCATCATGAAGGTTCTAAAATAGAAAAATGGATAATTGAAATTGATGAAATGATTATTACTAGTTTGGAAGGGAAAAATAAAAAAGAACCATTCGGTTATGGACTTCAAGACTATATCAGATCTTTTTCAGCAACAAGACAGGGGTAGAGCAATGTCATCTTTTCATGCACTTATTAAAGATGCAAAAGATGAGACCTATGCTTTTCAAATTGAAGATTCGTGTCAATAAAAAGTTGGAAAGAAATGCCATTATTGTGTAGAATTTTTTTAGTGCTCTCAATAGCATTGGAAAAAATAGCAAGGAGAAGGATAACAGAGCTGCTCGAAGGGTTATTACAACCTCTTTGGTAAGTCATCATTTGAGAAAGGGTAGATATATGAGACAAACTTGTATTGATTTGAATCAAAATCGTACTACTTTGAGAAGAGCACTTAGTCGACGAGAGAAAATTGATGATCCTCTTCAAAATGAAACATGGGGATTTGGTGGGAGATTTCCACGTTTTGATAAGAAGCTATCTGATGATGTGAAGGAAGAAATTACACAATTTTGGCACTCTAACTCATGAGTATCACCCAATGCTAAAGATGTGTTAAAGTTGAGAACTGGCATCAGAGACCACACGCTACATCCTAAACACTATTTGGAGGTAAGTCAAACTATGTTGTTTAAACAATTTAGAGAGAGTCATCCATGTCTTCATATATCACAAAGGGCTTTTGAATCTTTGAAGCTATTTTATTGTGTGCCACTCAAAATTTGAAATACATGTCATTGCAAATATTATGTTGAGTTTTCTATGCACCATGAACTATTATGCTCCATCCGTTCTACTTTGCATAGTAAAGAAATGTTGGAGGATTGCGGGGCTAGTGGGCTTCCAAAATCATCAAGACACTTGCTAGATCAACTTTTATGTCGTAGAGTTGATCGTTGTTTCTTTTATAGAAATGATTTCTTAAATGAGAAGTGTTCAGAATGTGGTGGCTTATCCAAGTTTGACACATGTTTCCATGAGGGGTGCGAACAAGATCTTGGAAAGACAATAGTGAAAAAAAGGGTATATGAAATGGTGAAATACACATTGAAGAGTGGGGGTGAGAGCTCTAGATGTGAATTGGTTGGAAAAGATATCAATGTGACTAGTTTTATTTCAGATTTGAAGGCAAATCTTTTTTACAAGTATGCAAGACATAGTCACAGGTCTCAGTGGTTGGATCAACAATTTAAAATGTGTAAGGAGACTTTTCCCATTGGCACTATTATATTAGTTTTTGATTTGGTTGAGAACTACACATTGCAACCTCAAAATGAGACATAATCTTAGTATTACAACTCCATTCAGATTACTGTTTTTGTTCACATAACATATAGACATGCCCCTGATAGTGCAGAAGATAATTGAAAGATTATTAGAGAGTATCATTTTATATGAGTGATTATAGATCTCACTCTCATGAGTTTGTGCAACATTGTTTCAAGAATTATTTTGATTTCTTACATGAGAATGCAATTGCTATGGATAGACATGTCATTTGGTCAGATAACTGTATAGGTCAATTCAAGAATGCTCGCATGCTTTATTGGTTGTGTAGGATGCATGTAGAGAGAGGGGTGCCTCATATTTGGAGTTTTTTTTAGTCTGGCCATGGAAAAGGGGAACATGATGGAGTAGGGGCATGTGTGAAGAGAGCTCTAGTTAAGGAGCAACAAAAGATTTCAACAACAGAGCTTCTTGATGCTCATAGCATTGTTGATTGGTGTAGTTTAGCATTGTCATAGGGGGGGACTATTGATTCAGTGGTACGTAGGTTCTTTTGGTTGGTTCAGGAAGGGTCCATAGCTGATAGATTAGATTGTGCTATAGCGAGAGACTCGTCAAGATTGCATTCATTTCAGAGCTCTGATTCTAGTACATGGGCCATTTAGACACAACAACTAGCTTGTTTTTATCCTAGTTGTTTTCAGTGTAATTGGGATCACTGTGAGTCAAGTGAGTGGGTGGAAACATGGGTTCCATATTATATTACTCCATTTTCTATCATACCCTCTATCAGAAATGATGACATGGAAATTTCACTTGAGCATAACCATCTATCAGATCTACTTCAGCCAGGACATGTCTTTGCATTGGTTGCACCATAGGGGAATGATGAGAAATCCAATTATTGGTTAGCACGTTGTGTAAGAGGTAAAAAAAAACTTGCACAACTGATCACAGATGATGATGGATTCACATATCCTACTGGTTCAGTGGTTGATGCTGGAACATGGTTGCAGACATACATGCTTAGTAGGAACAAAATTTCTGCATTCGAAGACTATTAGAAGCACAAAGTAATTCTCATTTATTCGCATCTTATTATAGCAACAAATGTAAATTTATTGAAGCATCAAGGAAGAAAAAAAGTAAAAGAACTTTTTAATATTGCTAATGCTAATCATGAAGCCCTGTTGGAGACCCTAAAATAGAGAGAGGACCCTATTGGAACACTTGATTAGGTATATTTACTTCTTATGTTATTTTCTTCATAATCATATTTTCATGTGATACAAGGCTATAAGGAAAATTTTAAGAGCATTTATAACTATATCAAAGATAATTTCTTGTGAATATCTTATTACAAGTTTGGCTTTTTCCTTATTTGACATAAAGCTGACATTATGATTATTAAAACTATTTTTATCAAACTAATCAAATAAGAAAATCTATTAGAATACTATGTGATTTGATTTTTAAAAAATTTTGATTTACTTCTTCCCAAATTTAATTTGAAAAAGATTCATTATTGCAATTGTCTACAATTTTTTGGGCCTTATTGAAATGACCATGTCCATGACATGTATGACACTCAAATGGGATTTTCTCATAGTTTAGTTTTTGAGTGAGAACCACATCTTCTAGTCTTAGTCTAAGTTTATGGCTTCATGGAGACCTTTAACTAAATCTAATTCCTAAAATCTAGTAATAGGATAGTATCTCTATAGAGGTCTTGATCAAGTTGCAAAGATTCCAATCTTGTTAATTTTATTGTGAGTTTTATTCCACTATAACATGCAGATTCAAATGCTCAATGAAACATCAAACATTCAATACTCGCTTGATATAAGGTTATCTCTCATGCTAAGATTTCTAAGTAAGACCATGAAATGATTTTAAGATTCCTTTAATTGTGGATCTTCACTTAGTGAAATAATGTGATTATCTAATAATCACTTGGGTGACTTACACTATTGAGTTGAGTACTTTCACTAACTCACCACACAAGGCACTCCTACCATCAACAAGAGGCTAATGATCTAGTTTATATTTGAATCGAACAAGTGCATCCATAATTCTTTCATCCAACAAAACTAATACTAAAAAACATGAATTGAAATTTAAAGCTAAGTGAGGAAATAAGGATCATTATGCAATAATGCAGACTTGATGCATGACATATTGGGTTCTTTGGCAATCCTGCATTCTAGCAAGGTGGTTTGTGAGTGCTCCCACAGAATCATTCACCCATCCTACATTGTGTCAAAACTTGATCACGACAATATTCCATGAAATACACAACAATGAAAAGTAGAGCAAATTTGGCATTTAATTGGCAACAATTCTGCAACAGCCTTGGTTTACAAATGAGAGGGCTAGGGATTTAAATAGGAGCCCCAATTATAATGAACTAACAAGATTGATTCGAAAATAATGATCTAGATTAATCCATTACAAGCTCTAATTAGGGGAACCAAAAATAGCCAAAAAATAAGCCAGTGAAAAGCATTCAATCACCCAAGGACCAATAAGAAACAAGGAAGCCACCTAGTCATCATTCAACTTATCATCCAAGATGTATACTCCTCTCTTCCTCCCCCTTTTAGCAAAACCAACGAACTTGAACAAAATTTCACTAAGTTCCTCCATTTCAATGTTGGGAAGCCTGTTATGTTGTGACTCTATGACCTCTAACTTCTCCATGTAATCTTTATCTTAATTCCACCTCCTTATTCTTAGGAATTTTTTTATCATTCTAAGACTTCTTTCTTTTGGATAGGTGGACTTCACGATGCTTGAACCCTTTCCATCTTCATCATTTGGAATTATTCTTTTTCATCTTCATCTTTGGGTTTGATCCTTGGAGCAATCTCGTGCATGCATTAACATCTTCCATGGTATATTAAATCCATTTCCTTGCACAACTTGATCATCATTGGGATCACTCCATTGATGGGAATCTTATCCTTGCATTCTTTTGTGCCCTCAACCTCAAACTTTTCTTTATGTCCTTGTTCATCCTCCTAAGCTCACTTTGGTGGTAGATCCTCAAATATTCTTGGTGTACTTGTTTGATCCTTACAAAAAATTGATGTAAATAGAGACAAGTTGGTCTCCTTGTAAGATAGTCTTTGTTCTTCAAACATTTAAGTTTTTGACCAAGTGTAAAGGTTACTTGAATTGGGACACATGAATGCCTATGAATTGAATCGTTGAACTTGTCCATGGACCTCTTTAAATCCAAACTTGTCCCATGTTTTTGACTAGTGAAGGTTTGGTCTTGGATTCCTTCAGCTTGATCCTTGAATTTTCTTTCCTTTGCTCCACTTTCAAAGTGTACTACCTTGAAGTATTTTCCTTTGAACTCAAATGCTTTTGATGAGTCCCCTTTCATTTCTTTCCTTGGCCTTGAGCTTGAACTCATGTTTCACCTTGTCATTCTCTTCCTTGTGCTATCCTTGATTTTCCTTAAAGAGGGTAGTGTTTGTGAGTTGATTCATGTTTATGGTGATAAAACATAGATGTCTAAATTTTGAATTAATCCAAGAAGGTTTGGCACATGTGAGATTGGTGATGCCCTAGGAACAAGGGTTTTGAGAAGGTGAATTGGGGCTTTTGGGGTTAGGGAACCCATAAACTGGTTCTTAGTCCAATAACATTAATGAAATACAGGGAGCATTAATGCAAAGCACCTAATCATTTTTCTTTTCTTGGTGTAATAAGGTCTAGGGATAGATCTAATGATCTCCCTATGACCATCCACATTTGTAATGGACACAAGACCCCATGGTGCAACTATAAGCCTTACCCATCAATTGGTCCAATAAAGTGGATTTTTGGTAAATTCCATGTTTTTTAGGTAAGTCTAGATGTTCAGAACATTATTAGGGTACCTAGGAGTTTTTAGAGTCCAATTGCAATCAAATTTGCAATAAAACTTGTCTTAGCGCAAAAATTGCAAAAATTGCAAAAAGTTGCTTGGCAACTTTTGTAATTTTCTTGACAACTTTTCAAAATCTAGCTTCTAATAGCTAGAACTATTCAAATCGTCAATGCCATTAGCTCTGGGTGGGTGGGTGAACCCTAGTTAAACCCTTTTTTTGGCCACGGAGACCATCCATCGTCGGCAGCCACCCCATACCGAGGAGTCCCAAAGGTTCTCTAAGTGTGTTTTGAGGTCAATCTTTCGAGGGTCATAACTCAAAGCTCGTGAGGGCTATCAATGAAATGTCAAATGCTATGAGATGGTGATGCTGAGGCCTAAAATAATATATCTCATTTTTGAGAGATCACATTCCATTTGGATTCAGCACAGCGATCTCACTAGATGTCAAAACTCACAGTGTGCCTCAGATCATAGGTGCACCACAACGTAACTTTGAAACCGCTGATCTTGGCATCGAATCATCAGTGTCATTAGCTCTATGTGGGTGGGTGAACCCTAGTCACACCCTTGTTCCAGCCACGAAGACCATCCATCATCCACGGCCACCCCGTACCAAGGAGTCTTGAAGGTGCTCTAAGTGCATTTCAAGGTCGATCTTTCGAGGGTCATAACTCGAAGCCCGTGAGGGCTATGAATGAACTATAAAATGCTACAGGACGATGATGTTGAGGCCTAAAATAAACTATCTCATTTTTGAGACATCACATTCCATTTGGATTCAGCACAATGATCTCGCTTGATGCCAAAACTCGTAGTGTGCCTCAGTTCATAGGTGCACCACAACGCAACTTTGAAACCGTTGATCTTCGCATCGAATCATCAGTGCCATTAGCTTTGGGTGGGTGAGTGAATCCTAGTGACACCCTTGTTCTACCATGGAGACCATCCATCATCCGTGGCCACCCCGTACCGAGGAGTCCCCAAGGTTCTCTAAGTGCATTTTGAGGTTGATCTTCCAAGGGTCATAACTCAAATCTCATGAGGGCTATCAATGAACTGTTGAATGCTACAGGATGGTGATGTTGAGGCCTAAAATAACCTATCTCATTTTTGAGAGATCACATTTCATTTGGATTCGGCACAACAATCTCGCTCGATGCCAAAACTCGCAATGTGCCTTAGTTCATAGGTGCACCACAGCATAACTTTGAAACCGTTGATCTTGGCATCGAATCGTTAGTGCCATTAGCTTCAAGTGGGCAGGTGAACCCTAGTGACACCCTTATTCTAGCCATGGAGACCATCCATCATCCGCGACCACCCCGTATCGAGGAGTCCCCAAGGTTCTCTAAGTGCATTTTGAGGTCGATCTTCTGAGGGTCATAACTTGAAGCTCGTGAGGGCTATTGATGAACTGTCAAATGTTACAGGACGGTGATGTTGAGGCCTAAAATAAACTATCTCATTTTCAAGAGATCACATTTTTTTTGGATTCGGCACAACGATCTTGCTCGATGCCGAAACTCACAATGTGCCTCAGTTCATAGGTGTACCACAACATAAATTTGAAACCATTGATCTTGGCATCGAATCATTAGTGCCATTAGCTCCGGGTGGGTGAGTGAACCCTAGTGGCACCCTTGTTCTGGCCACAGAGACAATTCATTGTCCGTGACCACCCCGTACCGAGGAGTCCCCAAGGTTCTCTAAGTGCGTTTTGAGGTCAATCTTCTAAGGGTCATAACTCGGAGCTCGTGAGGGCTATCGATGAACTGTTGAATGCTATAGGATGGTGATGTTGAGGCCTAAAATAATCTATCTCATTTTTGAGAGATCACATTCCGTTTAGATTCAGCACAATGATCTCGCTCAATGCCAAAACTCGCAGTGTGCCTCAGTTCATAGGTGCACCACAACGTAAATTTGAAACCGTTGATCTTGGCATCAAATTGTCAATTCCATTAGCTCTAGGTGGGTGGGTGAACCCTAGTGACACCCTTGTTCTAGCCATGGAGACCATCCATCGTCTACGACCACCCCATACTAAGGAGTCCCCAAGGTTCTCTAAGTGCGTTTTGAGGTTGATCTTCTGAGGGTCATGACTCGGAGCTCGTGAGGGCTATAGATGAACTGTCAAATGCTTCAGGATGGTGATGCTGAGGCCTAAAATAACCTATCTCATTTTTGAGAGATCGCATTCTGTTTGGATTCAGCACTGCGATCTCGCCTGATGCCAAAACTCGCAGTGTGCCTCAGTTCATAGGTGCACCACAGCATAAATTTAAAACCACTAATCTTGGCATCGAATCATCAACGCTATTAGCTCTGGGTGTGTGGGTGAACCCTAGTCACACCCTTGCTCCAGCCACGGAGACCATCCATCATCTACGGCCACCCCATACCAAGGAGTCTCCAAGGTGCTCTAAGTGCATTTCAAGATCGATCTTTCGAGATACTTATATGTCTTTTGTTCCTATTATTATCTGTATAAGTAACACATCTTTTTTATGTTATTGTAGTTTATGTTTAAAAGACAAAATATATGTTAAAAGCATTTGGTTAGCTCAACCACTCAGAATAAGACTTTTCCAGTGCCAGTGACGTTGAGAATCAATATTGAATTCATATGATATTAATTTTTAAATGGGCTAGTGAATTGACTGATTTTGATCTTGAAAATTTTATGCTTAAATAGGTTTTGAGTTAGAGTAGTGCAAGAATGGTGATTTTTAAGAAGTTTTGTCATCTATATCAGCATTGCCAGAATGTGATAAGTGTTAAATAGACCATACACTCTTATAAGTCATAAATCTGTACAAACCACTACTTATATAATATGAATCAATAATAAAAACTTGAACTGTAATATACCATTTATTAATAATGAAAATATCAAAATAGACCAGTATATCCATAGACAAATTACTCAAATATATATCAAAATACATAGATCCGTATACAAAATGTGGTTGATCATGCCATCAGAATGTGTAAAATATCAATGTTTCTATATACAATGTGGCATATGCCATCTCAAAATGTCTCATGATGCATCCTACAACAACTATACTACCCTAGGGTTCTGCTGGATGATCAAAATCTAGCCTCTTCACTGCACTAGGTGGATCAGATGCCTCCTACATAAACAAAAATGGAAAACCCAAAGTTAGACTACTAAATTTATATGATTCTTTGTATCTAACATTGAATTACTCAAATTCATAATGATCTTTTTTGTAATGAAGATTTATACTATCAAAATTTCATAATAAATACCTCTCTCATATGCCCTCGGCAATGCTTCTACCGCTTTGATTGTGGGCTATATATGTTCAAATATGTTTGTCAGATGAATCTACGATTTAAACTATAACATTATAATTCATAGCTTGCTAAATTTATAACATATTTAATCATAAATTCAAACTACAACTTACTATTGTAGGCTCCTCCTTAGGAGAGAGTGCCTGCATCATCAAATCTACATAACTCTCCCGTCGGACCTCATGTGCACTAGGAGTCTCCTCTGAGATACAAAATAGTAGTTGTTAATATCATGGAAATTAGTTTTGAATTTATTTATGAAGATAAGTATAATAAAAAATAAATGATACTTATACATATAATGGGGCTCTCAGTGCGAATGGAAATCCCTGATGGTCTACGACGTAGAATCTGTACATGCTCATTGCCAGTAGCCACGCCCTATATACAATAAAGAATGTAATTCAATGGGATTACCACATACACGTTACAAGAATGCATCAATATTTAATCAAATAGAAAGCACCTAATTACCTTTCCTTTGTTATTGCGCGCTGGCTCACCCTCCACACTTTGTCCCCCCAGGACAACTGCTACCTGCAAGATAAGAAAGTTTAGCAACCATATATGCTACAATATCAAATAGAAAAAAAAAATGTGAACACAACATAATGTACCGTAGATGTCTCAAGGCCAAATGAAATGGCCGAGAGCGTGGCATCATCAATCTGTCTGAGCTCCTCCTCGGTCATCAACTAAACATGAATGAAGATCACATACATATAAAAGTCAATATGGCTTAAAAATTAAAATTACTCTATTATAAAAATTAACTTTAAATTGCATATGTCATAACAAAAAAATGTATACACATACTGACACTGAAGGAGTCCATACCTCTGCATTCCCCTCCTCTCTCGCATCGAGGTCTATAGCCTCTGCACGTGTGTCTGTTGTATCCTCATCTAATACAAAATGATACTCAGAAAGATCACCTATGGGACCCAAGAAAATATTCTTGCATGTAATGCAAGTGTGAGGCACACAAATGTGTGATGAGCTAGCCGATGATGAACTGGCACCAACATCATCAACACGAGGAGGCAGGATTGACCTAGCTTGAGATATCATGAAGCTACTAAGCCTATGAATGGCTCTGATGGTCTAAGAGCTAGCATCTGTCATAATATCTAGATGGTGCACTCAAGGAGGAGGGGAGATATCAGTGGAGGGGACAAAAGTGTCAGTTTTCTTCCACTAGGAAGAGGATCTATCCTAAGGAGCTCCCAATCCTAAGCCCATGTTGGGCTTCATGCTCCAATAGTTCACTTTAAGTTTCAACACAAATTCTGCATATAATTTTTTAAAGAAATAAAATAGTATGTCTAAATTTCCATGTGGAGGGATATCAAAGACCATCCACCAACGATCCCAAAAGTTTGCACGTATGGCATCATTTGTGCAACATTTAATGGATAGTTTGGATTTTTTTGGGTCAACTCCTAAACCCATTTTCGGGTTCGCAAAAAGGCTAGCCAAATCTTCTTTGGTTATGTTGAGGGCCACAACCTCATCATAGTCCAAACCATCATCACACATCGCGTGCATTTCATCACGCCAACAAAGAGTGGCATTTTGTTGGTTCATAAGGGTTTCAATGTTATCCACTATGGTGTTTGTGGATAACATTGGAGCCAATGTGGGTAAATTATTATATGTCTTATGCAAACCTCTCAACTCGGTGAGGTTTTCATTTATCAAATCCTCAATTTGAGGAGGGTTTTGAGGGGGTAGAGGATCATTTGGTGGATGGTTTTGTGGGGGTATTGATCATTTGGTGGGGGGTTATGGGGAATATTATTTCCTGCCTCAGTGTCATCATTCTGATCAACCATTCCTATTGAATTGCAAAACATAATATATATTAAAAAAACCTTAATTTTAACCATTTTTTTCAAAAAAACCTAGATTCAACTAAAACAAACAAAATTATGCAAAAATCTATTGAATTTAGATTAAAAATGAGTGGAAGAAAAAAAAAAAAACCTACTTGGATATCCCATATTCGATATTGTATCTGATATTCGATCGCCCTTGCAAACTGGCCCCTTGAAATACCAAAAAATAACGCCCATGAGTCTGTGTTTTTTTTTTATGTATGTAGTAGATATCAAATATTTGATATGCAGCGACATATTATATATATTATATATAATATGTTACATTATATTATATTTTATATTATATTATATTATTATATTATATTATTATTATATTATAATATAATATATTACTTTATTATTATTATATTTTATATTATATTATATTATTATAATATAATATATTATTATATTATATATTATATTATAATATATTACTTTATTATTATTATATTTTATATTTTTTTAATTATATTTTATATATATTATATTACATTAATATATATTATAATATAAAATATTATATTATATTATTATTATTTATAATATATTACTTTTTTATTATTATATTATATTTTTTATATATATTATAGTACATTACTATATATTATAATATTAAATATTATATTATATTATAGTATAATAAATATATAATATTATATTATAACAATATTATATTATAATGTATTATATTATACTATTATAATATAATATTTTTATATTATTATGATATAATAATAATATTATATTTGTCTATTATGTCGACTATTAGATATTCGATAATATCAGATATCCGATATTAAATTGGATATCCGATTTGTAATCGGATATTCGATAAGGCTTGGCCTTACCTTCCAAGTTTGGTACCTAGATAGGTGGAAAAAAGTTAGAGCGGATTTTGAAGCGCTTTTAGACATCTTCAAACTCTATTTTTTTCACATCGCCACTTTTTGGCACACCATGATCTTGCACATACCCGCACACATAATAATATTAGAGCTTATGTATGCAAGTGATTTTTAAATGGATGAAATATTTAAAGGGTCACACTTATAATTAAGGGCTAATATTGAAAATTAATTAAGAAAAGACATTATTTATTTATTTATTACTTTGAATGCTCAATGAATCCAAAATGAAATACACACTAGAAATGTGTGCTAAGTAAGCTTGGAATTGGACATCGTAGGCAATATGTAAATTTAAGACTCTGACAAGTAATTGATTGTTGTTAATTATTATGTAAGGTGTATAACATGTAACCATGAATTTTGTAGCATTTTACATTTTAATTCTTATTTATTTTAAAATGTATTTAAAATGTTAGTAAAAAGTAAGGGCAAACTTATCAATATTATATACTCACTTGTCTAATCTACTTCACAACAAGCCTCATTACCTTGAATTTATGCTCAATTTATCATTGTGTTGAGAGGACATTTTTTTTAACCTCTTCATCGAAGCTAAAAAGATCCCTTTGTGGAAATTCATTTAATTTGTGTATCACTTTAAATATAAATCTTATTTTGAATTAGTTAAGCCTAGAAGTTAGAACTAGGAGTAATTCTTATCTTAAATTTCCTAGAGTAAATCCTTGTGATTAATTGATCAAAGTTTATTTTAGGTTGACATTGGTCATTGAAAAGGGGAAATAATCCTCTAAACGGTTTAAACTCGTAGTGTTCTAAACCAAATTATATAGGCTAGACTTCATATAATCATTATTTCAGTTAAAGAAAGTGGGAAGGATAAATCTCTCTCTAACTATTCTAAGAAGTCCTAATGGTGAAGATCAATCAAATCACATCATGTGTACACATTATATAGTAATTATTAATTCAAAGGAATAAACTTTGAACACCTAGAAATCCAATCTATATTAAGTCGCTTTTGAGGTAACTTCACATCCATGGGAACCTTCAAGAGAGTATAGTGAATTTTTAATATTGAATTACCAATAGTGTTAAGTTTTAGATTTTTTCAAGTCTATGATAATAAAACACCTTTGGAAGCAATAAATTATAGAATATATACTACTTGAAGATCCCAAGTAATTGGACGAATGAAATTGTGTCAAATGACTTATTCAAAAAGCTCAAGAAATTTAGTACCTTAGAGACCCTAACAAATTTCCTTAAAATTATGTAATACATAAAATTTATTAAAATACTAATAAATTATTTTCATTTCAACAAGATTCCTAATGATACCAATTTCAAATGAACAAAAACTCTTTAGAACTATAGATAAACTTAACCCAAATTGATGATAGAAAAAACATATGTGATAGTCATATACTTAATATCAACTAGTATAGATATCTTAAATAGATCTATCTAAAGAAATGCCGATAGATATCCACTACAAAATGATTAAAATTTAATTTACTACACCCAAAATTATTTATATTTCCTTTTATCTTCATTTACTTTTTTGCACTAACCTAAACTTTTTATTTTAATTTCTAAAAAAATTGACGATTTATATCCTATGATCCAAACATTATAATTTTAACAAATATTTAATGTGGTGTTTATTGAATTATTTTTCAAAAATATATTTTGTTTATAATTAAATTTAAAATTTTGACATGTAGATGGTTGTCAAATTTAACATTAAATCTATCTAAAGAAATGTCAATAGGTATCCACTACATAATACTTATAATTTAATTTATTACATCTAAAACTATTTATATTTCCTTTATCTCCATTTATTTAGTTGTTTACTAACTTGAGGTTTTTATTTTAATTTCTAAAAATTTAAACAGATATTTTATGTGGTATTTATTAAAGTATTTTAAAAGTTTATTCTATTTATAATAAGATTTAAACTTTGACATGTAGAAAGTTGTCAAATTTAACCTAAAAGAATAAAAGTTAATATTAACACGCTCACACCATCACACTCCACGCCTATCGGAGCGTGTTAATGTTAACAATTACCTTTTTAGTTTAAATTTGACAAACATTTGCACGTCAAAATTCTAATATTATTATAAACATGATATACTTTTGAAAATAGTTAATAAACACCACATATAAAATATATGATTTGCTAAAATTATAAGTTTTAAAGACATTCAAATAAATATAAATAAAATACTTAATTAAAAAAATAGATACAATGAAATATAAATATTTTTTGGTATAGTAAATTAAATTTCAAGTATTTTATAATTGATATCTATCGACATTTCTTTAAATAGATTTATTTAAGATATCTATACTTTTCATAAGACATGTGAAATAAAATATAATATATTTTTAATTTCCCAAATTCTTCAAAAAAAAAAAAAAAAAACTTTCTTAAAAAGTTGAAACAATATTCGTATCTTCATGATTGATTTTAATATGATTTTTTTAAATTTTTTCCTAAATTCTTCATTCTCATTAAAATATTTTTTGCTTCGAAAGCTGAAACCACTAAAGTCATGCACATATTTATATGTATACATTAATGCCTGTTAAAGTCAGCGGACGTGAGTTGGAAGGCTTCATTTGTAATATGATATCCAAGCTGACAACAGCTCATTAACGGATTTGACAGATTTGCATGTAGTGCAGTGAATCTTAATTTTGAAATTGCACAACATGACAAAGACGTTGAGATTATAGAGACGGCTTGAAGTTCAGATGCATGCACACAAACCTTTAGATTCACTTAAAAAATTGTTTTTAGGTAGAATATAGGAAGTGTTTGCCTTCTTCAAGTAAACTGTTCTACTTTTCTTCTTCTACATACTGCTCTTGATGGCTAGCAGCACAGTGCTTTGGGCTATCCTCTTTGTTTCCTGGGTGAAAAATATTGATCATGGTCACCAAATCACTTGGAAGAAGACCCAAATATTTGTTACTGACCAAAGCGGATTACTGAGATACAATGTTTTTCAAGCTTCCAGCTTAATGATCAATAAGCATGGAGTATGTAGTAGTTCTATTTCTTCAGGGCCTTCAATATATCCAGTGTAAGTTCATTTAATGGGTATGTTTATTTGTATGTATACTTTGGGATTTCTTATATTGATTTCTTTCTAATATCAAGGATGGGTTCTGAAGGAAACAATTTCATTGTATATGATAGATAAGTTGAAGAATTATTTTGCTGTTATTTTTAGTTTGGTGAGGTATGATGTTGAATGCAAGGCACATAAGGCGCTAGTAAAGAAAAGATGGTGTTATTTGGAAGAAAGAAATCAACCCCATGGGTTGCTCCTAAGTGTCTCAGTATTCCTCTTCAAGCAGATTATCTGTATAAGAATGGTAAGTATGCATTTAATAACATTGAATGTGATGGGTGTTGCCTTGCTTTCAAGATCAATGTACTTATAACTTAAATTTGTCTGGAAAACATTTAACAGCTACTACATATGTATTTTCTCATAGTCATGGTAGTGCCCAAATCCAAACTGTCTTTTTGAAGGAAGGAAGAGAGCTGCTGATAACCAAAAAGCAAATGGAAATATATGTATCTACTGTGAAGAAGAATTTTTAGATCTTCTTAGATTAATTTAGTCATTATTAAACCTCTCAGTAAGTATACCATGGTACATGAAATCTAGTTGGATATGTATTACAACAAAATTTCACATTAAATAAAATTGCCCTGCATTTTTCTTTGCAGTAACAGGCTATTTTGTTTCAGTTTTGTGGTCATACAAGTATAAAAATATTCTTTTGGTCCTTTAATCGGTGGAAAACCTTCATGTGTATATTGGACCAGACAAGGAGGCAGACATGCCACATTTCAATTGAGAGAAATACACCTCCATATTTTATCCTTCTATATTGAATACGTGAACTCATTCCTAGTTTTAATTAGTAATTTATAGTACATGCATTATATTAAATTAATCGGGAAATGGATTTTTCATTTTATTTTAATCTTTCTATAACTTTTGACATTAAACGGTGCTCATTAAAATCTTGTGGCATCAGATTTTTATGTGTATTGAATTGGTTTGAGGCTGCTGCCTCTATTGATGCCAGATTCATGAAGCATGTTTTTTCAGTTTATGATTTTTTTGGGGAGGAGTGTGCAGGAACTGTAATAGTTATTAATCAAACTATAAATTTGGAGAAATTAAACCAAATTGCAGTATAGTATAACCTGAGTAAATCATAGTGGGACCTATATATTATTGTAAGCCCAGATTGCATTAATAGTGAAATCTGCTTGTTTTGCCATGTATACTGACATGTCTCTTTGAAATTTGTGCTGTGTAGCAAATAAACAAATGCCTTCAACACGGGCATAATTTTTACAGTTATTTATTAAGGTGTCTCTATAGAGATGTTTTTACAACTTTTACATATTGAGATATACATTGTCTCAGTAAATTTTCTTTTCTTCCGAATTTTAATATGTAAATGGTATTCGATTTAGAAAAGTGAGGATTACATTTTTAATAGATAAACTAAATATTGAACGGGTGTTTCATTGTTCTAAAAACTATTAACTCACTCTTACACCACTTTGTGCATGGCTTTAGCCATTTTTATTATTAGGCATTGAAATTTGTTTAGTTTTTGTGTGTTGGAATCTTTACACTATTATACAACTGTTATCATTCGAGTGCAACTATACAATTGTAGGGAGATACCTATTGTGTATTTATAGATTAATGTCAAAATAGGAGATATTTTCTACCAAAGTTAATTTTTTCAATGCTTCATCTATGTGAACAACACCTACATACAATGAGTCTCTCTCTCTCTCTCTCACACACACACACACAACCAACTTTTCACTTGTCAACCTTTTAAAAAAGTCATTTTCACAATTAAAAAATCAAACTCCTAAACTTTTAATGTTTAGTATGATTCTCTTTCATAATTTTTTATCAATTTTATTCCTCCTCCTCCTCCTTTTTCGTCTTCTTCATTTTTTTTATTCTTCATCTTATTCCTCTTATCTATTTTATTCTTCTTATTCTCGTCCTCATCCTCCTCTTTACCTCCTCCTCCTTCCTCTTCCTCCCCTTCCTCCTCTTCCTTCTCCTCTTCTATTTCTTTTGATTCTTCATTTTCTTATCCCTATTCTTCCTCTTCATCCTCCTCCTCTTTCTCTTCATGTTCCTCTTCTTCTTCCTCCTCCCCCTCTTCCTCATCTTCCTCTTCCTCTTCCTTTTCCTGTTCACCTTTCTCTTTCTCCTCCTCCTCCTCCTCCTCCTCCTCTTCTTCTTCCTCCTCCTCCTCCTCCTCCTCGTCCTTCTCTTCTTCATCTCCTCCTCCTCCTCCTCCTCATTCTTTCTCATCTTCCTCTACTTCTTTTTCTTCCTCTTCTTCCTCTTCCTTATCTTCCTCTTCCTCTCCTTTCTCTCCCTATTCTTCTACTCCTTCCTCCTCCTCCTCCTCTCCCTCATCCTCCTCTTCTTCTTCCTTCTCCACCTTTTCTTCTTCCTCCTCTTCATCCTCTTCTTATTTTTCCTCTTCCTCATCTTCCTCCTCCTCCTCTTTCTCTTCCTCTTCCTCTTCCTCTTCCTCTTTGTTTTTTTTATTCCCTTCTTCCTCTTCTTCCTCATCTTCCTCTTCCTTTTCCTCATCCTCATCCTCATCCTCCTCTCTCTCTCCTTCCTCTTCTTCTTCCTACTCTTCCTCTTCTTCTTCATAGTCCTCATCCATCTCCTTATTTTTGGTGTATTCTCTTATCTCTAGATTGTACCCATTCAAATCTTGTACTTTCTCAACATGCCTTCATGACCTGATTTCCTCTTCTTTTCTCCTATAAATTAGGCAATGTGTTTTTTCTTGGAAGAGTCGTTTACTAAAATGTTTTGATATGACTTGATTCATCTAAGTTATCATGTCTTTATTTTTAGGACCTACAATAACATCAGGATGAATTACCTTGTTCATCTCATGTTTAATTATAGTTGCACCCTCCTTTGGATTTTGATTCTATGAGTACTTTATTCCTCTAGACTCTTCTCGATAGCTACATTCTTCTCTTCATCTTCTTTACTCTTTCCATCACCATCCCATGGATGTGGAATTATTAATGATGACATAATAATTTGATTTACTGGGGTAGATTTACCCCATTTAGACTTTGGCTTTGGTTCATCCTTTGCATTAGTTTTGCTACAACTTCCTTAGCCTCAATATTAAGTTATCAATTATTATTTTTAAAAATAAACTTATTAAAAAAATGATTGTATGTGATGCCATTAAATGTAATATGACATTTTTCATATCATAACCAATTGCACATTTTAATATATTTATAATTTTTTGGCATAAATGATACATTAACGGTAGGGGATGATTGAACTATCATGCTATAGATTTGGTTGCATAATGATCAATTATTGTGTTATTTTTTATGTCACTTATTTACCTAGTATTTTTAGTAGGTTTCAATGTATGAAAGTGACAAATAAGATATTTTAGTGAGCTAGTCAAATGTATGATTGCTTCTATTAATGTGAAAGATTGAATAATTTATGACTGGTTGGAGGTAAATAATGAAACTTCTAGAATATTTAGTAAAAGATAGTGAGTGATTTTATTATTTTATCAAATTTATGAAAACTTAAGTGGATTGGTCACATAAGTGAGAAGAATATGACTTGTAGATGTTATGGTTATGATTGCAACTCATTTAGATGATTGATGAAACAATTTTGTGAATATTGATAAAGAACCTCTGATTTATTTGTGTTCTTGAGCTATCGATGGTAGATTCAATATCGATGAATTGTATGGATAAATTAGGGATTTTAATCGAGATGGACATGATGTGGTGTTGTTTATAACTAATTATGTGTAAGTTGGCATTTCAAGGATCGATGCAAACATGTCACATGAAGATTATAGAAGGAGATATTTGGTCAACATATGTTTGATTGTTCTTCATGAATTTGAATTAGTTAATTATAGGATGACATGGTATAGGGAATTCATTGTGTGCATCAAGATGTGTGTTTTGGTGTGGGTTCTATGGTCGATGGATTTGAAATTGAAAGCAAAATATGTTAGGGAAATTTTAAGGTGATGGTGTAATCACCCAAAAATGGTCTAGTAAAGTATGAGGCCCCTTTCTACATTTTTAAATTTCTAAATGCTAGATTAAAACTCTTTTATCTATCACCTTTGATAAAATCTTGATTTAATTCAAAATAATTTATATCTAGTATCCTTATCCCAAGTTCTTATTTAATTAAAAGAACAATGTCCCCTTTTAATTAAATAAAACCCCCCAAAGTCCATGTTATCCTTAGTGTGCACATGAAAATGATTATTCCTATTTTTAAAAATAAATAGAAAAGAACTTTTTCTACACATATGAGGGCATACTTTTCAAGGTGGGTGGAATCTCCTTTCTCCTCAACACATATTTTGCCTCATAAACTATACTGTTGATTTTACATCTTTGGACATGTGCACCAAAGTCAAGCTAAGATTGATTCTCCACCATTGGATTTTTCTTATAACCTACAATTCATTTCTCTTTAAAAGGAGGCTTCCTCCTCACCCTCTCAGGTTAGATACTTGTATGCTTGCACTCTATTTTATGGTGTCATTTTGTACTTACACTCTTGAGTAAATTTGGACTCACTTTTCTTTACTTGCATCTCATTTAGTCTCATTCTTATCTTAGATTTCTTTTATGTATTAGCTTAGCTCACATAGTCTAAATAGGGGTTTTGTAACTCTTTCATGCTTGTTAGAAGTAATCTTAAATTTTCATTTCTCTTAGCTCTAGTTTTACATCTTGCATTGCATACTTGTGACTCTTGGGTATTAGTACTCTTGTCTCTACTCCTTTGAATCTTCCATTCTATGGTGCACCTTGCAAGGGTTTCTTAACTAGGTTCATTTGAGAGTCACCATACCATCTTGAATCCTTGCACATTCTAGATAGGAATATATTGGAAACCTTTTGGGATACTCTTCATCATGTGTTTCCTCAAGAATAGTTATTTATAGAAGTGTTCACACCTTTTGAGCATACAGGTGGAACATTAAGTGTCTCACATAATGTTATGTATTTGATAAAGGAAAATAATTGTTGTGTTGACAATGGAATATATGGAGTGTGAAGGTGTGATCAAGACATAGGTTTGTGTGGAATGGAGTGAAGTATTTGTATGTGCAACATTAGATCTAATAAAGAAAATGAGGTGCTAATTAGTAGATCATTATATCTTTTATACCCTAACACTTCCAGCTATAAAATCCCTTAACTAGATGGATCCTAGTAGGTCCTTTATTGTAAATCATTTAACAAGGAATAAATTTGATTAGTTCTTTAAGTCCTCTAAAAAGGCTACTCTTAATAGGGATATAGGTAAATCCATTATCTACATGAAACTTAACAATGTATTTATAAATTCCTACAAGGGTGAAGCTCCTGATAGGGCATACTTCATAAGAGTGCACAATTTGTGCCCATACTAATTCAAACTATGGGGTTCACCCAGATTGGGTTTCTATTAGTCAAAAAAATGTGTGTAAAAGGTGTTTCATGATTTTGTTGATGTATTTACATGTTTAATGCTTTCAATTTACATTATTAAGCTTATGATGTGATATGGTTTGAGTGGTTGAAAATTTTCATAATTAGTAGATTACTAACTCATCCCCCTCTTGGTAATATGATCTCTTACAACTGAAAATTGGTATCAGATCCCAGGTCCTTTGTTTTGGAGAAGTTGAATAGATAAGGTAATTATATCCAAGATGATGTGAAAGGAAGGTCCTAAGTTCACAAGAGAGAACTACCTAGTGTGACATTGATGAATGAAACTCTACCTCAAGGGTATGGGTGAGTAGTATTAGAATCATGTGGTAACAAGATATATTATCCCTGCAAGAACTCTCAGTGCACATCAGCTGATGATACAAAAAGAGCATACAACTATTGTAGAGGCCATTGCAAGTACTCTTTCTAATGAAAATTTCATTAATGTTAAAGATTTAGAAATTTCTCATGACATGTGTAGAAGTTGAAGACTACCTATGGTAGTGATTCACATGTGCAAAAGGAAAAGGTGGATATCTTGAAAGGAAAGTTTGATGACATGAGGATGATGGAAAATGAGAACATTGAGAAGTATACTCAAAGGATCAAAGATGTGGTTTGTGCTACTAGTGGAGTTGGAGGTACTCTTGAGGAAGAAGATGTGTTAAGAAAGATTTTGAGAACTTTACTGCCTTAGTATGTCATTAGGGTTTTAGCTATTCAGGAAGTAATTTGACTGCATTTGGATTGAGAAATTTTTAGAATAGTGTGCTTAAGATAATATAGAAGCTACATTAAAGTCATCCTTGACACTTTCTTTGTCGAATAAAGGAAGAGAAGTTATTTTTTGTGACCTAACATTTTATGCTTATGATTATGTGTCTATCATGGTTGAACTAAGGGATCATAAAGAGATCGAATCATTTCTAGCTAGGAGGCTACCTAAAGGAAATGGTAAGTAGAGACGTCAAGCTCCCTTGAGGTATTTTTCATGTAGAAAGATTAGTCACAATGCTTCTAGATGTCCTTACAAAGACAATAATGACATGTCAAGAAAGTATAAAGTTAAGGTAAAGAAGGAATGCTATCAAGCTAAGGAAGTTGTCACTAATGAAGAGTCAAATGATAGAGATGTAGATGAGATTATGTTTTTTGTAGTCAAGGAGGAACCATCTACTTGGAGGGTCCAATTCAACCTAAGAGATCCAGGTCAAATTAGTTGAGGTTGAGGTTGACCCTAACCTAGTTTGCACAAAAAAATGTAAATCCAAAGCTCCAAAATAAATAGAAAACCTTAGATCCATAATCCCAAATTTTTTGGTCTAAAATCCTATGAATATTATCTTATACAAAAGAAAGATGTAAATTATTTGGGGGCAAAGTGGGTGGAGGGAATTTCCTTGGTCAATCCCCCATTTAGAATTAATCTTGAAATGAGAAAGCATGTAAAAGTAACACAAATTTTGTTCACCTTACTTTCTGAACCTCTATAGATGGATTCAAATCCTCTATTCATAAAGATGTATGAATGCTTGTATTTAAATATATATGATCTAGGATGTATTCAAAAAATCAATAGATCTACAAGTGCCAACTTATAGATCTATGGCAATAAGTATGCTCCAATTCTTGAATGATTATGCAATACGATTCTTGAATGATTATGTAATACGAATGAATGTATCTCTCATTTCTTGATGGATAACTCCACTATATCCAATGAATTAAAGAAGATAGATCTATTTAATAAAATAAATGATTGATGAAATGAATTCCTTCAATTAATCCTTTCTTTCTTGGCTTGAGTTCCTTGGATGTACCTTTAATTATTCCTTGTAAATGATGACTTGAAAGTATTGATTTCTTTCACCAAAGATGGATGATCAAATGAACCAAGTAATCCTCCTTTTATATTGATTTTGGAATCAAAATCAAAAGGGTAGACTACATTGGGTGGCAAAATTTTAAAAACCCCATTAAAGATTGGGATACCAAGGAAAAATACCTTGGATAGAGGTTGACCTTCATCTCAAGCTATGGTTTAGGTCAACCTCAACCACAACCCAACAATTTTTTCACAACTAAATCTCCTCCAAGATCTTGGGGATAGAGAATAAATGGTCATAAATAGAGATGCTTCAGAGAAGAAATGAATCCATGTTCTAAGAGATCATTAAAATGGGGCTTAATAATTCATTGAGATTCAAAATTAAAGTGTTCTAACTTTTAAGAAAGTACACTATTAAAAGGGCATCAATGATGCATTTACATACAAACTAAGTTCCTTACAAATCTAAAAATGAGGTAATTCTTTTGTTGGTAAAAATTCCACAATCTAGCGTGGATCTACATTCAAATATACAAGTGTAAGCTAATGGATCCTTAGAAAAGCCTTATATATTAATTGGTATTTATAAGATGCCAAAAGCTATAACATATTCATCAGAAACTCATGGATTTTTAATTGAGAGGAGTATGCATTTTTTGGAGATCCCTTATATTTCTTCTCATAACACTTCTTCATCCATTATCATATAAATGGTAAATTATATCAGGTCATGGTATATTTATTTTGAATAGATTTATTCTTCTAATATTTGTGAGAAAATTTCTCCCTCCTCTTTAAATGATGATTGATTATGAAGATTTACATTTCATTAGCTAGCCACTAATGAAACTCCTCTGAACTCTCTAGCCTCAACAACTCTTTCGAATTATTACATATTTAATTTATTAGATGATGTATGAGCCATTAGAGGCTAGAAGATTGAGTTTATATTTCTACATCTATTCATTTTCGTCAACTTCTAATTTACAATCATTTTGAGAGGTTAAAGGTATCCTCGAATGAGATGCTAAGGTATAATATGAGTTTAATTCCTCTCTAGATGAATTTAAAATAAGACATTATCCCTCTTTATAATGGAATCGTTAGAAGGATTTTCTATGGAAATTATTTGTTGACTTATTAAAAAAATTAAATCTTTCTTGTCAAGGTATGTAATTATTGTCCATCATTGGTATGTTTTTGAAATATAAAGCGACCAAAACAAGGGGGTCGACCCTTACAAAAAGAAAGCTGGTAACCAGTAGACTACCAGCAAACACCTGCAAAAGAAATAGGAGGCAACATAGCCACATACTAAACTAACAAAAAAATTGCAGCAAGAAGTAAGCAAGTCTAGCAAAAGCCTTTAACAATCAAACCAACTAGGATTGTTTAGAATAAACACTATTGGCAAAAGTAAGCCAACCTAACCCAAAAACAAATACACAACCATTAGTAGCAACATCTAAGCTACAGTACTAAACAAACTATAAAGTTCTGAATAAAAACTATTGGCAAAAATAGGCCAACCCAAGTCTTAGTAACAACTGTAAACCAACAAACTATGTAGCAGTAGAAAACAAAAGAAACTAGGATCATCAGATCCCCCAAAAAATAGCCAAATTATTTGTCATCTTTTTCCTTTCCTTTTCTGACTAGAAGAAGCCAAGCCCAATCATCAACAAGAAACTTATAGAGGATCTTATTATCTTCCATGTCCATCCCTGAATCATCTTTCTCCTGTGTCAACAATTGGAGAGTGGTAGTAGCTACATGGGTGACTTTCAGTACAAATTTAGATAATGTGTAGAATCCCTCCTCCAAGGTTTTGACTCTTGTTTCTAGCTGTGCAACCTTTTCATTTTGTTACTCTTCTTTTTCCTTGCTTTCTTTATCAACCTTTCTAGTCCCCTCATTAGTCAAGTTGTCAATTGGTTTTCATCCTACAAAACTTAAGGGTTAGTAAAAACATTATATTTTGAGGTTTAGTAAAAACATTCCATCATTGGTATGTTAATGAGATGGATTTGAAGAGTACCTTTATTCATGGCAGATTTAGAGAAGTAATATAAATGGAAGAGTCATATGGTTTTTTATACAATCGTTTACTTGTATTCCATCTTATGACATCACTTTATGACTTAAAATACTCCCATTGGGGTTGCTCTTTACAAAAATTGGACTCTCTTGTTTCCATGATGATATGGATTTGTATAAATAGTATGTTATTGTGAAACCCTCACATTTTAGCTCTTTTATGTGGATGAACTATCAATTTCCAAGAAACACTCATATTCCATAAAGATAGCAAAAATTTATCTTTATGATATATTTGTAATGCTAGAATTGGGATATTGGAAATTTAGAGAACTTTGTCATCTTTAGGAATCTTCCTCTCTCAAATCAAGTATTGTAAATGATATAATTTATATATTTTACATGGATGACTAAAATATTTCACTAACTCTCTTTTTCTCTATATTTAGACTTGATTATCTTCACCACTCATTGATGATACTTTATATCACTAATTTATTGGTAGTCTCATCCACATGACTCGTATGAAGCCTACGATTTCATATATTTGGGAAATCATATCTTGATTCATCTTGAATGTTAAATGTGTTTCATTTAAAAGTAGATAACTAAATACTACCCTTTTTGAGGTACTAATAGTTATGGGATTTAATTTTCACCAAATGTAACTATTAACTAGATGGGAGGCATAGATTTAGATTGGAAAGATGGTTTTCAAGATCACACTTGTCTACTTTATCATATTAATTCTTACTTTATCTTTGTCTAATTTTTTAGTCAAAAATAAATAAATTTTATATTGCTCTTTCATCTATATATGTTCAATATTAAGGAGTAAGGAGTAGTCAAATCTACCACTTAGGATATTTGGATTTCAAGTATTTATATTAATTTTATCATTCTATTTAGAAATCTTATAATGATCTTTTGTTATAATCAAGGTATAATATTAGAAATATCAATAAATCTAGTTCATCGGTATAAGATGAAATGTATTAAAATTTATGAAGTCACTTTATGGTATCAGAAATAGATTTTCAATTTGTGTTTTATTTTTATACTAACTTGCACCTTCCTCCCTAAACTCTTAGCCATCCTTGGTATCTTATGAAATCTTGTCTCTTGTGACCCCTACCTTAAGATTGTATTATATTCTTACCACATCAACCCGTACTCATCTAGTTCCTTTTGTGAGAAATTTTTTTTATGCTTCTAAAGATACTTTTGGTACTCTTTTGAGTAGTAACCTTATCCTATCCACAATCCCCAACCTGTTATCCCTAGACTACCAGAGTCTCCTCCTTGACTTGGAAGATCTCATGTTGGACTTATCTATTTCTTCTATTGGCTCTACCAACACATATCCCTTTTCTTCTCAAGATAAGTATGGTTCTTTATTTATTATTCTAAAGCATAATAAATGGTTTTATTCCCTTATCATTTATAAATCTTACATTATTTTATTGAACCCACTCCTAGAAACTAACCTTGATCTTCATGATCTAGTCATGCAAGGTATAGTTTTGGTTCAATTATTTTATGTTATATCTTAGTTACATGTGGGTAATCCTACTATTTGGTCTTACAAAAATTGTTTTTTCTACTTTATTATGTGTCAGGGCCCTTCCCCACTCACTTTGATTTAAAAAAAACATTTTAAGATTCATATGCACTAAATTTGGGAGTTGATACAATAATAATTGATCTTGAATAATATTATATATTTGAATCTTAGCTTATAGACATATTAAAAACCCTTGGTAGAAATAGATATATATATATATATATATATATGAGTTTATTTTGGATGGGACAATTTTCTACTTCATGAGGAGCTTAGATTCAACCTTAATTTTGTCTCCATAATTTGAAGGGTACATTTTCTCTCCAAATTCTATGAATTTATTTCTCTTACGAGGGGATTGTGTTTCATAAGATCTTTACGTAAAGAAGAAATTCATTAGGCTTTATTTGTCATAATTTATCCTTTCACCCATTCAACCTATGCTTATAGGGTTTTGCTAGTGTATGTTATTTCACTTTCCTTATGCTAAGGGATATTTTTTCAACACTATTAATATTGATTAGTTTATATTGAACATGTTAATATGACAATACAAGATAGAAATTTCTACTTAAATTTATTGCTCTCTGCCTCACAAGAGTAGTGATTTTAACAATCGCTTTTATCTTTTTGCGACACCTCTCACCATGACTATTATGTATTTTAAAGTACATTATTCCACACATGTTAACCTAATATTCTCTAAGTAGATAAAACCTCCATCATTTTAAAGGTACTTGGATTTAATGCACTAATTGAGCGTGCATGTCCTAATTTGTGTATATATAGAATAGTCTCTTCTCATCTAAATTATTTAGCTAACTTATTTTATGAGACTAAAGAGAGTATTCTCAAAAATATCTATTTTTATCTCTATTTTCCCCTTTCTATTTTTTCTCTCCATTTTTCTATTTTGATATCAAGAATCATTTGTTGATTAGAGTATTGAGATAAAATCTTGGCTAACTTATTGCTTATTACACAATCTAGCATTCAAGTTCAATTATCTTTATTACTTACAAATTCATTATCAACATAAGTAATAAAAAATTAAATTTAATGATTATAGAATATAATATAATTATACTTTTTATTTTTCTTTCCACATATCCCAATGTTTTTGTTTCAAATTTCTAATTAGTATTTTTTTAACTATATAAATCTTCTTCATATACTAAAATCATACTTTATATTTATACTTCTAGATATGTGATAGACAAAACTTCTAATTGATATTTATGAAATTGTTGAATCACTACTAGATCCCTTTCATTCTTTTCTAGGCCTGGTTAAAATTGTCATCATAGTTGGAGAAAAAATATTTTTCAACATTCTTTATCAACATCATACATCATTGGAACACCTAGATTGAAAAAATAAATTTACTTTACAATAGAACAAATTCAATACTCAAAAAACATGTCATGAGCCTAGAAACCATTATTTCAAACTCTTTGTCATAGTTTACCATTAAGGGAAAACTAGGTTTTGAAGGAGCCATGAAACCCTAAACAATCTCTAAAAGAGATAGATTTTCAAAGAAGCACCACAAACAAAACAACTACTAAACAAGAAACAACAACACCAAAACATAGTAGACCAATCAACTACAACCTAATAACAATAGAGAAGTTACAAAAATCACCGAACATGGCTAGAAAACATGAGAAAAAGCCCAAGAGCCCAATAGGAGCATCATTCCATTTGCTTGAGAACAACATCAACATCCTTCTCAATACTCTCTAGAATAGATCACTTATGATGTTCGCTTCAAAATTATTAGAAGAGTTCTTTTTGAAGCTAGATTTTGTTCTCTTTCCTAAACCGACAATAACCACCTCATTTGGCTCATCATAGTTTATTTAAACATACACCAGTAAAAAAACTATAATAATGTTATATTATCAATATTTAAAAATATAATGAAAGGTTGACCATAAATATTAATATTTTTATACAATGTATGCTCACTACTACGTCTCTTAAATCTATTGCCAATGAATTAATATTTACTCCAATTATTGCACTCTTTTTTTACCTTCAAACTACAAAGACATTTATTTAATATGCATAACTTTCTTCTTGACTATATACTTTACAACCTAATGATTATTCTCCACACAACTTCAATATAGAAAAGATCCTTCACTTTAAGGCACTTCAACCAAAGATCATTTCAATTGAGTTCCTAGAATAACCTTTCTACTTTAGGCATCATTTCAACAAAAATAGGATTTCATTTGCATACATATAAAAAAATAAATGTTTAACTTATTTCTAAATTATAATTAAATCATTGAAAAATATTTTTTTAAATATATATTTAATAAAAAATTATGAAAAATCTCCTAGTTAGATATCCATGTTACAAATTTATGTTCATTTTTTTTATCTTTTCGATAAATCATGGTTATGATATATGATACACACATCAAATATTTTTAAAAATGTTAGCAATTAGAAATAAGTTTTTGATAATATTAAACAAGGAATGACTTTAATCCATAACAATTCCAAATAAAAAATCACAAAAAAGATATGGAGATCAAGCCTACCAATATATATCATAGAACAACCAAAGTATTTAAGAACCTATAGATTTTTTTTATAAAAAATCTAGAGGAAAAAAATATTAAAAATTAAATTACAAAAAGTTATATAACTTTCAGATCAATCTAAGAAGTTGAGTCGCACTTTTGAGAAAAAAGTGGAAGTGTTTTTCTTATTTTTAGAGATTCTTGTCAACTGATATCAAAATTTGAGACACTTGGAGATTGAATATTGAAAACTTAAGTAATAAATATTATAGTGTTTGGAGTCTACTTTTTGAATATGTAATTTATTTGAATACCCATATGTCAATTTTTTTGGTATAGATCTTTAAACCCACTACTTCAAATTGCCCATTTCAAGACCATACCACACTCATGTATAGACACCATAATTTGACACAAATGAATAAATTTTGTAAATCCTTTTAAAAGAAGTTACCTAAAACACTGAAGATTGATGATCTAATAGTTAAAACATTAATTTTTATTGAATATTTTTTTTATACAATTTTAATTTGTGTATAAAGATAATTTTTAAAACCTCTTTGTGTGGGAACACCATAATTTGATTTTTTTTAAATCAAAATTTTCAAACAATTATTTTAACTTCAAAAGAACTGTATGTAGATTAAGGACATAAATTATTTTTTTTTTAAAATTAAAAAGATATTATAGTTTTAGTGAATCTAACTATTTTACGTCGAGGTACCACCTTTGGTTAAAAAATTATGCAAAAATAACTTAAATAAAATTATAACATTATAAAATTTACAATTATAAAATTAGTACAATGAGAGTTGTAATGGGTTTTTGTCTCGTCAAAAAAATCAATCGGGAAGACCCTCTACAAAGTATGGCAAGGCTAGAAATCATCAATTAATTACTTAGCTAAATTTTGAGAGATCAAGGCCTAGGCTTGGCCCCACCAAGTTTTACCATGCCTTTCTCCAAGAAAAAACCCATGGCTAATTGGTGGATCCCACCCATGACTTCAGAATTGGGCACCCAACTTTTAAATTTAAAAATTGGGCAACTGATTCATATTAAACCATTGACCATGAATTGGGAGCCCAATTTACTAACCAAGAACACAATTATTTAAATATTGGATGCTCAATTTGTAGATACCTATTGCAGCCCAAAAACTACCCCTCATGGCAAAAAACAAACTCATTTAAGTCATTGTTCAACATACTCAAGCTGCAATAACATAATTATGTCATGTATTACTCTATTTTCTTGTCTTATTTTGCATTTAAAAAGTTCATATTCATTTGAGTTGAACTTGGTGCAAATATGCAATCAAAACAACATAGAAAGAAGAAAATGGAAATTCTGATAGATGAGGAGATTGTAGAAAATAGAGAGAAAGGAGCACATCATCAATGAGAGAGAAGAAAAAGATTTAGAAAGTTGAAAAATGTTGGGGCTTCAAGTTCAAATATCATTGAGGATATAGTGATGGATGAAGAGTTCAAATAAGAGAACTCAATATAAGGAGATTTAGATGCACATTCTGATCAAGCAATTAGTACAGGTGTGTCTTTACAACCCTAAGTTTATTCTCATAAAAATTGGTGATTTTGCATAAGCAAGTTACAATTTAGATGATTTAGATTTTCTTCATTAGAATAGAGTGACAAATAATCATGCACAACAATATCTAATTAAAATTCAAACCAAAAATTGAATAAAAATTAAAAATTAAAATGACATTGAAGTTCCAATTGAATTTAAAAATTAAACTCCAATTGAGAACAATAGTATGCATGTAGTGCTTGCCCCTAGGTCGCATTTTTGGTTATCATTGTCAAACTCTTTCAGGGCTAGTTTTATGTTGATGGTTAGCAACATTGTTTTGAGACTATCAGATATTGTGCTATGGATTCAGTTGATATGTGATGAGATTACTTAGACTCTACATTTCATGTATGCATGATGATTATTACATTGCTTTCAGTTATTGATGATGATTAGATTGGATGGTTTATTATCACATGTTCTTTCTTATGGATACTTACCCCATACTTGCATGTGTATGGTGTGTGTGTTTATTCTTGGATGGTGTTTTAAGTAAGGCTAGTTAGTCTTGTTGTTATCTTCTTATTCAAAGATTGATAACTGGCTCTCTTATAATATAACGAATAATGATCCTTTGATTATGTTGAGAAGTTGAAGTAACATTAAGGAAGAGTTATTCAATTAGTAATATTGATCTTAGCAAAATAAAGTGAATGATTTAATGAGTAAATAATTACCCTTAAGTTATTCTTAGAATATTATTTTAAATAATGGAAGGACAGTGCTATCAGGGAAACAAACGGGTTGACTTGTAGGCCAAATGATTACTCTTATACACTTGAAGTATACTTGAAATGAAAACTGAAGCTCTACACTTAATTCAACTATGTATTATAGTAAACCAAAATATCTGTTTGCATTGTGTATTTTATATGCTTCTTGTTTTAGGTTTTTGGGTTGACTAGATTGTTGACCAGTCTTAGGTTGTTACCAAAGGCTTGGGGGTTATGAGATGTGATGGCATGTTGATCTTATTTGGTCTCGATCTTTCTAAACCCAACCATGGTTATGTAATGGCATGCTCTATGAGATGTTTGTATTAACTGATTGTTATTGCTCATCATTCTTCTTAAGTGAAGTTGAGTTATATGTATCTGAGACACTTGACTTAATCATTTTTGAGTCATTGATCAATTATACTTGGATTACTTTCCAGTTGCCATGATGGGACTGAAATGTTGATTTATTTCTTGATGATGTCATGTTGTGACATGTTTTGACTCAACCATTTTGGAGTCTTCGATCAGTATGATTTTGAGATATATTTTGGTTATTGAGAACCAACGAATACTTTTGATTATCAGTGATACCTTCAGTTGCCAATAGAGAACTGTTGTGGTCATGATTATCTATGGATGCTTTTTAGATGCTCATAGAGATTTAATTCTCTTTTTATGGATTATCTTTTGGTATTTCTTTCCAGTCGCTTGTATAGGATTGTGGTAATTTTGGCGATTTATGATTCCATGAGCTTAGGGTAGGTTATCTACTTGTAGTGTCAAGAAGTGGCTTGCAATGGGGGTTAGGGCACTAAGTGGATGCCAGGGTAACTCATTGTAAGTTTTGTTAATAAGTGATAAAATTTACACTAAATGGAGATTAAATGAACCTAAACAGATAATTGTTTTGTTCTCGCCCATGCCTCAAGTGCTAGTACAGACTAGGATGGGAGTAGAGAGAACGCTTGGTTGTAACCTTGCATTCCATAGTATGCCTTGCCAATATGAGAGGATACTAATGGCCGCATAAGGATCAGTAGGGAGCCATGGAGTTGTAAGCTAACTACCATGGTAACTTCTACATGATATATGTGATGACACTTTCCCGCTCGCATAGTAGGTTTCCTACATGTCATTGTTGTGCCTCTAGGATTAGATGTCAAATTTGTGATTGGAACCTTTGAGTGAGTATACTTTTAGGATTCTTGGACTTATATAGTTTTATGCTATGTGATTTGGATAGCTTGTTTGGGACTTGAGTTTATCTCCTCAGTGCAGTGGGAGTGGACCACTTAGGTTCCACATGGTCAGGTGGTAGTGCTTTATCACTCTTATCATTTGAGGTTCGTCTGAGACACCGTGGCTGATGCATTCTTTGTTGGCATCTTTCTTCATGGATTATGACGGTGGACATGTATCCTCACATTGATGATTTGCATATGTTAGATGATGTTATCTTATGCTTTACTTTGCATGTTAGATTACTTTCTGCATATGATGTAGTATGATTCAGGTGTGACATTCCTACTATGTTAATACTGATGATCTCTTTGGTGCTTTGGGATGTTACACACAGAGGGATGGCTAGGATCCATGATGGTCTAATGATGCTATTTACGGTTGGGAGGAATCATGGACTTAGTTATTTATATTTGTGATATATGGTTATCTTTTATGATGGATGTTTAGATATTTATGATGATGACGTATCATGTAATGTTTATGGTTTCATTTATGTTATTGCATCATGGATTAGAGTTAGTGTGATGATGTAGTTTATTCAGATGGATGTTTATTCTTTTAAGCCTTGCATACCCTGAGACATGTATAGTGGATGATTGAGCAATCTGAAATGTAATTCAAAAGGATACTTGTATATTGTTTAAGTACATTAGATGTATCATTATTATTTCATGTGGATGTAGTGTTAGATGGAATCATTAGTATTCATTGATTTAGATGTAATTCAACATTAAGGGATCTTTAAAGAATGTAACATATTATGTATGTATCTTATGTTTACTTTTAGTTGGACGTTACTATTGCTTCTGCAAATGTTATGAATGGTTTTACTTTCATGTAAAATAAAATTAAAAAATTCTTTGGAAAACTTAGTGATATTTTAGATTAGGGCATATGCACCAAGTTGTGGTGCCAAAAAGGTGACAAGGAATTGTTTTTTCCTATTTTACAAAGCGCATTCGCGCTATGGCTTGGGCAACCCAAGCCATAGCGTGTACGTACTTTAAAAAAATAAAAAGTATATATGATGGGCTGCAGACCCACAGCCCATCATTTTCATCAATATTTTCTTCTACTTCTACAGTGAGCAGCACATACGCGAGTTGAAGACTTAACATTTTCACCACCATTTTCCAAAATGCCTCCTCGTTGATGAAATCCAAGACCACAAGCGCACCCATGACGATGCCGTAAGTGATATAATCCTAACTTTACATTTTTTGATACATTTTTCATATTGTTTTGTAAGTTTTTTATATTCTTTTGTAGGGTTTTTACAAATTTCATTTAGATTTGTTTATTTATTTGGATTTCAATTAATTTTTTATCAAGAAATGTTCATAATCAACCAGAAAATCCACAAGAACATCAAAACCCTCAAGAACCCCAAAACAAAAACCCTCCTCAAGAAGAACAACAAATTCCACAACCCAAACCAATTGCAAGACCTCCACCAAGCACACAAGAAAATATAATGAATGAAATAGTGAGAGGCAAAA
This sequence comes from Cupressus sempervirens, assembly GCA_028749045.1. NCBI lineage: Eukaryota > Viridiplantae > Streptophyta > Pinopsida > Cupressales > Cupressaceae > Cupressus > Cupressus sempervirens. The sequence goes on from CM053783.1 coordinate 689,597,799, forward strand.
TTGAATTAGAAAGACTCATTGCTTGGTTGAAAGAATCCGGACAAACCAATCCAATGAGGGCTCAATTGGCATCATCCCTCAAATCCATTAACACCCAAATAGCCTCAGTTAGTAGTCAGTTAGATATTTGGTGGGTTAAAAGGGATGAACAAAAAAGATTTTATGCAAATAAATTGTTATATGAAGATGTTAAAAAAAAAGAAATACCAAAAGGTAGTATATGTGCAATATTTAGAAAACCCGGTGAGCAAAATACTATTAGAGAGGGTACTAAATGATTTCCCATCCATTGGTGCATACATGATTCTATTAGAAATAATTTTTGGGATAGATGGTGGATGGTTTTTGATGCCCCTCCTTGCAACAATCACGAGGTCCCCATGTATTTTTTGAAGAAATTATATTGTGAGTTTTTCCTTGGGGAGATCCCTAATTATTTTGATATATTAGACTCCTAGGATAGAGGTGGGGGGTCATCATTTGAGAGGCTAGGAGCACGTCGTGACCCTAATGTAGGTAGGGTACCTGTGGTCAAGCCACAGTGCGAGCATGTGACTATTCCTTCAGTTGTGAAGGAAAATGTAAAGGCTAGCACTCTAGGGACCATTAATGCTTTGACGCAAACCCTCATCCATTCCATGAGCCCATTAGTTGAGGGGGATCCTTCTGTGCGTCATGGTCACATGTGCACTTCATGCGGATCCCTATGCACATTTGGCACTCATGCTGGAGATGGTGCAGATGATGGGCTTGTCACCGATCAGTTCCTGAACGAGACATTTGGCATTGACACATAGGTAAATTACAATTATAATTTACTAATTTGATCATGTTTCATATGCATAGTGAATGATTAATTAATTAGCATCTATTGACATTGTTTAAAATTCAGGGTCAGAGTGTTGTTGGGCCTAGCAGTGATCCTCCAGGCCCATTTTTTGTCCCTTCCACGAGTCCTGAGGTATGTATCAATTTAATAATTTTTATTAATACATACATTTATTATGTAATTATATTAAGGATTGACAAAAAAAAATTATGCATGTGCATCAGTTCTCCACAGGACCCTCAACCATTACCACAGACTCGGAGCATAGACATCATACGAGCTTCACACAGGTACAGTTGTTTCATGTTAATTTAATTCATTTGATTATATTTATTTTATGTTTCATGTTAGATGTAACGTGTATTATATGACATGCAGCTCATGATGTCGGACACACCTCCTCATCTACGACAGTCTATTGATAGTGGAGTGGCCGCAGCTATGGCTAGCTCATAGCCACTGACGAAGGTATGAAAGAATTTTCTTCATTTTAGTTGTTTTTTATAATAGTTAATCTCAAAATTTCTAATGTTAACCTTTGTTTATATATTACTATAGCTTTTATGGTTTTTACACAAGCAGTATGTATGTTAGGCCTATTGATACTCTTTTAATTATCGATCAAAACCTTGTTTTTGTTTTACTAAGTGGTAAGGGGTAGTTTTTTTTAATGGTTATCTATTAATAGTAGGTTAGTTTGTTCTTAAAGGGTCAGCCCCCTAGTTTTGGCTACTTTTAATTCAAAAACTAGGAGTGAAGGTAGAAGTGGCAGTGAAAGAATTAGATAAAGAAGAACTAGGAGCACATATTGAAGTTAGAAGTAGAGAAGAAGTAGGAAAATCAAATAAAGGTATGAGGACTAAGAGTAGGAGATAATGAAATTAAAAGTAAAGATAGGAATAGAAGATTAGTTGTATTCCAAGTTGATTGCAACTAGGAGTAGGACCTACAAGATGGAAGTTATATGTTTTCTATAAATAATAGTCAAGTTTAAAGATATAATTGGTGATTAGATATACTCACCTTGGTCTAGTAGAGTCATAAGTGTAGGAGAATTTTTGTTTTAAATTAATATTATTCATAGGCCAAAGTCAAATGTTGAACTTGATAATAGAACTAGGCATATCCTTATGATTCAAAGAAACTATAGTTTTTGGAATCAACGCCATCAACTCTCCTTCACTATTTATTTGGGATGAATGGAACTAGCATAACAAAATTCTACATTCTTTCATTCTCGTCCTCCTCCTCCTCTCATACAAAATAAACTTGGATAAGATAACTTACTAGACTTTTGGATTCATGGCCCTTCTCTCTTCTTTTCATACTCTTATAGCTATGCTAGTGGGATAAATCATTGAGTATTTTCTTATCTTTTATTTTTTCTCTTTCTTTTCTCAAGTGACCACTTGAGCTTTTGTTATAGCTTTGACAACACGATGCTTGAGATTAAGACATTTTTTTTGAGTGAGGTCTCTTCAACTAGTTGACTTGGAATCTTAGTAAGCTTTAGGATTTTGTTGTTCTTTTATGTATCCTTGAAAATGAATGTAATAGTTAATATTCTTTTTTTGGGAGCTTTTTTCCTTTAGCTTGGTGATATTTAATCTCCTTGTAGTTTTCCCAAAATCTTTACCTCTTTCTCTTTTTTTCTTCTACTTTATTGTGTGCATGAGGTGGACACATGCTTCCAATAAAGTGGGGACTACATTTATCATTTGAAAAATTAAGAACACTTATTTAGTATTATTTTTAGCCCCATTTTAATATACATTATGGGTTCCTACATTGATTTCACACTCTCCTTTAAACACTCGTTGGACCTTCAAATTGTTATTTAAGTCCTATATTGATTCATTTTCTTTAAAAACTCAAGGTTACCCTTATCTATAAGTGTGCTTCTCTATTTCAACTTCAATCAAATAATTCCTTTCATTTATTGGACCTTATCTTACCATTTATGACATGTATTTTCTCGCTAAACCCAAAAATCAGTTGTTAGATCAAATTTCACACATTTTAAATATCTTGGACCCACAATCAAAACTTGGGTTGGAATTGGTGGGTATAAGATGACTTTGGTGATATTTACTTGGGTACAATATTTTTGTTGGTGATATGTGTATTTATAAGTGATTATATTTATTGAATTGTTGTAGGGTCTCGTCACGCCTGACCGTCCACAAGCATTTGAGGTGAACTTACAGAGTGACTATTTGTTGGCAGTAAGAAAATAATTGATTTTGTGTGTACATATATTTGATTTCAACGTATAATAAATATTGATTCATATCTACTTTCTTTGTATCAGTTGGAGCTGGAGAAGAGCTTCAACAAGAGGTCGAGTGAGCCTATTAGGAGGGCCCCGTCATCTCCACTATCTCCCTCCACATGATGGCAAAGGATGTCGAGAGACTTGTTTCCTTCCCCTCGTGGGAAGGAAAAGATGTAGTTGATCTAGACATATATATATATATATATATATATATATATATATATATATATATATATATATATATATATAGGCATCAGTGGACATATTTGATACACATTTGATGTATATCACATTCTATATTTGATGTATGACATTTATTCGATGTATGACATTATTTGACTTATGAAATTATTGGTTAATATATGATATGTTTGTTCATATAGAACATATGATATGATATGTTTTTTCATGTTTGTTTATGTATGACATTAAATTAGATATGTGCATACATATAAAATTAAATTCAATACCTAATCTATTCAAAAATTTGATAGAATATTGATTAACAATAAACTTTATCATTGTTTAAGCATAAGTTAAGCATTTGCAATATGTCATCGTCATATGATTTATGATCTTGTTCATGTTTAAAGTTTTCCTTCTGTATCATTTGTTTATCAAGTTTAATTCAATACCTAATTAGTTTGAATTTTTGATACAATATTGATTGGCAATAGACTTTATTAGGCAATATTTGTGGACCTCCTTGCAATTGGTCACCTAAATGAGAACCTTGGGATTTATTAGGGACTCCATTAAAGAAATCAGTAGTTTGAAATTACTCTATCCAACAAAATAGTGGTCTACAAATATTAGAGAGATAGACTTAATATTTACCAAGTGGTCATCCAATGCCAAGTGTTGTGGATGTATGTCCATTCAAAGTTCAATCACATGTTAAATAATAGACATTTTAGGATCAAGAATAAGTTATCTAACCTTATTAAAATTCTTTTGTATGGGTTCCAAGTAAGGTATCAAGAGTGCTTGAAATTCAAGACTTTGTCTTCTCATCTTGTCCATGTCTTTACTTAAATCAACCTGGATTAACTAAGGTACCTCAATTAACTTAAAAACACTATTCTTTAAATCCTCATCAATATTTTTCAACTTTCTTTAAAATATATTGTGTCAAATGTAGTACATCACATAACTATTGGAGTAGGTGGATTATCTCCTTAAGAATATTTTCTAGCTCGGTTGTAATACCACCAAGTTCAACTTGTTGAGCAGTAATGGACTCATTTAGTTTCTCCATAATCTTCTTCTCTATTCTTTTCTCTTCTAATTGTATCAAATTTTCATTAACATAAACATTAGGTGCATTTACCTATTTTACAAGTAAACTTAATTGATCAATCATTGGAGGTTTGTCATTAGCTGGTGCATCTAGAACAATTTGTAATAAGATGTCCTTCACATCTTATAATACTTGTTTGTACTTCACTTCCTATCTTTCTCTTTTGCATCTTTCCCATTCACAATTCTCCATAATTTATCATAGCATTAGAATCCAATTTTGTATGATCATAGATTGAAAGTATGATAGCTTCATCTAATATTACCTTATCTCTTCTACTCTTTTTCATCTTTTTGTTGTCTTGTAATGTGATTGGTCTTGTACTTGGTGATATAATTGGTTGCACTAAATCCATCTCCTCCTTAGATTTCTTATTTTTCTCATCAATTAAAGGTTTTTCTTACTTTACCCACTTTTTATTGTGCAAATATTAGGCTATTTAGCTAGTGTCCCCATAACAACATTTGAAACAACAATTTTGTTTAGTTTTGGCTATGTGTATATAACAGTGTTCATTATTATTTAAGGGAATAGTGATAGTTACTAATCCATGTAGCCCTAATAATGTTTCCTTGTATTCATTATAGTCCTATAAGAGTTGATAATTTCTATAAGGATTTAACTAATTCTGACTTGGTTGTGCATAAGGTACCTATTAGTAAGTCATATTTTGTGAATAAGGCCTCTAAGAATAATTTTGATCCTTTACAAAGCTATTCTCCACATCAAACTCCCATGCCTGATTCAATTCAAATGTCTACTTGTAAGAGACAACAAAGCAAACCTAATGCTTAAAAGATAAGGGAGAAAATTGACCTTGGTATTCAAGCTACTCTAGAAAAAAATTTGATAGAAAGCAAAAGGAAAAGGAGTGCAAAAGGCACTCCTTAGAAGAATGAGGGACCTTTCGTGAAGTGTCAGACAAAAGATGTGCTCTCTAATATAACTTGATGTGGGTGGTGTTGATGTAATTTTGCTTGAAAAAAAAAATTTGTCTCAATAATCATATTCTTCTATAATTGCAATGTTGACTAAGTGGAACTCATTTCATGTTCATGTTGCAGGTGCTTCGGGTGGTTCATGTATTCTTTGGAACCATAAATCTTGCACTGCTATATATTCAATGTTTTCCTAACTAGTGGCAAGTAGTTGTTACTAATTTTGGTATGTCATTCACAGTGCTCAATATATATGGCCCTACTTCTACATGTGATGATAAGATAGAACTTTTGGATTCCTATTCTTAGGCTATTTCCAACATTCAAGATGATAAATTTATTGTGCCTGGGGATTTCAATGGCATTCTATCTCAGGATAATAAAATTGAAGGTATATTCCCCCTCTTCATAAAATGATAAATTTTTTGATTTTGTAAATAATAAAACCCTCATTGATATCCCTCCTTCTAAAGGGCCATTTACATGGACCAATAAGGGACAAGAATTTCACCAAATTACTAGAGACTTGATAGGTTTCTTATTTCTCATGATTGATTCCTTTAAAATATTAATATTAATTCAGAAATCCTCACTTTGGTTGCTTTAGATCATTTTTCCATTTCTCTATGTATTGAATCTAAGGGGAGTCCCAGTGGTAGTAAAACATTTTTTAAGTTTAAGCATATGCGGTTTAGGCACTTGGATTTCTTGTCACTACTCAACCAATGTTGTCTGCTCCTTTTGTCAAGGAATCTAGAATGTATCAGCTTCACATGAAGCTTAGATAGGGTTTACCCAGCTACCTGGAGCTAACAGAGTAGACAGTTCAATCCCACAATGAAAGTTGAGAGAGATTTGGCAATTGGCAACTTTGTACTAGCCAACACTGCAAGTTTTAGCATCACCTGAGATGGCGTTGTAAAATGAAAACATAATGTGATCTCCAAAAAGTGAGAGAGGTTATTGTAGTTCTCTGCAACATGGTCCTATAGGAACTAGAATCACATCCATACCTTGCACGAGCTCTGAGATGTGCCACATCAAAGATCACAGCCCTATGGGATTTAGTGACCCTTGGGGACATTTTGGTTTGGCATGCCCGAGAATGTTCGAGCACTGAAGGGGGTAGGACAAGGGTGAGGATAAGGTTTACCCAGCCACCCAGAGCTAACAGAGTAGACAGTTCGATCCCACGATGAAAGGTGAGAGAGATTTGGCTTGGCAATTTTGTACTAGCCAACATTGCAAGTTTCAGCATCACCTGAGATGGCGTTGTAAAATGAAAATGGAATGTGATCTCCAAAAAGTGAGAGAGGTTATTGTAGGTCTCTGGAACATCATCTTGTAAGAACTAGAATCGCATCCATACCTTGCATGAGCTCCGAGATATGCCTCATCAAAGATCGCAGCCCTATGGGATTTAGTGACCCTTGGGGACATTTTGGTTTGGCGTGCCCGAGAATGTTCGAGCACTGAAGGGGATAGGACAAGGTTGAGGATAGGGTTTACTCATCCACTCAAAGCTAAGGGAGCTGACAGTTCGATCCCACGACGAAAGGTGAGAGAGATTTGGCAGTTGGCAACTTTGTACTAGCCAACATTGCAAGTTTCAGCATCACCCGAGATGGCATTGTAAAATGAAAATGGAATGTGATCTCCAAAAAGGGAGAGAGGTTATTGTAGGTCTCTACAACATAGTCTTTTAGGAACTAGAATCACATCCATACTTCACACAAGCTCCAAGATATGCCCCATCAAAGATCGCAGCCCTATGGGATTTAGTGACCCTTGGGGACATTTTGGTTCGGCATGCTCGAGAATGTTCAAGCACTGAAGGGGGTAGGAAAAGGTTGAGGATATGGTTTACTCAACCACTCAGAGCTAATGGAGCTGGCAGTTCGATCCCACGATGAAAGGTGAGAGAGATTTGGTAGTTGGCAACTTTGTACTAGCCAACACTGCAAGTTTCAGCATCACCCGAGATGGCATTGTAAAATGAAAATGAAATGTGATCTCCAAAAAGTGAGAGAGGTTATTGTAGTTCTCTACAACATGGTCCTGTAGGAACTAGAATCACATCTATACCTCGCATGAGCTCCAAGATATGCCCCGTCAAAGATCGCAGCCCTATGGGATTTAGTGACCCTTGGGGACATTTTGGTTTGGCATGCTTGAGAACGTTCAAGTGCTGAAGGGGGCAGCACAAGGTTGAGGATAGGGTTTACCTGGCCACTCGGAGCTAACGGAGCTGACAGTTCGATCCCACAACAAAAGGTGAGAGAGATTTGGCAGTTGGCAACTTTGTACTAGCCAACACTACAAGTTTCAGCATCACCCGAGATGGCATTGTAAAATGAAAATGGAATGTGATCTCCAAAAAATGAGAGAGGTCATTGTAGGTCTCTACAAAATGGTCCTGTAGGAACTAGAATTGCATCCATACCTTGCATGAGCTTCGAGTTATGCCACGTCAAAGATCGCAGCCCTATGGGATTTAGTGACCATTGGGGACATTTTGGTTTGGCGTGCCCGAGAATGTTCGAGCGCTGAAGGGGGCAAGACAAGGTTTAGGATAAGGTTTACCCAGCCACCCAAAGCTAATGGAGTAGACAGTTCAATCCCACGACGAAAGGTGAGAGAGATTTGGTAGTTGGCAACTTTGTACTAGCCAACACTGTAAGTTTTAGCATCACCCGAGATGGCATTGTAAAATGAAAATGGAATGTGATCTCCAAAAAGTGATAGAGGTTATTGTAGGTCTTTGCAACACAGTCCTGTAGGAACTAGAATCACATCCATACCTTGTACGAGCTCTGAGATATGCCCCGTCAAAGATCGCAGCCCTATGGGATTTAGTGACCCTTGGGAACATTTTGGTTCAGTGTGCTTGAGAATGTTCGAGCACTAAAGGGGGTAGGACAAGGTTGAGGATAGGGTTTACTTGGCCACTTAGAGCTAATGGAGCTGACAGTTCGATCCCACAATGAAAGGTGAGAGAAATTTGGCAGTTGGCAACTTTGTACTAGCCAACACTCCAAGTTTTAGCATCAACTGAGATGGCGTTGTAAAATGAAAATAGAATGCGATCTCTAAAAAGTGAGAGAGGTTATAGTAGGTCTCTGCAACACGGTCCTATCAGAATTTGAATTGTATCCATACCTCGCACGAGCTTCGAGATATGCCACATCAAAGATCGCAGCCCTATGGGATTTAGTGACCCTTGGGGATATTTTGGTTCAGCGTGCCCAAGAATGTTCGAATGCTAAAGGGGGAAGGAAAAGGTTGAGGATAGGATTTACCTGACCACCCAAAGCTAATGGAGTAGATAGTTTGATCCCATGATGAAAGGTGAGAGAGATTTGGCAGTTGGCAACTTTGTACTAGCCAACACTGCAAGTTTCAGCATCACCCGAGATGGCATTGTAAAATGAAAATGGAATGTGATGTCCAAAAAGAAAGAGAGGTTATTGTAGGTCTATGCAACATAGTCTTGTGGGAACTAGAATTGCATCCATACCTTGCACGAGTTCTGAGATATGCCCCATCAAAGATCGCAGCCCTCTAGCATTTAGTGACCCTTGCGGACATTCCGGTTCGGCATGCCCGAGAACGTTCGAGCACTGAAGTGGATTGGACAAGGTTGAGGATAGGGTTTACCTCACCACTCGGAGCTAACGGAGCAGAGATTTCAATCCCACAACCTTTTTTACACTAAGTTGCAAATTTGAGCAACTTTTACAACTTTCAACAATGCAACTTTGCACAAAAAGTGCAATTTTTACATTTTTCACTTGATTCCAATTCTATGACTTAGAAAAGGTTTGGCAACAGTAAAACCTCAAAAGAATATAGGAATATAGATAGTTTTATGGTTATTTCCTAAAAGTTGCTAAATTGTTGCAAAAGTTGCTAATGCAACTTTGCAATTTTTGCATTGACAACATTTGGATGAATTATGCATTTTTGCTTGGAGGGTATGGAAACTGAAAGGTGTTGATAGGAACATGCTAGATAGGGTAGAAAAAACCTATTAAAGCCTAAAAACATCTTAGAGTTGACTGTTTGTAGGATTTTCCCATCAGGAACTAGAAGGGTCACTTGGCACATTGTTACAAATTTGCTCATTTTGGGTTGTTACTTGGGTCCATCACCCTATCCTCTACATCAAGATTGATCATAGATTAGGGGTGGATAGAAAAGACCTATAAAGGTATTAAATAATGTAATAAGGCTATCAAAGCCTCTAAAAGATGTAAAAGGCACTAAAAGTGCAATATTTTGTAAAATTGCCAACATTGGCAATATAAGCCAAAATGGGCTTAATCAAGTCATGTAAAGGATCCAAAGGGAGGTTTCATTTTTTTTTGAGCTTCTAAATGAGTTTAAAACCTCATTCCCACATGTGGGAGTTAAATTTGGGTAGTCAAAATTGATTGCTCCAAAGGTGGATTTAGTGTTTTCTCTAAACAAGAGTTTCATTTTACATTGGAAGTCATCTAATATAACCAAAGTGAAGGTCTTTGAACCATTTTGGGATTCTAGAGATGTTGCAAAGTAAGATTTCTAGAAAGCCGTAGGGTAAAGGGGCTAGAAAGGAGGGTATGCAAACTCGCCCAGGGCTTCTTGGGAAAAAAAAAAAAAACTCTGCAAAACAAGACCAAAATACATATTTGCATTTTTTATACAATCTATTACTTGATTCCAAAAGGCCATCGTTGTTCCACCATTTGAATTCAAGTTATAGAGGTTTCTTTGCTGATTACTTTGTATAGACTAGCGAACTAGCAACTTTAAAAAGATTTTTCAAACTAGTAAAGAAACTGATCAAAAAAACTCCTAATCTTTACCAAAGCATTTACATTCCATACACTATCAAACCACATGAAAACAAAAACCCTATCAATCCATTAAAGGTGTGGATGAAGGGTGAAATCATAAAATTTTCATCAAAATGCTTAGTTTTCTCTTCATTCCAATGCCAAAATTCGGACAAAAGCATGTGCCAACCCTCAAACTGACTTGGACTTGGCTATGCTTATTTAGTTTAATGGTTTGAATCTATTCTTGAAACAAGTCATTTGCTGAATTTTTATTACTTCTTGGGGATCTAGTTTGACTCCTCAAATCATTGGTACCAAATCTAGTAGATCTATTGAGGGGTGCAAAATTAGTTACTTGTCTTGTAGATTGTTATATTGAGAAGATGCCTCCAAAAAAAATGTACAGAAGGAGATACAAGAGCTGATATAAGCTACTAAAATAATGGATAGAGAGTTGAGGAAAAAAAGAGACTAAGATGAAATAAGGTAAAGAGAAGTGAGACAAGTAAGCAAGTAAAATGCAACCATCTCGAAAATCTTGGAAGCTTTGGAAAGGATTCCTATGAGGGATGTGCATGAAGAACAAGAAAGTGATGCATAAGCACTTGAGAATCCTCATGGAGAGGATGGAGGGGACTTGGATCTTGAAGAAAGAAGGATGATAAGGTTGTTGAAGATATTTCAATGTCATAGAAGAAAGACAATAACTAATTTCCATATCTATCATGGCAAGATAGATAGTGAAGAGGTTTTGCGGTTGATAGATTCCCAAGAGAACTATTATAATTATGGAGATATAAGTGAAGTAAAATAAGGTAAAGCTATAAAAAACATAGCTAAGAGGGACAACATTGACATGGTGGATTAGTGTAATGGAAAAGAGGTTTTGTAAGGGTGGAACAAACATGACCAAATGGTAAAGGATGTGCCTCTTCCATAAAATAATACATTCCAAAAATAGAGGATAAGGAATAACTTGAAATAAAAGGAGATGGGTTTGATGACCTACATAGAGGAATTTCACAAGTTGAGCATAAGAGGTGGATTAGAGCATAAAGATGAAAATGTTGCAAGGTATCTTAATGGGCTCATATAAAACTTGCAAAATGGGATTACCTTGATTTTTCCTAAGATGCTTAGAGATAGTTTCCAATTGGCTATAAGTGCATAAGATATGGTCAATAGGAAGAAAGAGAGACAAGAAGGTGGTAGAGGAAATGCAAATGGAGGAAGGGGAAGAAAAACCAATAATATGGGAAGAAATGATAGTTTAGTTTCATATGAAATGGTGAACAATTTATATTTGGAATGGTCACCACACAATAGGCCGTATAGAGCATCACATGTAAGTAGTGATGATTTTCTTAAAAGATAGATGACTATGAGCATCACATGTATATAGCATCTCCATTAAAATATGTTTTCTGGTGTAAACCTGTGCGGAATAGTTGGTCCCAATTCAGTTGTGGTTCAATATTAGGAATGTGACCAATTAATGCGACAACCTCATCATATGTCACCGTAGCCAAAGTATTGACAGCCCATAGGAACTCAACCTTTGAACATCCCATCTGTAAATGACCTTATAAAGAAAGTTCAATAAACCTGCATGAAAGAATGAAACAAAAGTTGCATACTTGTGAAGATGATTAGATTGCAGGTGATCAATATGTCTCAAATCTATATTCAGTTCTTTTACTATGCATATAAATGGTTTGTTATATAAAAGACTTATTGTTAGAATTTTTTAGAATAACTGAGAAGGGGGGGGGCAGGTGAATCAGTTATCCAAGGTCCAAATGCCCTATTAATACCTTTTTACTACTTTTAATGAATCCATACACTTTTCATCCATCTAAACTCAAATCAATCATATAAGCAAGTTACAGTAAATCAATATGCAAAGATAAAACATCCAAGATCAACACATGACACAATGATTTACGTGGAAACCCAATTTGGGAAAAACCACCAGTAACATGCTACTTGATTCTCACTCTTTTGAAGTGATGCCCTATTAAAAGCCTGCCTTGTTAAAGGCTTACAACACACTATTAAATGTGACCCTGTTAAAGGATTTCACCAAACTGTTAGGAATGGGCCTGGTTAAAGGTCTTTAGAACATTCACTTGGAATGTCACCCTGTTAAAGGATTTATCTTATGGCTATTAAACCAACCTAAGTCCATAGGATTTAAACTTACTGTTACAATTGCTAGAAAGTAACGATACTGGTCTTTTGATTTGATATAACTTACAACATACTTTGTAGATTTTAGATCACACTTTCAGTTCAATTGTTATGCTTGGCTTCAATCACTTCAGCTCTAACTACTTGTCTTCCTCTCAAGCCTTGTCTCCTTGAGTCTTCTTACTCATTCTGCCAATGCAATCATCCTTGTGGTCATCTATCCAAACAGAGTTCCTAATCTTTCTTCTCCTTAGCACCTTCTTCAATACTTCATGCTTTTATGCTTGACCACCTCTCTCTCTCTTTTTCATTAACTTATGTCTTCTTAAATAGAAATCTGATTTGCCTTTGCTACTCAATTCTCCCTCTCTAATTTTAGGGTTTCAAAATGGATTAGGTAGGATACAATGTATCTACCGCATATCTTGTTCTCTTCTAGAAATTTTGCCAATTGTATCCTTTTTAAAAAAAAATGTTCTACATGGTGTTCTCTGCCACCAGCTCATCATTCTTATCTTCCTTTTAATTCACAAATTTATAGATAACAACCTTGTCGGCTTAGATCTGGCGAATCTTCAATTTCCAAAATAATGCAGCATCTCAACATTATTGAGTTACTGGTGCTCGACACCTTTGTGTTACTCGGCACCTATACTTGCTTGGCACTTGGTTCTGCTCGGCACTTGATAAACTCTGTGTCACTCGGCATCTGAACTTGCTTGGCATCTAAAGTTGACTCCGCATCTGAAGTTTACTCGGCATCTAAAGTTTACTCGGCATTAACTAGGAATTTTCTTGGCTCTTACTAGCTTGCTAGGCTCCTTCTCTAATGAACTTAGTTGAGCTTTACAAAAGACTTAGCTAAAACCTTAAATCTTTGATATGTTTTAGTGTGCCCATTCTTTGTATCTTATAGTATGTCATCAAATACACTTTTCCATCAATGGCTTAGCTGATCCTTATACTTCATTACAACATCATAACTTCAACCTTTCTCTAGGTGTTCTAGTTACATCTTATTGATTGCCTCTACCTTGACAATCAACTAATTGATAGTATTTGGATCACTAAAGCAATTGTCATTCCTGCAAGTAGCAAGTTTGACATCAATGACAAAACAATGATTGAGGACATTCTTTACCAGTTCCATATATTATTCCAACAAATTTTCTTATGATCATTTCAATCATTTCCAACAATCTCCCTCTTTGGCATTGATGGAAAACCAAACTGATCAATTAATCAACTCAGTTACCACCAAGATTGTATACGTTGTCTTGCTACATTTTTACTACTGATCTCATATATCTCCCTCTTTCATATATATATCTCCCTCTTTCTTTGTATTGATCAATTTTCTACATATTTCTCCCTCTTTGACATAAATGCCAAAGATGTAGCATCTTTATCATGCAAAATATAAGCTTTGGCTTCTTGTTGATTTTCTCCCTCTGTCACCATGCTTGTGATTGATTTGGAGTTTTTGCTCCTGCTGTCATCCTTTGCATCAACCTGTAAATATTTCAATGATTTATTCCTATTGATGCAGGGCAGCTTCCTTGTTGCCTTAAACTTCTTGAGTTAGGGGTATGACCCCCAACTTGCCTCTAAGATATTCATAGGCATCCTTGGGCAATGGTTTGGTGAAGATATCTACAGTTTGTTCCTTTGTGTGAATGTATTCCAACTTTACTTGTTTATCTTCTACCAATTCTCTGACAAAATGATACTTGATTGCAATATGCTTGGTTTTTGCATGCATCACTAGATTTTTGGATATATTTATAGCACTTGTATTATCACAATACAATATCACAAGTTTTGTTACTTCTTCTTTCATTCCATTCAATAGATGTGTGAGCCATACAATGTTTGTGCAATTGACTACAACTACCACATATTCTAACTCTGTAGTGGACTGGGATGTACATTTTTGTTTCTTGCTAGTCCAGGTAACCAGCCTTTTGCCTAGAAATAATACACCTCCACTTGTGCTTTTTCTATCATCAATGTTTCCTCCCCAGTCTGCATCTATATATGCATTGAGCTCAAATTTTCCATTTTTTTTGAAGTATAGACCAAAGTTATTAGTTCTTTTAAGATATCTCATTAATCTTTTTACTGCTATGAGATGATTTTCTTTAGGATTAGCAGAGAACCTAGCCACTATTCCAACTGCTAATGCTATTTCTAGTCTACTATATACAACATATTGTAGTTTTCCAATCATGGATCTGTACATTGTTTGATTAACTTCAGCTGACTCATCATTTGTGCATAGCTTATTTCCTGTTGCCATTGGTGTACTGACTGGTTTGGATTCCTCCAATCCAAACATTTTAAGAATTTCTTTGATTTATTTTGATTGTGTAACAAATATTCCATGTTTGGGTTGATGTACTTGCAACCCAAAAAAAAATTTGATTTCTCCAAACATAGACATCTCAAATTCATGTTTCATTTTGTCAGCAAAGCCTTTGCAAAGTACTTCCTTACCACCAAACACTATGCCATCCACAAAGATTTTAGATACAATGATGTCTTTACCTTCTTCTTCTTTGATGTACATGTTGTTGTTATCATTAGTTCTTTCAAATCCAATTTGCACTAGATACTTGTGAAGTCTCTCATACCATGCTCTAGGTGCTTGTTTCAAACCATAGAGTGCTTTATGTAACTTACACACCATATCCCTGTTGTTTTCATCAACAAATCCTTCTAGTTGTTCAATGTAGACTTCTTCTTCTAGTATACCACTTAAGAAGGCAGATTTTACATCCATCTGATAGACTTTAAAATCTTTTTAGGCTGCATATGCAAGTAAAGTTCTTACTCCTTCCATTCTAGCAACAGGAGTGAATGTTTCTCCATAGTTTATTCCTTCTTCTTGAGCATAACCCTTACATACTAGTCTAGCTTTGTTTCTGGTAATCTCACCATTCTCATCTAGTTTGTTTCTGAATACCCATTTGGTGCCAATCACATTCTTGTCAGTTGGTCTGGGAACCAAACTCTAAGTTTTTTTTTTTTCTTATTTGATCAATTTCTTCTTCCATAGCTTTATACCAGTCATCATCTTGTAATGCACCATATACTATCTTGGGTTCAAATTTGCTAATCAGGCATGATTCATGTCTTAGTCTGTTCCTTGTTATTGGTCTTGTATCTTTGTCACCAATTATCTGTTCAGCAGGGTGATGTCTTTTTACATATTTGGATAATCTTGGCTCTGTCCTTGTTTCCATGTTTGATCTTTTGGATTCAGGAACACTATGCACTTTGTTGTCAGGTTGTTCTTCATTATGTGTACTGTCTTCAGAATCAGATTGTGCATTTTCTTCATTCTGCAACTCAGCATTCACTGGCTGTGACTCGGCTGAAACTGATACTTGTTGTTGATTTTCAATTTGATTGACATCATCCTCATCAATAGTCATTCCTTCATAAGAATACACAAAGGTTCTGTATTCTTCCATTTTCTTTGGTATTTCAACTTGGACTTCTGTGTGCTCATCAAAATTTACATTTGCACTTTTCACAATTTTGTTAGTGTTAATATTCAAACACTTATATGCCTTACTTCTAGTGGAGTAACCAAGAAATATACCTTCATCACTTTTTGCATCAAATTTTCCATTTCTAGCATCTTTAAGGATAAAACATTTGCAACCAAACACTTTGAAATGTTTTACATTGGGTGAGTAACCATACCATAATTCAAAAGGTGTTGTATTTGTGCCTTTCTTGACTCGTACTTGATTCAGTGTATGAATAGCTACACTTACAGCTTCTCTCCAGTATTTTAGAGCAACATTCTTTTCCATCATTAATGTTCTGGCACAGTCAATCACAGATCTGTTTCTTCTTTTAGCAATTCCATTCTGTGGGGGAGTTCTAGGAGCTGTCATTTGTCTTTTGATTCCTTTGTCATTACAAAATATCTCGAATTCATTTGATGTAAATTCACCACCTCTATCTGATCTTAGGCATTTCAAGCTTTTTCTAGTTTCCTTTTCAACTCTAGCCACATACCACTTAAACATTTGAAAAGTATTAGATTTTTGTTTTAAGAACATAATAGTCATCATCTTGGAATAGTCATCAACAAATAACATTATGTATTTATCTCCTCTATAGCTTTGTATTTCCATTGGACCACATAAGTCAGTGTGAACTAACTCAAGTATCTCTTTAGATGTATAGTTTTTGCTCTTGAAACTTCACTTTGTCATCTTTCCTAGCTAACATTGTTTGCACATGATATTATCAGGCTTCTTCAATTTTGGTAAACCTCTGACTTTCTTCATTTTAATGATGTTGACTAGATTGCCAAAGTTGACATGACATAATATTCTATGCCATAACCATTCATCATCAAATTTTGCAAATAAACAAGAAACATCATCCATATCAAGGTAAAACAAATTACTCTTTGCTTGATCTCCTTTTCCTATCAGTTTATCATCAGTATCATAGATTTTTGCAGTTTTGTTTACAAATTCCACTTTGCAACCTATATTGCCTAACTGTGAGACACTCAGTAAATTGTAGTTTAATCCTTCAACATAGTATGCATTTTCACATGAAATTTGTTCTGTGAGCTTAATGGAACCTTTTCCTTTGATTTGACATGGAGCATCATTACCAAATCTAACACTATTTCCATCATACTGAGTAAAATTAACAAACTTACTTTTGTCTCCTATCATGTGATGTGAGCATCCACTATCTATGATCCATCTGTCATTCTTGTTTATACATGTTACCAGTGTTGTGGTCTCTTCTTCATCAGATTGGTCCTTCATGGCTACATAAACAACTTCATCATCATTGTCATCAAAATTTTCTTCAACAATATAACACTTCTTACCTTTTTCTTTGTAATCTCTCTTGTCATCATCTCTTATGTTCTTGTATTTGTTGTCTTCCTTGGAATTCTTTTTCTATGGACACCTTGCATCAATATGACCTACTTCATTGCAATTGAAACAAATGATAGGCATCTTACCTTTGAATTTTTCATTGCCCTTGTGAAACCTTCTAGTGAGCAATGCTTCCAATTGTTCCACATCTTCCTCATTAGTGCTTCTGTCACTAGATACATACTTCATTTTTCTTCATTTCTTTGATTTCACCTGTTTAGCATCTTTCAGTGATAACTTGGCCTTAAAAACAGATTCAACATTTTTAGGTCTATAGTTGTCAAAGTTAGATAACTCAAATGCAGTGAGTCTACCTATTATACCTTCAAAACTTAGATTATTTCTTGGTATACATCTTAGCTCTTGTATTACTGATACTCTAATAGCATAGATAGGGAGCAAGGTTCTTAAGAACTTACTATTCATAGTATCCTCATCTAGTTGACCACTCAAGCATCTTATTGCACTTACCACTTCCTTTATTCTTGCACCATACTGAGCAGCATTCTCATTTTTTTCCATTTTCATGTCATCAAACTTTCCTCTGAGACTTTCTCTTTTTTCTCTTTATACATTTTGATCTCCTCCATAGATGTCTTATAGGGCTTTCCACATTTTGAATGTAGTGTCACATCCTTTGATATCATCAAATTTAGCATAGCTGAGTGCAAAGGCAATTTCCAGCATTCTCTAATTGTGTTCTTGCTTATTTTTCATGTCTTCTGCAGTAGGAGCACCTATTGGATCTACATGTTCAGTGACAATTGAATTTTGGGCATAATCTCCTATGGATCCAAGATGTAGCTTCATCAAACTTTTTCATGCAACAAAGTTGTCTTTGTTGAGCTTGGGAACTTCTCTCTTTGGCATTTTGATCTTTTCTGCTTATAGTCCCTTTAAACTGAATAAGCAGTCAGGCTCTGATACCAATTGTTAGAATTCTTTAGAATAACTAAAAGGTCAGGGGGGTGAATCAGTTATCCAAGGTCCAAATGCCGTATTAATACCTTTTTACTACTTTTAATGAATCCATACACTTTTCATCCATCCAAACTTAAATCAATCATATAAGCAAGTTACAGTAAATCAATATGCAAAGATAAAACATCCAAGATCAACACATGACACAATGATTTATGTGGAAACCCAATTTGGGAAAAACCACCAGTAACATGCTACTTGATTCTCACTCTTCTGAAGTGATGCCCTGTTAAAGGCTTACAACACACTATTAAATGTGACCATGTTAAAGGATTTCACCAAACTATTAGGAATGTGCCTAGTTAAAGGTCTTTAGAACATTCACTTGGAATGTCACCCTGTTAAAGGATTTATCTTATGGCTATTAAACCAACCTAAGTCCATAGGATTTAAACTTACTGTTACAATTGCTAGAAAGTAACGATAATGGTCTTTTGATCTGATATAACTTACAACATACTTTGCAGATTTTAGATCACATTTTTAGTTTAATTCTTATGCTTGGCTTCAATCACTTCAGCTCTGACTGCTTGTCTTCCTCTCAAGCCTTGTCTGCTTGAGTCTTCTTACTCATTTTGACAATGCAATTATCCTTGTGGTCATCTATCCAAATAGAGTTCCCGATCTTTCTTCTCCTTAGCACCTTCTTCAGTACTTCATGCTTTTATGCTTGACCACCTCTCTCTCTTTTTCATTAACTTATGTCTTCTTAAATAGAAATCTAATTTTCCTTTGCCACTCAATTCTCCCTCTCTAATTTTAGGGTTTCAAAATGGATTAGGTAGGATACAATGTATCTACCCCATATCTTGTTCTCTTCTAGAAACTTTGCCAATTGTATCCTTTTCCAAAAAAAATGTTCTACATGGTGTTTTGTGCCACCAGCTCATCATTCTTATCTTCTTTTTAATTCAAAAATTTCTAGATAACAACCTTGTCGGCTTAGATCTAGCAAATCTTTGATTTCTAAAATAATGTAGCAGCTCGACATTATTAAGTTACTGGTGCTCGGCACCTCTGTGTTACTTGGCACCTATACTTGCTCGGCACTTGGTTCTGCTCGGCACTTGATAAACTCTGTGTCACTCGGCATCTGAACTTGCTTGGCATCTGAAGTTTACTCAGCATCTGAAGTTTACTCGGCATTTGAAGTTTACTCAGCATTAACTAGGAATTTGCTCAGCTCTTACTAGCTTGCTCGGCTCCTTCTCTAATGAACTTAGTTGAGCTTTACAAAAGACTTAGCTAAAACCTTAAATTTTTGATATGTTTCAGTGTGCCCATTCTTTGTATCTTATAGTATATCATCAAATACACTTTTTCATCAATGACTTAGCTAATCCTTATACTTCATTACAACATCATAACTTCAACCTTTCTCTAGATGTTCTAGTTACATCTTATTGATTGCCTCTACCTTGACAGTCAACTAATTGATAGTATTTGGATCACTAAAACAATTGTCATTCCTACAAGTAGCAAGTTTGACATCAATGAAAAAACAATGATTGAGGACATTCTTTGCCAGTTCCATATATTATTCCAACAACTTTTCTTATGATCATTTCAATCATTTCCAACACTTATATCCACCAAAGAAATAATCATTGTCTTACTATGCTATCCTTATCCTTGGTTGATCTCTGGTAGACCATTTCTTAACCATCCTCCTTCGATCTAAAGGTCACTATATTAATCTGGTTCATCTTGTCTCTACTTGAATTAATAAGAATTGGCAATCTTAGGGATTTCCAAAAGAGGAATGGGTCCAAGTGGAAGATAGGATTTAGAAGTGAGTTTAATTAAAACATAATAAATAGTGTAGTACAAAAAGGAGAATGGTATGTTCTTTGCAATCTACTCCCTTATACATTCTATCAATGTTCCACATTGAACCTGATAGAGAACATCACAACACATAACTAGCAACCTAGAACATACCTCCTAGCCACCTCAAGAACATAAAATTTCAAAGATATTTGAATTCATAGTGTTTAATGAGAATATAGTTGAGGCTTGCTTTACCTTTCTATGTTAAGTTTGGCTTTCAATTTTGGAGGAATCAATCAACCTTGATGATAGAGGTAAATGCTGAATAATATTTATTTAATCACATTGTTTGAAAAAACTTTAATGACCTTTAAATACAATTGAAAGAAATGGAATTGATCTCCCTTACTCATGTAGATGAATAAAATTGGAATTTAAAAAAGAGAGGGACATCCACCATAAAACCATGCAATCATGCACTTCTTGATGGAAGTATCATAAATTCATTGTTAGATGGATATGCCAAATGTGGAAGAATTAAAAGGAATATATGTTGATTGATTGAATATAAAACCAAACATGTGGAATATGATTATACAAATTTCAAATTATAAGACTATGCCTTTCATGATAGTCGCATTTTCATATTGGCAAATGAAGAATGACTTTTGGAACAAACATAATAAATACTTCCAAATACAAATGAAGTCAATGTATTGTATGATAAGCTCGAATGGTAAAGACCAAGCCCAAAAATTTATTAAGGTGTAGCATTTATAATTGTCAGATTCATGTGAAGAAGTCATCGTTCATATTCTAATTGTTGTGTAATTTGATGATAAGAAGAATACAATGATATAGAGGTTGATAGTGACTTAAATCTTTACAAAATGTAATCAATGAGAATTTTACATTGAGGGGGGAGTAATAATCAATGTTTCATTCTCATTGTTTGACAAACTCTTATATAAAGAGGGAGTAGATAGATGATATGGTTTAGTCTTCTTTTGAGAATCTTAGTCTACAATTCCAAGCATAAGATGATTAGCATACAATGGTACTTGAACAAAGAACACTAATAACTATTGAGGATGTGAATTGATAATACCATTTTGTAGATGATTTTGGCATCTCACCCTTTATCGCTTGTGTGTCAATTTTATTAGCCCTCTTCTTTGGTGACCTACAAATGAAGAATTAGCACAGTAAAAAATCTAAGATAAGATTAAAAAAATTGGTCTTATTAAAGAATCTAATATAAATTCAAATAATGTATCTAGATTCTAAACAAATCAAAACTAAATCTCATCACTTACACATCATAAGAATATGGTCCACCTTAGTCATGTGATAGTCTTGGGGAAGAGGTTGTAACATTGTATTTGGATCCAATTGATCACTTTTTCTCTCTCTCCCAATTCAATCTAATTAGCCAACTGGATCTACTCGACATTTTAATGTCTCAAGTATTGCCTCATGGTCTGACTTGCGAACTTTCCAAAGAATCTTATTATGTGGTTTTTCACCATATTTTATCAAGTGGAAATTTGATGCGAAAACAAGGTTTGAATAATGAAGAATCTTCCTCTCTGTTTGCCAATCCTCGAATAACCACAAGTTAGGATTCTTCATAGGATATTGTCTAAGCCATGTGCCTGTTACAACCATCGCACCAAGATGGTATTCTAAACCTTCACCATCTATAACCGAGTGATCCAATTTTTGTTTGGCTTCAACACAATGACACAAATAATAATATGTCCCTTCTTCATTGTCTTCAGGTGCAATAACAACAAAAACATGGCCTGCAGTGACAAATGTACAAAATGCGATCATTAATTCAGAAAATACTTGGGTAAAAGTTATAAAGTTACATATTGAAATTACAAAGATATATAAATATATATATATATATATATATATATATATATATATATATATATATATATATATATATATATATATATATATATATATATATATATATATATATATATATATATATATATATATATATATATATATATATATATTACCAGGTTGCACTAGATCTGACAAGTGGTCAAAGTCAATAGATGAATCCATCTCTACCATTTTCAGTGCTTGTGGGGGACGATAGGTGTCAATTGGGTCCAAAACCTATATATCCCATTTGTCCACCCATTTAGTTGACTCACAGTCATCCCAATTTTTCTCTGCACATGATGGACAATAGCATGCCATTTTTCATGTGTGGATACTCCATGAACCTACATCATAGCTTCTAAAAGAGTGTAACTCACTAGATCCTATTAGTGTGCAACAATCTTGATATGGTGCAATGTTAGTATTATCTATCAACCAAAAAAATCTATGAACTGTAGACTCACCTTCCTTACTTGGACACATTGTAGCATTACACCATTGGATGATAGATTTGGCATCTATCAATATTGCCCCATCTTTGTACTTTAGTTCTTCACGAGCCAAGGCTCTTTTAATGCATGCGCCTGCACCATCGTGCTCTCCCTTACTATGACCAGCCTTTGTGAAATTCCACATATATTGAATTCTACACAACCTGTGCATCCTGCTCAACCAATAGAACATCTGTGCATTCTTGAATTGAGATGCACAATTGTCTAACCAAATAATGTGTTGACGATATGATATGCCCCTGTTAGCCAAATCTCCATAAAATAGTTGAAAACAACCATGTACAAACTCCGTAGAATGTGATCAATCATCGCTGATGTAAAAATGGTACTCCCTGAAAATCTTCCTGTCATCCTCTATACTTGTAGGTGAATGCATGAATGTTATGTGAACAAATATGGAAATCTGTTGAGATGTATAATACTTTGCTTGCACCTCATTTTGTGGTTGTAGTGTATAGTTCTCTGCAAAATCTACAATTGAAACAATGGTATCCAATGGAAACGTATCCTTTCACAACTTGAATTGCAAATCCAACCATCGAGCTCTATGGGTATGCCTTGCATACTCATAAATAATCTTTTCTCAAAAAATCTTCATGAACTCATACACTAGAATATTTTCAATAACTAGATCACATCTTTTACCATGTTTCCCATCTTTTAGAGCATATGTCACTGTCTTGAATTTTCTATAATCTACTATTTCATTTCCAATTGCATGTGTACTATCCATATGTTGACAAGTTGATAAAAGTTGCAAAGAACCACAAAATAAGCATGTACCATCTAAGCATGATGTCTTGTAAAATTGTTGGCCCTCCCCTATTGAACATAAAATGTTGGATATGAATTCCTTTGAAGATCTTGGTGGCTCTTTTATGTCACAATCTTGCAAAACAAACTGAGAATGCAAAACTATGCATATGTGCCTAAAAACATCAAAATGGTTAGAAAATTCAATATGTATCCTACAACAACAAGTTGTGCATGTGTGATTTATTTTCACATAAAAAGGTTTACCCATCTCAAAAAATCTTTGACTTATTCGAATTTGAGGATACATACCAATAAATTTTGCAAAAAATTGTGTCTAAGTTGAGTCCAAAAAATGTTTCGCATGTGGCTCGCGATTTTAGCTACCAATCCTCCTTCTTACAACATCTCTTTGATTAGGAGAAACATGTGTGTTATTTTTCCAAAAATCTTCTATCAATGATTTCAAGGCTTCACTAATTTCTTTATCTTTTCGTGGTAGTCTACCACTAAATGTTCATAACTCATTTTTTGTTGGATCTTCTAATCTCTCACGCCTTAGCATGGCTCTCCTTAAGGTACCTCTACCAATTTTTAATGTTTTTCTTGTCTTTCTCATGAGTCGAGCTTTCTTCATTTGGCTACTTGCTATTGTCGATGTGAGTACTCGTCTTGTGATATTACTATCTTTGGTGCGTGATTTAAAACCCACTTTGTCATAAGCACTCATTAGATTCTTTACAATATTTCTTTCATTTGAATCATCCATCATTCTTAGCCAAAGAATCTTCATGATAGGCCTAAATTTCAAATTCCTCATCATTTCAACAAATAATTGGTATTGACCTATAATATTTAATTCTTCAAAAAATAATCTCCACATATGATTAACTTTTCTTTGACAAGTATGCTTGCTAATCTTGTCAAGCATTGATTTCAAAATGTTAGTATCAATATCAATCAAATATTTTGATTTTCTAAAATGGATTATAGAAGGTGTTCTAATCTCTTCAATTCTCTCAACATTTGGAACATCAATATAAGGTTGAGTGTATTGTGTACCTTGAACCGAAGATGATGTGCCTTGGCAATAAGATGTAAAAGATGGAATATCACCTACTTGATGTGTTGATGTTGTGCTTTCAACATGACATGATGGAGTGTGTATATCATCGGATCTATAAATCAGTGTCTCTTCAACATGAGAGGATGATATGACTTCAACATTGGAAGATGGTGTAGTGGATGATATGACTCCAACATTCGAAGATGGTGTAGCGGACAATATGACTCCAACATTGGAGGATGGTGTAGCTTCACAATTCAATTATCTTCTTGAGCGTAACAATCTCATTCATTCTCTTTGTCTTTCTAATTCTTCCTCCTTGTTTCTTTGTACTGGTGGTTCTTGATCCTCTTCGAAAGTCGATTCTTCACCATTGCTTTGCAATTTTCTTTGCTCACATAGTAATTTCATTTTATCTCTTTTAATTGTCAAATCTCTATCCCTATCTGCATTTGTTTGAATCTTTGGTTTCTTCCTTGGCATGATGATGATTTCTACATGTCAAATTATTCAAACATCCGAATTACTTAAAATGTGTAAATTACAAATTATTCAATTACATATAAAAATTATAATTATTTGAACGAATACACAATATATATCAAACAACTTGTCAAATTTCTAACCATTTTGAAATAACATTTCATTCAAACATACAATTTTCAATGAATTCACTATATATTACATAACATATCAAATTATAATCAAATTTGTATCTATATATCAACTAACAATATTTAAAATGGATTGCACTAACCTTTTCTATTAAAGGAATATTCAAAAATTCTTCAAATCATGTATCCAATGATTGAATTTGGTGTTTGCTTGCTTCCAAAAGTGTTGAAATAGTGTTTGCTATGTTGAAACCCGTGTTTTCTCTCAAAATAACAGAGAGCATAACAAACCAAAACTTAAAAATGGATGAAATGGGCCCCAAGGTTGGGTTTTGACCATTTTTTGGTGATTTAAGATAGTGCGTATGCACTATAGCACGTACGCACTATAAAGCGCGTACGCACTATAAAGCGCGTACGCACTATAGTGCATACGCACTATCTCAAAACACATCACTCCCCATCCTCCCTACCCTCTATCCTCCCTAATCTCTCCCATCCCCTCCCTCTATCTCTTCCTACTCTCTCCCATCCTTTACTCTCTCTCACTCTCCCTCTCCCACCACCTACTCTCTCTACCTCTCTCACTCCCTCTCCTCTCCCATCCCCAGCTCTTTAGATCTCTCACACACACTCTTATCCCCCCTATCTCTCTCCCTCTCCCTCTCCTACCACCTAATTTATCTCCCCCATCCCCTACTCTCTCTCTTCTCTCCCATCCCCTACTTTGTCTCTCTTACACACATTCCCATTCCCCCTCTCTCTCTCCCTCTCCCACCACCTACTTTCTCTCCCCCATCGTTGTACTCTCTCTACCACCCCCTACTCTCTCTCACACTCACACTACTACTACCTACTATCTCTCACTCTCAAGTTCTCTCTCTCCCTCTCTAATCTCTCTCTCTCCCAACTTGTACAAGCTCTCTTTGCCTCTCCCACTCTCTCTCCCATCGCCTACTTTCTCTCCCCCATCCCCTGCTCTCTCTCTCGTCTCCCATCCCCTACTCTCTCACACTCTCACACTCTCCCCCATCCCCTACTCTCTCTCTCCTCTCCCATCCCCTACTCTCTCACACTCTCACTCTCTCCCATCCCCTACTCTATGTCTCTTACACATACACCCCCATCCCCCCTCTCTCTTTCTCTCTCCCACTACCTACTTTCTCTCCCCCATCATCGTACTCTCTCTCTCTGCCACCCCCTACTCTCACACTCTCACACTCTCTCCCATCCCTTGCTCTGTCTCTCTTACACACACTCCCATCCCCCCTCTCTCTTTTCCTCTCCCACTGCCTACTTTCTCTCCCCCATCGTCGTACTCTCTCTCTGCCACCCCTTACTCTCACACTCTCACACTCTCTCCCATCCCCTACTCTGTCTCTCTTAAACACACACTCCCATCCCCCCTCTCTCTTTTCCTCTCCCACAGCCTACTTTCTCTCCCCCATCGTTGTACTCTCTCTCTGCCACCCCCTACTTTCAAACTTTCACACTCTCTCCCATCCCCTACTCTCTCACTTTCATAGATACACACATTCTTATCCCCCCACTCTTCTTCCTCTCTCCCATCCCCTACTCTCTACATCTATCACACACACTCCCATCCCCGCTATTTCTCTCCCTCTCCCTCTCCCTCTCCTATTGCCTACTATCTATCTCTCTCAAGTTCTCTTTCTTCCTCTCTACTCTCTCTCTCTCATCCCTTACTCTCACTCTCCCTCCCATCCCCTACTACTTTCTCTCAAACTCTCACACTCTCTCCCATCCTTTACTCTATCTCTCTTATAAATAAATACACATTCCCATTCCCCCCCTCTCTCTCTCTCTCTCTCGCAATCCTTGTCCCATTGCCTACTCTCTCCCATCCCCTACTCTATCTCTCTTAAATGCTTCCATTCCACCTCTCTCTCCATCCCACTCCCTCTCCCACCACCTACTATCTCTCTCTCTCTCTCTCTCTCTCTCTCTCTCTATCTATCTATCTATCTCATCCCTCTACCATTTCCTACTCTCTCTATTTCTCTCTCCCCTCTCTCATTCTTAACTCTCTCTCTTTCACACACACACACACCCATCCCCCCTCTCTCCTCTTCCATCCCCTACTTTTTCTCTCACTTGCTCTCCCTCTCCCACTACCTACTCTCTCTCTCTCTCACTCTCACTCTCTCCCTCTCCACTCTCTCTCTCTCTCTCTGCTACCCTCTAGTCTCTCTTAAATTTTCACACTCTCTCCTATCCCCTACTCTCTCTCTCTCTCTCTCTCTCTCTCTCTCTCTCTCTCTCTCTCTTACACACATTTTGATTCCCCCCCTCTCCCACTCCCTCTCCCATCGCCTACTCTCTCTTGAGCTACTTTGTCTTCCCCCTCTCCCATTCCATACTCTCTCTCTTTCACACACATGCACTCCCATCCTCCTCTCTCTTAGGTTCTTCCTCTCCCACTCTGTCTCCCATCGCCTACTCTCTCTCTCCCCCATCCACTACTCTTAATCTCTCTCTCCCAACCTGTACTCTCTCTCACACTTCCTCTCTCTCCCATCCCCTACTTTAAATCTCTTTCCCCCATCCCACACTCTCTCTTTTCCAACCCTACTCTCTCTCACACTTCCTCTCTTTTCCACCCCTACTCTCTCTCTCTCTCTCATCCTATACTCTCTTTGCCACCCCTACTCTTTCTCACTTTCTCTCTCCCATCCTGTACTCTCTCTCCTCTCCTATCCCCTACTTTCTCTCTATCTCTTTCATGCACACGCATAGCCATTCCCCTATCCCCTGCCCACGTAGTTCTCTTTTGCAACTTAGATTTTAATAGTACATGTGCACTATAGTGTGTGCACACTATAACACATACGCGCTATTTAGAACTAAGGTTTAAATAGCGCATGCACACTATAGGGTTCATGCGCTATTTAAACCTTAATTAAACCCAAGCCTAAGACTTGGTTTTGCCTTTGAGATCCAACCCAAAGGTTTGGATTTGATGAACAGGCCTGAGATGTGTTTTCCAGCAAACATACAAAAAATGATTGTTTTTTCTTTTGTGCTCCCCTTCAAGATTTCTCATGGTTGGGTATTGATAAGATCAGGTTACATAGCATTATAGATCTCTGTGTTAGCTATCTAACCATATAATTTATTTTTAATTTGAACTATTTCAAGCCTTTCATCTATAATTTCTTTTGAATGTATGTTCATTTTTTGTCAAAAACCACCATGTACTAATTGGACTATAGATTTTATCTCGTTCATCGAATTTTGTAATAACTTAATTTTTTAGAAACTAGACTCCATTCTACACACTTTGAAAAAAAAAAGTTTTGATTTTAGATTAGTTTTCGATTATTTCTAGGGGGAGCACACAGATATTTTACATTTTTGGGATGTGTCTAGTTAAAAAATTTATTAAAAAAAAAACACATTATAAAATTATCCGAAAAATCTGGGATAAACTACATAGTGTTAAGTAACTTTTGACTAGAGCGATTAAATAATTTCAAAAAAAAAGTTAAAATTTTAGGGGGGCCACACTTTGTACTGTGTTATGTTTTTTTGGAATAAACAGTACCACTTTTTGTGGCCCCTTTTTTGAGGACCTAAAACTAAACCATTTTGAAAAAAAATTAGTAGTCTAGAAACTAGATTCAAAGGAATACGACTTTTTTTTTTGTCATATCTAAAAATTTTGAGTGTAACTATCTTCAAATTCTTGTTGAAGTTCAAAATTTGCAGATTTCAGGAAAAAGGTGTCCACTTATACCC
Source organism: Cupressus sempervirens (assembly GCA_028749045.1). Lineage (NCBI taxonomy): Eukaryota > Viridiplantae > Streptophyta > Pinopsida > Cupressales > Cupressaceae > Cupressus > Cupressus sempervirens. Next base: position 689,626,433 of record CM053783.1, read on the forward strand.
CCCTTTTGGCACCACAACTTTGTGCACTTACCCATTAATTCTTTGGATCCCTTGGCGGGGCAAATGTTACAATGAATATAGACATAGAAACAACAACTAATGAAGAAACATATTTGAATGATCATCAAGTATACAGATATTTTTATTTTTATAATGATGTGCTAGGTAATCTTCATGGATTGGTTTCATGCAGACAAATTAGGACACGTGCTAGTAGATTATATAGACAATTTTTTTTATAATAAGGAATTTGGGTTTCAATGTCAATTAATGTTGCAAATAATTAAAATTTCTAAAATGAGAAAATTGATGAAAATGTTAGGAATTTTTGTAAAACCAAATAATATATATGTCTTTAAAACAAGTTTTATCCATTGTTGCTTGTGTCTTTGATGTTATTAGAAAGAAAAGTCACTTTAAATATAAGAATGCAGTACGATATGCAATAAGAATAACTTTATTCAACAAATCAACTTTTGAAAAAAGAATGACTAGTAATAAACGTAAATATCTTAATGTGAGTCATAAAACATTAGAAAGAGTTATAAAGAGAAGGGTTAACTTTGAATGTGATCCAACAAATAGTTTGTGGACATCTAGTGGTAGACTCTCGTGACATGATATGAACTTTCAAGTGAAGTCAAAACTTTGATTGAAATATTTTGGCAAGATAATACAAGAGTATCACCTAATTCAAGATATGTTCATAAATTGATAGTTGGCTCAAAAATACATGATCCACATTCCAAATACCTATCATACATGAATCAAAATAAATTGTTTTAGAAAAATAAGATGATAAGGTGTTAAGTATTAGCCTTGGTCAAAGATATTTTGAAAAGTGACAACCATGGTGTGTAAGGATTAACAAAAAAGAGTCACATTTTATTGTAAAACCCATGTTCAATTTCATTACCATTATGGAATATTTCAATCTATGCATAGTGTAGTGCTTGCCCTAGTTTGCATTTTGCTATTTTTGCAAACCTCTTTTAGGATAGTTTTATGTTGATTATTTTGAGATTATCAGATATTGTTTCAGATGCAATTTATTATATGATGAGATTACTTGGACTCTGTATTTCATGTATGCATGATCATTATTCAGTATTTTCAGATACTGATGATGTTTAGTTAGATGGTTTATTATCATTTTTTTTTTCTTATGGATACTTACCCCATATTGTATGTGTATGGTGTGCGTCTTTGTTTTCTTTATGTATGGTGTTTCTGATGTGGTTAAGGAAGGGAGTCGTAGTCACCTGCTAGTCAGGATCTACATGATGCACCACTTCCTACCATTTTCTGTTTAGCTTAGTATATATTATGTATGTACAGGCATAGATTTTATGTAGGTTACAAGTATTGGGTATTGGCTTCCCTAAATTGCTAGGATGAGCATACCCTATCACATTATCTTAATGGTAAGAGAGGGGAGATAATTTCTTAAGTCCAAATCATAAACCTTTAAGCCATTTGACCTAATTGAAAATTAGGACAAGTGTCTGAGTTGAGTACCCTCTGAATGCGTAAGATGATGTAATTCGTGATTATAACCCCTTAGTTTGATTTTGTATGTGTTTTGCTATGATGGGTTTTCATATTTTACTTTATGAGTCTTTGGTGTATTTTCTATTAATTAAGTCTAATTAAAAAGATTTAATTTAATGAAAAATTATTATTATTTTTTAATATTTGATTTCATTTAATTAATTAAGAAATTAATTAAATAAAAAGAATTAAATTTGAAGATAAAAGTTATAAGTTTAAAGTTGGAATGTGATAATATTTATTTAATTTAATAATAATATATTTAGAGTTCATTTTTAAATAAATGCTAAATAATATTATTATTTAAGTTAATAAATATTTTATCAATTAAGTTTCGAAAATAAATTTAGAAGTGGAAAAGAAATTAATTTATTAAAAATTTCATGATTGCTTGATAAGTGCATGAGATTTAAAATTATTAAATTATTTATAAAAAAAAAAAACAAGAGTATCTCCTAGTTCTTTCTAGACATATTCTAGATACATCTTAGAGGTCTTTATATATAGGCTCATATGCTTCTACAGACTCATATGCTTCTACATGCTCATATGCTTCTACATGCCTTTGATAATAGTGAGCATTCATATTGGGTTTTTGGAAGAGAACTCCATATCACAACTTGGGGGGTTCATTTTTGAAGGACCACGAAATTGGCAGAAGGAAGGAAACTTTGGAAAGGAGAAGGTTCTGAGAGGAGGAGTTTCTCTATAGTTTTCTAGGGCGTAGTTATTAGCATCAGTGTCCAGGTAGATGCTTGTGACTTTCACATATCTTAATACACTCTTTCTCTTCATGTCTTCATCATGCCTGCTAATGTTTGTCTGAATAATTCTATGTGAACGAATCTCCAATTTTATATTGTGGAAATCTGGGCATGCGTGTTGATTCTTTCTTTGTGCGAATAAATCAAGGAAAACCTAATTAGAAAACCCTCGTTCCATTGATGAAAGAAAATAGTTTTAAATCGGGTTTGAGTTCAAATTAAAATAGAATTGAGAAGTAAATTTTGGCTAGGGTTTGAAAGAAAAAGAAATTTTTGAAATAAGAAATTTGCATAGCTGATAGTGATTCTTCTATCAGACTATAGTTGCAAATCATTTTTTTTTTTTTAAATTTAAAAAAATTATATACATACATATATATATGTATGTATGTATGTATGTATGTATGTATATGTATGTATGCATATATATGTTTGTATGTATGTATGTATGTATATATATGTATGTATGCATATATTTGTATGTATGTATGTATGTATGTATATACATATATATATATATATAGATATATATATATATATATATATATGTATATATATACATATATATATAGATATATATGTATATATATACATATATATATATATATATATATATGTTATATATATCTATAATTGTTAACAAACTAGTTGTAGGATGAATTTCTTTAAAAGTAATATTTAAAAGGATACATTATTATGCTATTTTATGATGTGTGATGCTTTATTTTCAGATATTTGACCTTGTCATTTAATGGTTTATGAACATGTACGATGATGAAGTAAATGAATGTAAAACTAACACTTTGATTATTCAATTTTAACAGTAAAAAATATGAGTAGAATTAGATAAACAATTGATTATTAGAAAATGGATGCTTTAATTTGTATGATTTTTTCTGATACATAATTTACATAATGATTGTGATTTCTTGATCTACTGATCTGTGCAATGAGTGTGCAGGAAATTTAGCCGAAAAAATCCAATGGAAAGACAAAACTAAACCACCAGTTAATTTTGTGCTATCTTGCATTGTCTTCTTTGGAAGGTTGTTATGTAGTTTAAAACCCTCCCAGCTTTTGTTGGGTTCTATTAAGTCTTTAAGGCCTAAAAACATTAAATTTAAGTGCCCTAGGGGTAAGGGTATGGGTGGGGAGTACTTTCCACCCCCTTAGCCTCCTTGTTTGACTTTTAGGGTCACTCAAAAACCCTATTTTTGGTTGATTGCGAAAATTGATTGTCTCCTCCATGGGTTGGTGACTCAAACTCCATCTTGAGTTTTCTTGAAGTCTAGTTGAGTTAAGGATCATACTTAGAGAATTTTGGAGTAGTTTTGGGGTTGTTACCCAATCTCTAGATTTGGAGAAAGTTGGAAGATTGAAGGAAGAAAAGGAAAAGCTCTTCTCAATCCACCATTTTTCCATAACTCTTTTGGTGAAGGTAGGAGTCCTTCACTTCTTTGAATTGTGTTCTTCATTTGTTCATGCATGAATCTTGCTTGAATCATGCTTAAGGAATTGTGTTGTTGTTTTTGTATTGATTGCTTGTGTTTTGGGGTTGATTTGGAGGGATCTTAACTTGTTTTCTTTTGATGTTATTCTCATGCTTGCTTGATTTTTTTTTTGAGCGAATTTCTTGGAGATTGTTTTGGCATTACTCACCCTTGGATAGGGAAGAAGTGGCCATGTATGGGGGAAAGGCCTTAGTTGGACCCCAATGGTGTAGAGTCTCCTCTCATGGTGAGAGGAGGGAAAGAGGGAAAGGCGGCTAGAAAGTAATCCAAATATAACTGACTGATGAGTCAAAAATGGTTGAGTCAAGTATCTCATATACATACACCTCAACTTCACACAAGAAGATTGGAAAGCAATAACAATCAATAAACCACACACACATCATAGAGCATGCCATCACATTACATGGTTGGGTTTTAAAACTATTGAGATCAAATAACATCAGCATGACATCACATCTCATAGCCCTCGAGCCTTTGGAAGACGTTTTACAACCGGTCAACAATCTAGTCAACCCCAAAACACTGATAGCAATTAGAGTTCAAGGAATTGCAAAATTTCTTAATCAAATTTGATTGTGACAATTATGAAATTTAACAAGGAGAGAGATAACTTTGGGATCACAATGTAGGAATTTTATTTCATCTTAATGCTTAAACATCGAATTAGAAAATTCAACATATCAAATAGCTTCTTATTAACATAATTGAAAACTTGAACATTCATAATTAAAAGACATTATCTATTACTCTATCTTCACATACATATGAAAAATTTAAAATCACATAAGAGAAATGCGAGAAGGTTTCCAAAATCTTTTTCTTTTCTCTCTCTATTATTCATCCTGGTTCAAGGGTCCATCGGGAAAGAACCAGTAAGAAAATTTGATGTCTTTGCCAATACATCAAAACTTAAAATATAATTTTACATAATGTTACAATTCAATTGAATTCTCTTCTAGAGCTTTCTCAATAGATCTTTTCCAATGTCTTCAATGCATCAAGGAAACCATGGGGAGACAAGAACTAACATGGAGGTAAAACAACATACAAGATGAACAATTCAAGCATGCATTCTCGACCCATTTTACACAATAGGTCCAAGCATAGAACCTGACTAGGGGGGAGGTGGATTTTCTCAATGAGAGACTTCAATTACCATGCCATAACATAGCCTTCTCAGGGCTAAAACTTCAAGAACTTTCATTCTTCTACAAGGCCCTTTCGAGGCTAATACCACAAAGATTTTCATTCCTTTCCATATTTAATAATTTACAATATCAAACAAGGCATGTGATGACAAGTAGGGACCCATACACCCTACCCTATTTTCCTCCTCTCACCATGAGAGGAGACTCTACACCATTGGGGTCCAACTAAGGCCCTTCCCCCATACATGGTCACTTCTTCCCTATCCAAGGGTGAGTAATGGCAAAAAAATCTTCATGAAATCCGCTCAAAAAAAAAATCAAGCAAGCATGAGAATAACATCAAAAGAAAATAAGTTAAGATCCCTCCAAATCAGCCCCAACACACAAGCAAAAAATACAAAAAAAAAAACACAATGCCTTAAGCATGATTCAAGCAAGATTCATGCATGAACAAATGAAGAACACAATTCAAAGAAGTGAAGGACTCCTACCTTCACCAAAAGAGTTATGGAAAAATGGTGGGTTGAGAAGAGCTTTTCCTTTTCTTCCTTCAATCTTCCAACTTTTACCAAATCTAGAGATTGGGTAACAACCCCAAAACTACTCCAAAATCCTCTAAGTATGATCCTTAACTCAACTAGACTTTAAGAAAACTCAAGATGGAGTTTGAGTCACCAACCCATGGAGGAGACAATCAATTTTTGCAATCAACCAAAAATAGGGTTTTTGAGTGACCCTAAAAGTCAAACAAGGAGACTAAGGGGGTGGAAAGTACTCCCCACCCATACCCTTACCACTAGGGCACTTAAATTTAATAATTTTAGGCTTTAAAGACTTAATAGAACCCAACAAATGCTAGGAGGGTTTTAAACTATATAACAACCTTCCAAAGAAGACAATGCAAGATAGCACAAAATTAACAAGTGGTTTAGTTCCATCTTTCCATTGGGTTTTCTTGGCTAAATTTCTTGCACACTCATTGCACATATTAGAAGATCAAGAAATCATATGCATTATGTGAATTACGTATTAGAAAAATCATACAAATTAAAGCATCCATTTTCTAATAATTAATTGTTTATCTAATTCTACTCACACTTTCCATTGTTAAAATTACATAATCAAAGTGTTAGTTTTGCATTCATTTACTTCATCATCGTACATGTTCATAAAGCATTAAACGACAAGGTCAAATATCTCAAAGTAAAGCATCACACATCATAAAATAACATAATAATGTTCAGTGCATCAAATAATGTTCTGACATATCGAGTCATGAATATCAAAATAATAATGTATCATTGATGCTAGGATGGGTCAGGGCGAGGCCTCACATTGGGACTTTAGACTGTCTCCTCAATGTAGTGGGAGTGGGCCATTTAGGTTCCACGTGGTTAGGTGGTAGTGCTTTTTCACTCTTACCTTTGGGATCCATCTGTAGACACTTTGTCTAGAGCATTCTTTGTTGTCATTTACCTTCATTCTATTCTTGGATCATTGTGATGGATTTTATTTACTGACACATTTATTTTATAGTGATGATTAGCATGTGATAGATGATGTTATCTACTTTGTAGGATCATCTTATGCTTTATTCTTGCATGCTAGATTTCTTTATGCATATGTTGTAGCATGTTTTAGGAGTGGCATCCCTATCATGATAGTACTGATGATCTCTTCGATGGCTTGGGATGTTACACGTGGGGTTTGGCTACGACCCACAATAGTCTAATGATGCTACTGATGGTTGGGAGGAACCGCACACTTAGTTAGATGTGTTTTGTGATGGATGGATATCTTTTACGATGGTTGTTATATCTTTATTGATGGGTGGATGTATCATGTATGTTATTGGTTCCATTTACTTTATTGCACTTGTATCATGGTCAATGAGGATGATGTATCTTTATTTTTACATATGTCTAATATTTTAAGTTTTTCATACCTTGTGACATGTACAATGGATGATTGAGCATTCCAAATTTAATTGCCAAGATGCATTCGGAACAAATGTATATTATGGAATTTGGACCTTTAATTATTCTTTAATGTTGATGTGGTAGTTGTTAGACTTAGTATTAATTAGATTAAACGTGACTCAATGTCTTGGAAACCTTAAGGAATGTAACCTGTTATGTATGCTTATTTATGATTTTAGTTGTATGTATGTTATTGCTTCTGCTACTATGTTTTTGATATGAATGGTTTATCTTTCTTGTTTAAAAAAAAAAAATGTTTGGCAAACTTTGTAAAACTTTAGGTTAATTCTTTTGGATCCCTTGGCAGGGCATTACACATAGTACCATGAATACTAATAAAATGTTCAATTAATGAAATCATCATATCATGTTTGTTATGTAACCCACATAATGAGAAATATTTTCTTTTTAGTGCATGTCTTTCTGGTAAATATAATATGTATTGCAATCTCACTTTGTTAGATGAATGTTTGCATGAAAATCCTTTAATGGGTTTTTGAAAACAATTTTTTGATGTAAAAAGATTCAAATTTGCTGAATATCCATTGAAGGATGGAAAGGTTAGAAGAAGGTGTGATCTAATTATATAAAAGGTTAGTTTTCATGCATTTATAAATTAGTTTACTATAAGATCATATTACCAAAATATGCTAAACACTCTCAATATGCTTGATGACTTGATGGGTGATTTTGTATATGTAAAAATAAGTTTCCAATTGGTACTATAATTTCACTCATTGACTTTGTAGAGAACTACACACTTGTACCCCAAGATGAAGTACATGGATGCAAGGAGAGATGAACAGCTAGGGCCAAAGGCACACCTAACTATCCAACCACCTTGCATAGTAAACACAACAAAAGAAAATACATAGAGAACAACACTAAGGAGAGAGAGAACATAACACTTTTATTGATTCATCAAATTATCAACATACATGCCTAGTTGTAAGGCCTTCTAGGTTATGACCAAATACAAAATACAACTTCAAGATCTATAATCGAGCTTCAAATTTGCAATTCCAGAAACATCTTCTCTAAACTCTCTAGGTCTTCTACCTCTAAGCTAAACCAAATACCTCTAGTTTCACTTGCCAAAATGATTTATAGAAGATTCTAAATCATTAGACAATAGAAAGGTCAACCTCAAGACTATCAACACTCATCCCAAGACAGGATCCTATCATTAAATTCATGATCCAAATTAAATACACAAGTCAGCTCAAACTAAGAACCAAAAATAGATAAAATTGGTCAAAGAAGGACTCGAGCATTAAAAAACAATAGGTTCACTTCACACATAAAGGAACACTTAGCATTGGACAACTCAGTTAACACTACACTCGGTTAATACTAAAACTTAGTCAAAATATGCAACTCAATTAATGCTAGAACTTAGTCAAAACTGCAACTTGGCAAGCACTAAAGAAAACTTTGTTAGAAATGCAACTCGGGAACCACAAACCAAACTCGGTCAAAACTACAACTCAACAAAGAATAAACCAAACTTGATCAACATAGCTGGAACTCAGTTAAACTGCCAAAATGAAGAAAAGAGAAGGATTACAAGGCAACCCAAGATGCTCTTGCATCACACAAACAAGGTTGAAAACATGATTCTCCTGAATCATGCAAGTGCCACAACCTAAGTTCTATCCAACTTAGATTGAGAAATCCAAGTATCATCTTTAATTGGTCTATTCTTCCATTGACGAAATACTCATAGTAATATTTTCCTCTTGTTCTTTTATCAACTCTCTGATCCAATACCTATTTAATATCTTCAATCTACTTCTTAGGATAATCATCTAATATAGAAACTTCATCATCTAACTCATTATACTTATACAAATCAGCAACATTGAGTATAGGAGATATATCCATGTCATTAGGTAACTCGACTTCATAAGCATTACCACTATCAAACTTCCTCAAGATCTTACAAGGTCCAAACTTCTTCATCTTCAGCTTACTATATCTTCTAATAGGAAATCTACCTTTCTTCAAATGAACCATCACCTCATGACCAACTTCAAAAACATAATGTCTTCTAGACTTATCAGCATTCTCCTTATGCTTCTAATTACTTTGTTCCAACTTCAATGTCACTTCCTCATGAAAAGACTTCATAAAACCAAAAAAAAATTCCCCTTTAGCACTTCTCTTCTTTTTACCAACAACATCCCTCAAATCTAATATTCCTCTAGGCTGCATACTAGTAACAATCTCAACAGGTGTTTTCCTTGAACTCCTATTCACATAATTATTATATGCAAACTTAGCTTGTGCCAATATCAACTCCCAATTACTTGGCTTATCTCCAACTAAATATCTCAATAAAATACCCAAACTTCTATTCAAAACCTCTATCTATCCATCTATGTTTGGATGGAATGTACAACTAAATCTCAACTCAATATCCATCCTTTTCCACAAAGTCCTCCAAAAATAACCAACAAACTTACTATCTCTGTTAGAAATGATATGTTTTGGTAATCCATACAATCTAAAAATCTCTATGAAGAAAATCTCAGTAGCATGCACATCATCTAATGTCTTCTTATATGGTTAAATGTGCCATCTTAGAAAATCTATCCACAACAAAAAATATGGAATCATACCCTCTTGTTTTCTTAGATAATCCTAGAATAAAATCTATAGTCATGTCACTCCAAGGATTCTTAGCAACAACTATAGGTGTATATAAACCAATATTCTGACTTGCTCCTTTTGCAATTTGAAAAATTTCACAACTCCTTAGAGACTTCTAAATATCATTATACATATGTGTCCAATAATAATTTTCCTTGAGAAAACTCAATCTTATCAATTCTAAAACATCCAGCCAATCTTCCACAATGCTTCTTCTTAATCAAATTAACCCTCATAGAGCTTCTTGGTATACACAACTAAATTCCTTTGAACAAAACTTCTTGAATGAAATACCCATCATACTTACTCATGTGATCTGATAGATTTTGTGTTCTACACTCTCTCGATTCCCTAGAAAAATCAAGGTCAGTATCATACAACTCTTTCATTTCATCAAAACTAAGAACTTCAACTTTCATCTTGGCCAACAAAGAACATCTTTTGCTCAATGCATCAGCAACTCAGTTAGTGACTCCACTTTTATGCTTGATCACAAATGTGAAACTCTACAAGTATTTGACTCACTTCATATGTTTCTAATTCAACTTATGTTGACTTCCCAAGTACTGTAAAGCTTTATGATCAGTATATAATACAAACTCCTTAGGAATCAAATAATGCTTCCACTTTCTAAAGGCTTGAAAAATAGCATAAAACTATTGAGCATATGCATAATACTTCCTTTTAGCATCACTCAACTTCTTACTAAAGAAAGAAATAGGTTTACCTTCTTGACTCAACATAGCTCCTATTGCACTACCACTTGCATCACATTCAACTTGAAATACCTTATTGAAATCAGCCAAAGCCAATACAAGTAACTCAGCAACCTTTTTTTTCAAAGTCTCAAAACTCTTTTCAGCTCCATGTGTCCACTTAAGATCCTTTTTATCTCCTCTCACTGTCTCAGTCATAGCATTACAAATAGAATTGAAATTATTTATAAACTTCCCATAGAAACTAGCCAAACCATGATATTATGTTACCTCACCCACATTCTCAGGTGTAGGTTACTCCAAAATTTACTTAACCTTCTTAGGGTCCATTCTTAAATGATCAACTGAAATCCCAAATCCCAAATACAAAATCTCCTCTTGGATAAAGGAATTCCTTTTCAAGTTAGTCATCAACTTCTCCTCTTTCAATCTCTACAATAATTGTCTAACATGCTCAATATGTTCTTCCTTAGCCTTACTAAATACCAGAATATCATGCAAATAAAAAATCAAAAACTTACCCAAAAATCTCTTTAGAATTTCATTCATCAACCTCATGAAAGTACTAGGTGTACTAGTCAAACCAAAAGGCATAACCAAACATTCATACTAACCATCTTTTGTCTTGAACTTAGTCTTCCATTCATTACCTTCTCTGATTCTAATATGATTATAACCATTCTTTAAATCAATCTTAGTAAAGTACTTTGTTTCACTCAAACAATCTATTTGTCATTGATCCTCGACATAGGAAACCTATATTTCATTGTGAACTTGTTAGTAGCTCTAGAATTAGTACAAATCCTCCATTATCCATTCCTCTCCTTTGTATACATCAATTTGCAAATGCTTCCACCATAGTGAGGCATGACCTTTCAAACTAATGACTGTAATTTTCACTTTCCTATTATCAAGAGTGTTTTCAAATTCAAAGAACTTCTCCATATCAAAGCTCCAATCCAACACAACATTGGTGTCTAATTTTCCATCATAAGGAACAACTTCTATAGTAGGCTTTGAATGTGTCCTAGACAATACTCTCAACAATATCTCCTCATCTTGATCTTCTTTAGGTTCTGGATTAGGGTTTGGTGATATTGCTTCATCGTCACTCACATCATCAAGATGTGCTCCTCTCCTTTGGGATGTCTCCACAACATCTAATTTGGCTATGATTTGTCTCAACGTATCCATAATAGTAGTGTCATCATTTCCTCTACCTCAAATCATATTTACAAATAGTTTCCTACAATATCATAACCCTCTAGAAGTTATAGGTCAAATCCTCAAATCTACCACCCTACAACCAAATTCACCTAGGGTTCTACATGATCCAATGCTCACAATGATGATCCTCAAGATCTACCAACACCTGATGTAAGGAGAGATGAACAACATACCTAACTATCTAACCACCTTGTAGAATAAACACAAAAGAAGAAGCTACATAGAGAAAAACACCAAGGAGGGAGAGAGAGAGAGAGAGAGAGAGAGCACAACACTTTTATTGATTGATCAAATTATCAACATACATACCTAACTATAAGGCCTTTTGAGTTACGACTAGATACAAAATACAACTTCAAGATCTATAATGCATCTTCAAAATCGCAATTCCAGAAATAACTACTCTAAACTCTCTAAGGCCTCTACTTTTAAACCAGACCAAATATCTCTACTTATACTTGCCAAAATGGCTTACAGAAGATTCTAGATCATTACATAATAGAAAGGATGACCAAAAAATGGTCAACACTCATCTCAAGACAAGATCCTATCATTAAATTCATGATCCAAATTAAATACACAAGTCAGCTCAAAATAAGAATCAATCACATACAAAATTGGTCAAAGAAGGATCTGAGCATCAACAAACAACAGGTTCACTCAGCACATGACAGAACACTCAATTTACATTGCACTTGATTAATACTATAAATTGGTCAAAATCTACAACTCGGTCAATGTTGGACCTTGGTCAAAACTACAACTTAGCAAACACTAAACCAAACTCGATCAGAACTACAACTCAATAGGCACTAAACCAAACTCAATCATAACTAGAACTTGGCAAGCACTAAACCAAACTTCATCAACACAACTAGAACTCAGTTAAACAAATAAAATGAATAAAAGAGAAAGATTACAAGGAAACCCAAGATACTCCTGCATCATACGTTCATAATATTAACAATTCAATGCAACTAGAAATTTTTGTTCATATAGTTTATATGAATTCACCTCATAGTATGGGTGTGTGCATCAAGATGGTGTGCAAAAAAGGAGGTATAAGTGTACACCTTTTTTGTGAAATCAAGTAAGCCTAATCTTGGAAGACCCATTTGAGGTTCATGCAATCAATATGAGAAAATGCATAAAACAAAAAAAATGTAGTACTCTGAATCAAGTTTCTAAACTACTAAGGTTTTTTTTAAATGGATAAGATTAAGAGGGTGACACCTCACATGGAGAAAAAATAGTTCCTATTTTTAACTGAAAAACATAACATAGCTATTTATGTGAGCTCAACAACACATATAGCTATATTTAGTATTTTGAAAAATCCTTTTGTAGGATGATAGGTAAGAGTGAGATCTAGAAGTTGTTTATTTTTTCATAATTTTTTGATAAATAGTTTTTTTCCTATGGTTTTTTGAAGTGACTCCATCTTGATATTCTAGTAACTCTTCATGTGCTAGGCATAGCTTGCATCAAAATAATCTAAAATCACACTTTTTAAAAGAAGTGTATAGATTATATTTTAGAACACTAATATATAATTTATTTTCCATTTGGTTAAGTAGATTAAAATTTATTATATAAATAGTAGACATATGTCTGAGAGGACTGTCAAGACACTAATATAGAAAAATCAACTTCAAAATGCTAATCTTGTCCAAAAATTTAAAAAATTATATGGTTAGAAATGTAAGAAAATGTGTGATGTTATGGTAGTAATTTTAGAGATACCCACTTCACCATTTTCAAACATGATAAAGTCAAAGATGAAAATTGATCTTAGAAGTTGAAACATGTCTAAACCATTGAAAAATGGAGGGAAAACATCAAACCAAGCCATTGGATATTTAAACAAGCCTATTACCAAGCCTAAGCATGATCACACTTTTTTGTTAGCAAAATACAATCAAGTTATTCTTTGTATGACTAAACTATCATACTAGACAAAACATGGTCGCATTATGTCTAGTATGACTTTACTATACATAAATGATTAAATTATGTCTATGTAAAAGTATAGTCAATTGTTCAGAGGCCTAGTAGGCCTAATTAGGCCCAACTAATGAAGCAACTACCTAAAAATAGATTAATTCCATAGAATAAATGATTGGAGGGATGATACACAATAGGTTTTATATAAAGAAAGAGTGTGGTAGTGGGATGATGCAAAGTGGATTTTATACAAAGATTCAAATGCCAATTCTATCAAGGAAACTTCAGCTTTTGGAACTCAGACTGTGGGTCTTCAAATCGTTTAGTTTATGGTTCATCCAAATGGAACCCCTTATAGGGAAGACCTAATTGCAATGCAAAAATACAATGTAAGGCCAAGATATAGGAGAGATATTCTTGTGCTTGAACTAGAAGATAAATCATCTTCTAAAGAAATGATAAAAACTTCATGTGAAGGCTTTGAGATGTGTCGATTCATTTTACTCAACCTTCTCTTTGATTTTTTGTCATGTAGGAAAATTTAGTGATGGATTTTTATGCGTATGCCAAGATTATGAGGAAGAAGGATCTAAAATCGATCCAAGGGTACATCACCATGACAAACAAGGAAACCTACAACAATATTCTTCTCAAATCTCAACCTTCTCTTTGATTTTTGTTATGTAGGAAAATTCAGTTATGGATTTTTATGTATATGCCAAGATTAGGAGGAAGAAGGATCTAAAATTAATCCAAGGGTACATCACCATGACAAACAAGGAAATCTACAACAATATTCTTCTCAAATGACCAGATAAATTATTGGAGCTCTTGTCAAGATGAAAGAAAAATTGACACTCGACATTTCAATAGACAATTTAGTGCAGATATTCAATTCTTGGATTTTTTTTACTTTTTTAGTGATTATTTATTAAAAAATAATTTAGAATTATTTATTAATTCTAAAAAATAAGAAATATTAATTGAAAATAAAAAATTATTTTAATTTATTAATTTTAGAAATTAAACTAATACTACTGATTTAGTTATAAAGTGGATATTGGTATTAAAGAATCTTTAAGATTAGTTAAACTATTACTTGCATATAAATGATTTTATATTTATTAATATAAGTGGAAAATTAATAAATATATAATTGTGATTTAGTTATATTTTAGGAGAAGTTATGATGGAGTTCACTTTGTAATCACCTAGTTAATGACTATTTGACTTTATGAGAGAAATTATGAATAATTAAATTAAATTTATAATTTTATCTCTAGTTGCATCAAGAATTAAAAGAAAAGTAAATATTAATATTGGACTTAAATAGAAATCAAATTAATATTTTAGTAATGAAATTGATATTAATATTTAATCTAATAATAGCAACGTGTGTTATTAATTAAATCATTTGTGATTTAAGATTACTTAAATTAAAACACGTGATATTATATATGCACACAAAGAGTTTTTACATTTAAACACTTATTGATTTAAATAAGTATATTTGCATAACAATTTATATTAACACATATAATTTTATTTAATTTCTAAACACATCCTTATGACCCAAACTAAACAAGCAAAATTGATGGAATTAAATCATGTGGATGAAAACTATGTGTTTTCTAATATTCTATTCATAGCCTTGTGGTGTTTATTTTCATGGTAGTTTTTCTTTGTGGGTTATTTCATTAGCCAAGTTAGGATGTGCACTACAGGCATTTTTAGATTTCCTTCATGATTATTCAACTGGATGTCATGATAAACTTTATGATTTTAATTGAGATTTATGTTTCATGAGCCTTATGTTATTGAGTATTTATGAGAACTTGGGTTTTGAGAACCAATGTTATTTTGGGTTACCTATTAAGGAATTGATTGATCAATATTATTGTTATGGTATGGGACATAATTGTGGTTTGTAAGTTTTGGGAAGGTAGCATAGGTCATGTCTATAGGAGTGGCTTGCAATAGGGGTCAAGGCTTAAAATGGTTGCCATGGTAACTCATTTTAGGTTGTGTAATAAGTGATAAAATAGTAATTAAAAAAAAAATCTCCCCCATGCCTTGAGATAAACTAAAAAGATAAGTTAGATATTTGTTCTTGTCCATGCCTTGAGTTCTTCTATAGACTAAGGATGAGAATGAGATGATACCTTGAGAGGTATGACTAGTCTCCTCATCTTCACAAGAGGGTACGTTGGTTCTATATAGAGTCACTAGTGGGCTAGGGTCTTGAGATATTTATAAGGTAACCTTAGAGTTGGTTCATGTAATGACACTCCATAGTATGTATCCCAAGTCTCCTTCATGATTTTTTAATATTTTCCTCTAGTGGTGTACTTGTTGGATATTACTTTTGATGATGTACCTATTGTGAGTTGTTACTCATTGATTGGATGTCATTTATTGTTGATAGATGACTTTTATTAATGAATAATCAATTATTCATTAGTGGTTTTTTAATTGTTTGAGTTAATGATTGGTGGTTTACTTTTATTAATGACAGTTGTTATCTGTTAGTTATTGTACTTGTGACACTTAACATTGATTTGGAGGCAATTGTATCTTTTTGGTGTTGATACTTGATTTATACTTGGTATTTGTATATTGTTTTGGTATGTGGTATTGGTGTTGGAATGAGCATCCTTTATATTTTGATTATCTCTTATTTTTGCATAGTCTTTTTTATCTTTGAGATAGTTTTGGCTATCAAGATTCCTTGCCTAGGATTATTTTATGATCTGATTATATATGTGTGGGTCATACATTATTTTGTTGGAAATAGAGATGGAGTAACTGAGAGAAGAGGGGTGAATCAGTTACCAAAAAAATAAATCCACAGATCCTTAGATGTCTTAAAATATAGTTGTTGTTGACACTCGGTAACCACACAAATAAATGTTGAAACTTGATAGATGTTCTGTTAACTTATTAAGCATTTAAAGTAATTAACATGCATGCAGAAAGGAAATAACATGAACACAAGAGACACCAAATTTAACGTGGAAACCCAATATGGGAAAAACCACCAAGTAACCAGTCACCAATTTTCACTCTTCTGAACTGAGCCCTATTAGGAGCCAACCCTATTAAAGGTTACAAAACACACTATTAGGTGTGACCCTATTAGAGGATTTAATCACCTTGTAAGGAGTGGCCTGGTTGGAGTACTTAAGAACAATTCAACTGAATTGTCACCTTGTTAGAGGATTTACAAAATGGCTGTTAAACCAACTCTACTAAGAGATTTTGAATCACTGTTACAATGATTAGAAAGAAATAATGAAGTGATCTAAAATATATGCAACTTATCTTTGTTGAATATAGATCTCTGTTCTGCTGCACTAGATCCTCACTAATCGAATACAAATTTGTAGCTCCATAAGGATATCTAATCCCTCCACAACATTCGCTCATTCCATTTACATCCATATATTCACACTCTTATGCATCCACACTCTTACATATTCATGAATTCATAACTTGACCTTTCATATATACCTTACAGATTGTCAAGTCGGCTCAATTACAAGTTACAACAACTGAAAAACATTAAATTAGTCAGCTACAAACATTGCACAAAACAATTAAACTTAATTCTTTAGAACAATAAAATTCTTCGCTGCCAGACCCAGCTCGGTGACCATTGCTCCAGAATGGTTTCCCCAGTGTTAACCAAGTAAAGCTCGGTAAAACACTGCAAACCTTGCAACTTCCTTTGGAGACTGAGTTAACTTGATAAACACTAACCTTCCTTCACTTACCAAGTGAGCTCAGTAAAAGATAACTTTCTCTTCGATGACTGAGTGAACTTGATAGACATTGACTTTCCCTTTGTTAACCTTGGGAGCTTGGTTAACATTAACTTTTTGCTACAAAATCCTTTGATGCCTGAGTGAGCTTGGTAAGAGCTAACTTACTATATAATGTTCAGGAATGCTTGGTAGTCACTATAAATTTCTTTTCTAACTATCTAAGCTCGGTAGACTCTATCTGATGGCTGATATGACATTTGTGTAACATCAAAGACAATACACAATTAACAATTGTATCCAACATATTTTTCTTGCATAGTGGGACTAGGACCCTAATTATGTGACCATACAATTAGGAGGTAGTGTATTGTTACCATTTGGGTCACCCTTAAATTTGTGGATGTTGGATGCCCGTTGGTGTAGTTGTACCCTTTATCATTCTTATTCTTATCTTTAAAACTTTTATTCTTTTGAGGTATCTATGTATAATGTGTTTTGAGATCCCATAGGATATTGCATTGTATATTGATGTACTTGTATCTATTTTCACATACGCTATGACATGTACAGTGGATGTTATTCATTAGATGTGCTTTGATATTATTAGTTGTAATTATGCATTAACTTATGTGATAAATATCTATTATTTCTTTATGAGCACTTTGTACTTGAGACAAACTAATTAATACAAACTTTTTAATGTGACTTAATGTGAAGTCCAACCCTTGAGGAAGGAGGTGCCCCAAATTTTCAATCCTCTCCCTCTCTCTCCCCTCCCCTCCCCACCCCCCCCCCCCCCCTCCCCCCCACCAAATTCAAAAGAAAAGAGATCAAATTTTTCATGACGTTGTAGTATTTGGAGGTGCCATCTTCATCACAATTTTTCCATGATAATCTATTAGTTGCATAGGTGTCATCTTCATCACAAGTTTTTCATGATAGTCTAGTAGTTGTACATGTTATCTTCATCATATTTTTTCATGATAGTCCAATAGTTGTAGCTAATATCTTCATCACAATTTTTCTATGACATACTAGTGTTTGAAATGCAATGACAAGCAAGTGACTGAGAAGGGGGTGAATTAGGAACTACTTAAACCTTTTTTTATTACTTCAACTTAACTTATTTAGATTCTATAATGCATGAACACAAATCAATAAATAAATAAACACCATAACAACTTGACACAAGATTTGGTAACCCAAAAACCCTCCAAGTTGAAGGTAAAACTAGGGTGGGGATGACACCCACAATGCTTCACTACTATAGTAATCAAGTTGGCATGTTAGGAATTACAACTGATCACTTCTATTGATCTACTCTATTAAGAGTATGAAGGAATGTTAGGTCCACCTTGTAAAAGGATTATAATACAATGAAGTATGTACTCTATTAAGAGATTTAAAAAAGGACTACTAGGTCTTCCTAGTTAAAGGATTTGACTGATGCACCTGTGATCTCTAGTTTGCAGCTCTATTTTCTGATATGGATCCTTTGAATAATATGATCACCTGATTGTGATGAATGAGTCTTTTATTTTCCCTTTATACTACTTTATAGCTTGCTTACTTAATCTACTTCATATTCACACCTTGTCTTCAAATATTTATGTATCTCACATTCTATATCTTATAGAAATGTTTTTTCTTCCTTGTATATCCCTCAATCAATAACTTCATACTATTTTAGATCACACAATAGATATCTTCATAATAATCAAGTTATACCATCAAGTCAGCCCAAATACTGATGCTCAGGAAATACTATGCATGTTATGTTTTGCTAATGCTCAAGAAATACAATGAGCTTTGGTGACACTATTACTTGTTTAGAATTGGATGTTCAGATAACACTATGAAACTTGGGTGATATGGGAGCAATCTTATTTGAACTAGTTAGCTTGGTTCATATAGAGAGCTCATCTAACACTGTGAACTCAATTCACACTAAGACCTTGGTTTCCACCAACAACTTAGGTAACTTGATTTATATTGTGAGCTCCATTAACACAGTATATCCTTCATCTTCTCAAGATACACTAAAAGCTATTTTCTAATGGAAAGATCAGTTGCAATATTAACTGACCTTCATGGATACTAAAGTGGTTTGTTACTAATTGACAATATGTCTTTCCATAGGGTCAACAATCTCCCCCTTTTGCATTAGTGAAAAAAAACCTATCTAGAGTCATGCTATAATCTTTTAAAAAAATCTCTTGACTAAGAAGTTTTTGTTAAAGTCCCCCTTTCCATATGCTTGGTTCTACAACTTAGTTTGAACTAAAAACTATAGCTCTATTACAACTGTTCTAAATTTAGATTTTTCAAAAATATTTTTTTTTTACTATACATCTCGTCATCTACATCATATACATATTCCTATATACATTTCAACTATATGCTTCCTTCTTTTTTACATGATATAATTTATCCCTTTTTGTACATTTTCTACCATATGTTCCCCCTTATTTTTGTTACAAAATCCATATACATAACTTTACAAGGTAATACCAAAATGTGTGAGGAAATTATTATGCATTTCCAAAAGTAAAGACATAGTTTTATCCCAAATTTCCTATAGTACCTTGAAGATGTGCAATTCAATCTAAAGTGTAGTGAAAACTCCATCATGAGATATTCAAGTGAGAAGTTTGTTTCATGTACTAGTGTCTTTGCATATGCAAGATGTTTCTAAATCACATCCATGTGAGGAAGTATCATAGTTTGGATATCTGATATGGTTGCCCTTATTCTTGCTTCCTCCCTCAATAGTTCTACCTATAAATTTGTCAAAAACTGAGCTTTAATAAATAATTTGAGCTGGAACTTAGGTAAAGTGCTAACTAACTAGCATTGTTCTTAAAATCTCCATCAATCTTTGTCAATTTGTCTTTTACTTCCTTGGTGAAAATTGAAGTATCACACAATTTTTTAAACAAGGAAACAACATTTTTTACAACTCCTTCTAGAGATCCAATAAGAGTGGACAATTTCACTTGATCAATAACAATTTTCTTTCCTACATTCTCCAAAACTTTATTTTCAAATTTTCTTTCTACCCTTTGTAGAAGCTTTTTTTAGCAATCCATGTCCTTATTGAATTTATGTATAATATCAACTAGTTTCTCAATAATGGGGGCCTCATTATTTACCTATTTACCTCAATTTGCATAATATCCAAAAATATGTCCTCTTTGTCTTCAAGAACTTTTCCTCTATCTCTTTCTAATTTTAGTTTTCTATGTTGTGCCCTTTTTCTCCATAAATCACTCAGAATTTTCATTTTCTCAGTAGTGATATTTGATTCATCCTAGTTTGGAATCATAATCTTTGTATCAAGTTCAATATCATCAAAGATCATTTCCTTTCCCTTTGCACTAGGATAAACTATGATTGCTTTATCTTTTTCTTCATCATTCTTTTCTTCTCCACTTGGTTGACTCTTAGTCTTTTCTTTGCCTCCTTTGTCAACCTTGTCTTCATCCTTTGATTTTCTGATTGATTAAAGTTTTCCTAAAGCTAGACAGAGTCTACAAGTAGGTTCTTCCTTAGGTGGATGGAATACTATGTTTCTCCTTCTTCTTTTTTGCACTTGATAGAATGATGACTTGGCTTGGTCCAGAAGGTAGAGAGGATATCACTGAAGTTTCCATCATCTCTGAGTCAAATTCTGTAGTCAGTACCTCAAGTTCTTGACCCTTTTCTAGGTTATTTTCTTCCTCAAAAATAGTTTTCCACAACTTTTTATGGATTTTATGACCTCTTCAATATTGTTAGACAAAATTTGAAATGCCTTAAACCTAGAAGTCTTCCTATTTTCATGCTTTCCCATGGCCTCCTTCATTTCTTCATTTGTGAAGTTAGGCATGATGCTTTTCAATGTTTTCTCTCTGATGTCCCTCTATGTCTTTACAACATTTGTCCCTCTACCTTTAATACAACATTAAGGGCTTGACCTTTTAGCTCATTTGGATCATAGTTCCATTTTCTCCACCAAAGCATCTTCTATCTATTTTTGTTCCTCTTTTCTTTTGGATTCATATTTGATGTACTTGAATCCTACCATACCACTACCTTCCCTCAATCTTTGCAATTTCTTCTTAAAGATTAGTAAGGGCTTCTTCAACTAAATGATAGGAATGTTTTCTTCATCATAATGAAGTTTTAGTTTCCTTTTGAACTTTCTTGTGGTTGTGATTACAAGGGTAGAAAACTTTTTAGGTTTTTCTTTCTTTGGTGAACTAATGATTACTTTCCCCTTTTTCTTAAGTGATTCTTCTTCCTCTTCTTCCTCTTTCTCTTCTCCCTCTTCTTCTTCTTCATCCTCTCCTTTTCCTTCTATTAGCATGAGAGGGTCATCTTTCTTGTCTAATTTCTTCTTTAGGGTTTCCATCCTCTTCTTCCCTCTTTTCAAAACTTTAGGAATCTCTATCTCTAGAGTTATCCTAGTCTTAGCTTCATCATAAATACCAAAATATGTTGCCTTAAGGTCACCAAGCTTATTTAGAAGAGCATCTATGATATCCTTTGTATCATCTATGTTTACCTCGTACTCCAAGGGTTTTACTCCTACAGCCTTAGGTATGACCACTTGAATGTGAATATTGTCACAATCAACTAGAAAATAGATATCTTGTGCATATTTTTCAACCAATTATTGAGGAATTCTATATTTTTTCTACATATCATCCTTAAATTTTTTAAGATATGCATCCATGATAGCATCAAAATTTTCTCCCAACTCTTCTATAAAATCATTTATCTGATAGATTATTGGTCTATCCTTACTCTAAACTACATTGCATTTTGATGGAAAGAAATTTTGTACATAGAAAAATAGACAAACAAGGAGAGCACCAAACTTACATACATTTTTCTTCAATGCTTGAATACTCTCCATTTTTTTCCCTAGTTTGCTTGGATGCAACTTGATAAGGTCAAAGGATAGATTGTCCTTCACCACTTTGTAAGCAAAGTCAATTGTTGTACAAGGAATATTGTTTGTCCTACTTGAATTGTAGATTTTGTGTGCTATGACATGAATCTCAAACTTGATTTCCATGTTCATGACATTGTTCAATTTTATTCCTCTATCATGTTGTTTTGCTAGGGTTTTATTGGCAAGCTCACCATGAGCTATGGTTTTGGTTGTTTTGGGTCTATCTAGCATTGGGTAATCTGTAACTTACTGAATCATATTTTTAGTTATCTTCATAGGTTGCTAGAGCCATAATGACATGTCATGAACTCTACTTAGAACATATATGATCCACTTTATTTTGAAATCCCCTAGCATGTACAGGGCATGTGGCAAACCATTGACTTCTAAGTGTCTATGCTTGGGCTTTAATATTTCATTCTTGCATAGTGCATTATATTATGTTTTTTCATGTGAAAACATCCTAATTCCTTAATAGTGCATTAATTAAATGCCCTAATGTCATTTATCAATAGTACCTTTGGTGGTATGGTTGAGTGTGCTCCCAACAAATCCATTTTCTTGGAAATCGTTGGATAGATCTTGAATTTGGGTGCCTCGCAAACCACATTCTCTACCAACATCTCTAAACCCTTCTTCACCTTTGCGTTGGAGCTATATGCCATTTTTCTCAATGAAAGAGGAATTTGCAATATTAAATTTTTTGCAACTTTTCTTTCAACAATAATTCTCTTTACCAACACACTAAATCATTTTTTAATCACTTGAGGGCTCAAAATTTGCTCTAAAATTTGAATGCAAGTTCAAAGAATAAACCCTCAATTTCTCTTTTTATGTGTAATTTCAAAAAAATTAGGTTTCATAAATGCATTATATAGAGGTGGGTGAGACATTTTGACAATTTCATAAGCTCGACATGAACTAGTCATTGCATAGCTTGGTTAGAACTAGATTCTAACTGATCTTTTTGTGGAGACAATAAATAGCTTGGTTACAACTAAGTAGTAACTTAGTTAAAACATAGATTATTTTTTTGACCTAATGCATTTCACTATGTTGATTTTAATTCTCTTTTCTTGCATATTTGGAACTAATGTAATATTTTCTTGAGTTATTAGTTCTAGTCATCTCCTTGACTACTTAGTTGGATGCGGATGCTTCACCCAATTCATTAGATTTGATGATAATAGATTCATTATCTTTCCTTTGGATTTCTTTTGATTTCCTTGCCCATTTTTTATTCCTCTATGTTCTCATCTCTTTAATCTTGGATTTTCCTTTATTTTATTCACTAGAATTTGTTGTAGCTCTATTCATATGTAGTTTCTTGCCAAATACCCTATGTTCTTGCATGCATAAGATCTCACATTAGTATTTCACTAAAGTGATTCTTTAAACACAATTTACTCCAATGTACCCATATTCTCCATAGTATTTTAAAATTTTAGGGGCTCATAAATGCATCTCATAGAGGTAGGTGAGACATTTTGGAAATGTCATAAGATCGGCATCATCACATCACTCAGTTAGAACTAGATTCTAACTAAAATTTTCTTTGTGATAATAGATAGCTTGGTTACAACTAAATTGTAACTTGGCTAAAATATAGCTTCTTTGATTGATCTATTGCATCTAACTATGTTGATTTTAATTCTTCTTTCTTGCATATCTGGTGCTGATGTAAAATTTTCTTTAGTTATCAATTCAAGTCATCTCCTTGACTGGTTAGTTTGATGTGGATATTTCATCCAACTCATTGGATTGGATGATAATAGTTTCATTATCTTTCCTTTGGTTTTCCTCTTATTTCCTTACCCATTTTTTATTCCTCTATGTTCTAATCTCTTCAATCTTGAATTTTCCTTTATTTTGTTCACCGGTATTTGTTGTGGCTCTTTTCATACAATTTCTTTTTAAATTCCCTATCTTCTTACATACAGAATATCTCACATTAGTATATTTTTTTTTGAAGTTTATAATTTAGTCCAATGTGCCCATATTCTCTAGAGTGATGATATCCTCCCCATGTGTTGTAGTCCCAACCAATAAATGCTCTTTGTCTAGTTCCAATGTAATAATTATTTGGATTTGATCTATATTTTGAAGATTTGTGACCATGCTTGTGACATGTGAAATAATTCCTTTCAAAATTTGATCTAAATTTGTATTCATTAGACTTGTGACCATATTTTTTATAGTTATAGAAATGACCTTTGATCTTGGGTTAAAAAGTATTTCACCAACAAATATTTTATGTATGACTTATTTTTCCACAATTGTTTCATGTAGGCCTTTTGTTCTTTTGTGCTTCTTTCTCTGATGATTCTCCTTGATTAGTATACCCTAGGCTAGTAGTGCCTTTAGGTCTTTCCAGAGTTTTATAATACAATTGATTCACACTTTCTTGTAATCCAAATCTTCTTTCATTGAGTTCCTTTACATATCTTAGTTAATCCTAGAGTATTCCATATTCTTCTCTTAGATTGGTGATTTCTTGATTTGCATCATCTAGTTGAAATTCCATGTCTTCTTGATGTTGAGATAATTGTTGAACTTCATTGGTCTTTTCTTCTAATCTTGTTGCAAGTAGTTTTCTATCTTCATTTTCCATTTCTTTATGACTTACTACTTTGTTCTTTTGTTCCATGACTTCACATAGCCTAACTGAGTGACTTTCTTGTTTTCTTTTCAATTTTCTTACTTCTTCTTGTAGAATAGTATTTCTCACTATTGGATCTTCTATGGAGGAATATGCTTCATCTAAAATTATTTCTTTGTATAGATCTTCTATCATTTATTCTATTTATAGATTTTCATTCATCTGTATTGCTAGTTCTTTTATTCTTTTAAGGTAGCAGGTGAGTTGTTACCCGAGTTTCTTGACTTTCTCTATAGCCATGTATAGGTCCAATTTTTCATTCTCACTATCCTTATCTAACTTGTACATTTCCATTTCCACATATCTTTACTCTCAATTTTTTAAGCCTCTAATAGGAGAAACTTTCCATGATACCAATTGTTGGAAATGTAAAGACAAGAAAATGACTGAGAGGGGGGGTGAATCAAGAACTACTTAAACCTTTTTTTTAATTACTTCTAGTTAACTTATTTAGATTCTCTAATGCATGAACATAAAGTAATAAAAAAATAAACAAAAAAGCTATTGATCTCAAAATGGTTTTGACTAGTGAGTGTTTATACACTTAAGTCATTTACTTGGTTCATGTAGAACAAGTAGCATATATCAAGCACAACATATAAGTTAGAGCATATCGAGTAAACAATGAGTGTTGAGTCACTCATATGCTAAGTCACTCAAGTTTCGAGTAGTTAGTATGTGTCAAGTGATTTAGGAGCTGAGAAAGTAGTGCATGGTGAGTCATTCAAATGTTGAGTAATAGTATTAAAGCCAATATGTGTTGAGCAATAGGGACTTTAGTTTCTGGGTAACATAGTTTTGTCATAGTTGTTTGTATTGGCACAAATTATTGTGTAAATTTTTTTTGAGCCAACTTAAAGATTTAATTATGATATTTGGTGATACATGCACCCAATTAGGTAAAAGGAACATTTAAGCTGCAAAATGGGTGAATCATTAACATTGATTCATACCCAACCCTAAGTCATCTTAAGGAGGAAAAACCCTAAACTTTCTATGAGCATGAAATGGAATGAATGAATGATCAAGGAGAGTTTTGAATGAAAATTTACACTAAGAAAAGTGCACTTCTACACTTCCCTAAACCCTTCTATCCAAGGTTTTCCATAGATTAGAAAGCTTGAAATGGTGACTTAGGGTTCCCTAGTCATGGAGTACAAAAGCATACAAATGAGCATAAAATGGCTCTTAACTAAGCCTTAGGAATGCATCCCTTGCTAATAAACCATGAAATGGGAGATTATTTTGAGCAAGAGAAAGAGTTCTAGTGTCAAAGAACTCTTGAATATGCAATGCAAGGATGAGAGTAAACTAAGATGAAATGCACAATGCAACTAAGCTAAGCAAATGAGAGTGTTACATCCATACTAATTAGACTATGTGATCTAAACTACTTGCAAAAGAACTAAACTATATGCAACTAACATAGGATGTCATGTGAATAAATGCTATGGATGAAAGAAATGTAGACAAGAAATGGTATTCTCCACAAAAGCTCTCAAGCATTCAAATAGAAAACTTGTAGCATAATAATACTCAAGAGCGTGGATCCTTTGAGGGGAAAAGCTCTCTTCCTTTTAAATTCATACAAATGATAGAGATAAATATTTAGATGGTGGATGATCAATGGTTGAATTTGAAAATGGGAGGGATCCATGTAACACAAGTCAACCAATAGAAAATAAGTTGACTTGTCATATAAGACAAAAGCCTCACAAGCCTTTTCTTTTAATTACAAAATAGAAAAAGAACTTTATGTGTGCACTTTAAGTGCATTAGAAGAATGGAGTATTTTATTTAATTAAAAGGGGACGTGTTCTTTTAATCAAATAATAAACTTAGGATAGCATAGTCAAACTATAGGTTATAATCAAATTAATAGATTATTAGAAATTTTATCTAGGTAAATAATTAATTAAATTAGCCAACATGCTGAGAAGGGGGCTAATAGTCTAGATGACTATTTTTAGGTGATTACATTTTCCCCTCTTTGAATAATGTGTGATCAATTTGGGAACACATTATGCCAAAGAAAATAGAAGCCAAATAGATATAGATATCTGATTCCGAAGAACAAAATGCAGAAAGAGATAGAAAATCCTGAATGTATAGCTTGATAGCATTAGTACTAAACACTAGGAAAAGAAAGATGATGTTAGAATCCAAGAAGGATTCTAACACCTAGAAAAGTAGATAGATCAAAATAAAGTGAAAAGATCAATCATATGCTCCTAAGAAATAAACAACTATAGCAAGTGATGATAGAGTGTTTCTGCCCCCTTGGGATCGAAATCAAAATGAGGTAAGGGGGATGCAAAAATGAGCTAGATATGAATAAATTGAGATATATCAATGTCCAAGATGATTGATAAATGATTAGAAGAAAAGAGTGACTATAAGAAACTGATAAAATGCCCCAATTTGACCAGAGTTGACCACGAAGGATAAAGCATAACAATTAGGTCAAATCGAGTAGAAAAGTTTTTTTAAACATGAAAAGGTGAATATAAAGAGATATGAAGTGTAGAAATGGTGAAGATATGAAGAAATGAAGATCCCCCAGCGATGATTTGAAGATTAGACTTCAAAAGGTTAGCTAACTACTCAGAAGAAGGTAATATTTTAAAATGCCATTTTGACCATCGAGATGAACTTGGATTTCAATTTCAATCCCAAGAATGGATCTAGGATGTCAAAATTAGCTATCGGTGAAATTTTTTTGTAATTCTAAAGAGTTTGAAAATTAGGTCAAAAATGTGGTTGGGGGCTATAAAAGGGGCCCAAGTGTCATTTTCAAAATCATTTTGTCTTTTGTGATTTGTTGAGAGCTTGTGAGTGGTTGAGAGGCTACAATGACTTTGGCAAAAATTCTGCTTTACCAACACCATTTTGAGCACAGTGGGTTGCACAACCGGCTAGAGCAATACAAGGCGCCAGTAAGTCACCTCTTTTTATCATTTTTCAAGCTCTTTTTGGTGTTTTTTCTCATGTTTGTAGGGTTTTCCAAAAAATATTGCATGATACTAAAAAACTATCACATAGGTACTTTAGAAAATATCACATGATAGATTTTTTCCCAAAATGCATCGCATGAATTTTATAGTCTATCGTATGGGACATACCCATATGTCACATGAATTGGTGTGAAATGTTGCATGACAGAATTATGTCAAATGGCTTTTAGAAAAAGTATTGCATGATACTATGTCAGCAAATTATGTCACCTGCATGTAGAAAAAGTATCACACAGCTTAATTTTGAGCTTTTTTTGCTGAATTTTTGCATTACGATCATGTTTGCAATGCGTTACTTCTGTGTACATGTTGTGTGTTGATAGGAGGTATTTTTGGCATTACTAATCAAATCCCCCAAAGTGGTTGGGTCGTGTGTTGTACAGTATTTGAGCAATAATGAGCATGCTACCATATCTACTATGGGTTTGTGATGGGTCATACAAATGCCTCATATATGGGAAAGCCACGGATTGTTGACTATGTTGGCTAAGCAATGGCATAGCAAGCATAACACCTTTCATCTACCAACTAGAGAGGCCTCAATTACATTGGAGGATGTGTATCACATTCTTCAAGTGCCATGCCATGGCAAGCTAGTAGGTTTTTTGATTGATTGTTCTTGTCATGTTTTTTGAATATTGATGCAAGGGATACTAATGTTAACCTTGGTTATGTTATAGGTGTACTGTGATTAGACCCTGATAGAGGGGTGAGCTATGATGTAGCAATTGTTTTAGGATGTCACCATTTTAGATCGTCATATTGGTTGGGATCGATTGATTATCCAGTATGGAGCAGATTACCCTCTTCCTAGCTTACTATGTTTGTTGGTAGCTCAAACTTTGGTGACAAACAAGGGCTAGAAGGGCTTCCCACTAGGATGGAGTTGATTGGTGTTTGATATGATTGCATGGCCATGCAAGATGGCATGGGGGTAGTGATACTGGTGAAGATGTAGCATGAGCTGCATGAGATATTTTATGATGAGGGACACTCATGGGCATGTGGTGGAGTGCTGGCACAAATCTGGGCTTGGGAGCACATTGTTGTGATCTGACCATGGGTGCAGCCACGAGAGCGAAGCCACCCATATATTTTTGGTTATAGAGGATTTATCCCATAGACACATAGTGGGGATGTGACTTATTATTAGTGTACCTTTGATGAGCTGACAATGTTCATATAGTGGCCTTACCAAGATTGCCACAAATGGTCTGATGCATGGGAGTTAGACTATATGAGTTAGACTAGTGGGTAGGATGGCAGATATAGTGGATTGATTTGTGATCAAACGAGTATGGCAGCAATTTCCAAAATGACAAGTAATATCGATGGAGACTACCACCTACACTCATATGCATTTTGATGAGGCACGAGGATGGTTGTTAATACTAGATTATTAGATAGCAGTATGGGATACAACAGCTCTAGTGTTGACTCCCTAGGATTATTGCCTAGATGTAGCAAGTACAAGGCAGATCCTACATACTTATATGAGAGATAGAGGCACCCATTCCCATGATTTATAGAGCTTGATGTGCTACTCATAGGAGGGGGACACATAAGTGGTGGAGGTAGAGGTGGTCAATGGATGGAGGTTGGAGAGGGGTCCTAATCAGGGAAGAGGAGGATGTAGACATAGGATGTGAGGGAGATGGAGGAGGAGGAGGTGCCACTAAGGCAACAATGAATGGGGAGGGTGAAGGAACAAGTAGAGCAACCAGTTGGGGGTGACAAGTGAGATGTGAGGATCCATGCCTTGGAGGTGAAGCTTCAGATAGATTAGGTGGAAATTGCAATTCAACACCAATAGTTGATAGATGAGCGAGCACATGTGGATGAGCTCCAAAGAGAGTGGGATACAGCAAGGAAAGAGGCAGATCATCATGTTGGATGTACTACATACTAGTATACTAGCTACAGGGGTGTGGTTCCACCAGGGTAGGGACTTCCCAACTACTCTGAGCAGGTTGGTAGATCAGAGGGTGCGATACAGTTGTTGGATACTAAAAAAGCTCCTCCACTAGGGTCACCACTAGCCACAAAGGCTGGTAGACAGTCATAGGTTGATTATGATAGTTTTGACATTTTGGTTGTACATCATGTATTCTTGAGATGGATATCTAGATTTTGGATCTCATTTTTGTATATGTATTGTGACACATTGATATATATATGAGATATTGGATTTGATTGGCAGTTTTGTGTACTTGTCTCAAATGGATGTTTCAACTGTTTAATTTTCATGTGGTGTTTCAATTTCTATTTCTTGCTCATGTATGCATTTGGTTGGATACTTGTGCTCATGCATCTCTTTTATGTATGATTTTTTTAGCTCTTATGTGTATGATATAGACTTTATGTTTCTAAAAATATGTGACACTTGGATAGATTGAATGTGATGTTTAGATTAACCCCTTGTGATGACACGATAGCAAGATAGATATGAAATGAAAGATCAACAAGGTAAAATACATGATAAAGAAAGCAAAGAAGGATGTGAAAGTAGTTAGCTGAAATGTCCACAAAAAGGATAAAGAGAGACCTCTCCCCATATGCAGGAATGCAAGACTAGACTAGAAAAATGAACCTGAAATGCAAGCTAGTATGCAAAGTGGTTTACCAACAAGGGATACATAACATTTAGACTCTTATTTCATCATTGAGAACTTATTAGGAACATCATGAGATCATACAACCATCACTCATATAACTATGACGATATGAATATGATCAATATCAGATAGTTATGTGGAAATCCAATCTAAGCATCAAAGACATAGTAGTCAAGATGACTACACGATTAGATTCCCTAAGTTTAGTATAGAAAGATTACACTTGTATCAAGGCATAAGTGCCAGGATAACCCCCAAGTGTGGTCTTATGAAAAATATTCAAGGATGATATGTTTATAAGTCAAAAGTGTCAAATAGGACAAGTGTGAATGCTTGAAACACTATAGACAGATAAAGTATACCCACAAGCAAAGATCAAGAAAAGGTGACCCATGCCCCCAGTCTTCTAGTCAATGACATCCTCAAGAGACTATTAGGGAGGGAACACATAGTAAAGAAATCATCATAGACAACACACCAAGTAGACAAAGATCAACATAGCTAAATTATTTAAGTGTTTAAGTGTGTGTATAAGTTACTTGGCCATTTCTTCAAGACTTGATTTTGATAGTGAGAAATATCATGACATCAAAGACCATAGGTAAACTATCTAAAAAGTGTTGAGAAACACTTAATTTCAAGGTGGGGATAGTGTTAAGAAACATTGTTTTGTGAGTTGTCAAAGAAACCCTTATGCACAAGAATACCTCAATAGGCTAACTAGCTATGCCCCCAAGACGAGGACAAGAAACAATCCCAAGCTAAGAAGCATGTAGCGAAATGAAAGATTGAGACTAATAGACATAGGTGCAAGGGTCTCAAGCAACACTTGTTTCCAGGTTTTCACCACTTGGCAAATTTCTTTTTTTCGGGACTTTTTTCAAAAAAAAAAATTATTATTTTTTTTTGTATTTTGAATTTTTTTGACTTTTTTGGTGATACATCAAAGCACCTATTGCTAGGTTTTCACTAAGATGATCTTTTTTAAGGACATTTTCTAATTTTTAGGATTTTTTCAGGATCATAAATATGTACAAGATAGCTAAGCAGTAAGCCTTTAAGCATATAACTTTTTAAAGTGTAGTGTAGGACATTAATAGGTTCTGCAAGCTCTTCACCTTCAAGAGTAGATAGTTGATAAGTGCCAAAGCCAAATGCTATTGTGATAATGTATGGGCCTAATCAATTAGGTTCAAACTTTCCCTTCTGCTCTTTATGATGTTGATTTTTTGGATTTTCTCTAAGCATGACATCACCAACATGAAACTCATGTGGATGAACCTTTTTGTTATACTGAGTTGACATACACTTCTAATAAGCCCACATGTGATCAAAAGTTTCCTTACAATGCTCATCAAGAGTCTCTAATTATGTATTTGCATAGCTCTATGGTCTTCATTTATTATTAACCTATAGGAGTATGAATGGTAGTTTTGTAGGCCCAAAGTGTATGATTTATCTATAGGTGCCAATCTCTCCCAGACTTATGAATTGTGAGATGCAAGATTTTTAGCAATGTTTTGTTGGAGGCCTCTATTTGGCCATTCCCTTGAGGGTAACAAATAGAAGACCAATGTTGTTTGATCTAAAACTTCTTACATAGTTATCTTAGGTCTTTGTTTTCAAATTTTCCTCCATTATCAGTGACAATAGAGGAAGGAATACCATATTGACAAATAATATGATTTAGTATAAATAGGGCAACATGTCTTCTTGTAGCATCAGATAATGGCATAGCTTCAACCCATTTAGTGAAATACTCAGTTGCCATAATGATGAACTTGTGGCCACTAGATGAAATTGGGTGAATTTTTCCAACCAAGTCAAAGGCCCATTGTTGAAATAGCCAATATGTCACAAAAGGAATCAAATCACATCTAGGAGCATGAATTAAGTTACCATGGAGTTAACATTTTTGACAAGACTTGGCATAACGAACAACATCAGCTTGCATAGTTGGCCAGTAATAACATGCTCTAAGAAGCTTTTGAGCAAGTGCAAGGCCATTAGAATGTGCCCCAAAAATGTCATCATGCACTTCATCAAGTGCATTTTCGGACTCTTCTAGCTCTAAACAACTAAGTAATGTTCTATCTAGACCCTTTCTATACAAGTCACCAAAGACCAAAATGTAATGTGAGGCATTGTGAAAGAAATGGCATTTTTGGTTGTGTGTGAGGTAAGAGAAGATAGTTGCATAGCAGGAGGAATCATGACCTACAACGGTGCATATCACTTGGTTATTGGAGGAATCATAGGTGGAATGATGCAATTCTTCCACCAGGAACTCAAATTAAGATTCATGTTCTTATAGTTGGAGAATAGATGCTAGAGTGGCCATAGCATTAGCAACTTTGTTTTTTGCTCTAGGAATTTGCTGAAATGTCACAAAAGTGAAGTAGTTCCTTAGAGCATCTATCAACTTTTAATAAGGTATTGACTTGTCATCTTTCATTTGATAGTCATTATTTACTTGGTTAATAACAAGTTGGGAATCTCTGTAGATATGCAATTCAATTATTCTCCATTCAAGAGCCATCTTAATCCCATTTGTTAAAGCCTCATATTCCACCATGTTGTTTGTACAAGGGAATAAGAGTTTGTAAGATTTGGGAATCATATATCCATGGAGGGAAACAAAAAATATACCTACTCTAGCTCCATTTTGTGTGTGGAAACCATCAAAGAACATTTTCCAAGTTCTCTCAATTATGTACATAATTGAGGCATCTAGAAATTCAGCTTGTATGTGTGTTGTATCCTCTAGAGGAAAATTAGCTAGTTGATCAGCTATAGCTTGTCCTTTGATTCCTTTACGTTTTACATACTGAATGTCAAATTCTAAAAGAATCATCATTCATTTAGCTAGATAACCAGTAAGCACAGCTTTGCTCAATAGATATTTCAAAGGATCAATTTTAGCAACCAGGTGAACTATATGTGCCAACATGTAATGTCGAAGCTTTTGAGAAGCAAAGACCACTATGAGACAAGCCTTCTCGATGCTGGTATAGTTCATCTTATAAGAAATTAAAGTTTGACTAATATAATATATAGCTCATTCTTTACCAGTCTCATCACTTTGGGCTAATAACACTCCTAGAGAAGAAATTATAGCTGAGATATACAAGATCAAAGGTTTGCCTAGAATAGGTGGCATCAAAATAGGAGGTTTTGCCAAGTACCCTTTGATTTGATCTAGACTTTATTAACACTTGTCATTCCAGATATGAGTAGAACCATTGTGAAAATTATTGTTAAAGGGTTGAGCTTTATCAACCAATTGAGAAATAAACCTTCTTATGGATTGTAGACATCCTTATAGACTTCTAAGTTGATTGATACCTTTTGGAGGAGGCATATCCATAATAGCTTGGACTTTTTTAGGGTCAACCTCAATACCTTTTGCTAAGATAATGTAGCATAGCAATTTTCTAGAAGTGACACCAAACGCACACTTTTTTAGATTTAGCCTAAGTTGGAATTGTTCCATACGGTCCAATATCAAACTAAGGTCTTCAAGATGTGTATCTCTTGTTCTATATTTTGCTAATGTGTCATCAACATAGTCTTCCATATTTTTATGCATCATATCATGGAATATGGTGGTCATTTCTCTTTGGTAGGTAGCACTGGCATTCTTGAGCCCAAAAGGCATGACATTCCAATAGAAAGTACCCCATGCACATGTGAAGGTTGTCTTCTCTTGATCAGCTAGAGCTATCTTAATTTGATTATACCAAGAATACCAATCCATAAGGGAGTACATTTCATACCCCAAAGTCATGTCCATTATCATATCAATCTTTGGTAGTGAGAAATCATCCTTGGGGCATGCTTTGTTAAGATCTATGAAATCAATAATAACTCATATGGTTTTATCATGTTTGGATATAGGTACAATGTTGGAGATCCATTATGTATAGTCAATTTCTCTAATAAAATTTGCACTCAAAAGTTTTTTCAATTTTGCCTTCACCAACAAAGCTACATGTGGATGCATCTTTCTCAATTTTTGTTTAATATGCTTGATATCAAGAGAAATAGAAAAATGATGCATGATAAGATCTGTGTCAAGCCTAGGCATGTCCAAGTATGTCAATGCAAAATTGATCTTTTTATCTTGAAAAAAATGGGCAAATTGCTCCTTTTCTTCAGCTAAAAATGATTGAGCTACATGAATAATTTTAGGAGATTCCTCTATCCCCAAGTTGATTGGCTGCATAGGCTCAATGAGAACCAATGATCTATCTTGAAAATATCTTGGAAAACTACCAAGTACCTCATCTATAGGTGCCTTAAAGAGGGTTCCACCATTAGATACATCTTTATGTTTACTATTTTTAGGTTCAGATACCACCACAATGTGGTTTTTACCATCTGACCATTTATTTTTTCTTCTGATTTTATGACTAAGGTACTTGATAGCTGATTTTTTCATGTGAATCATAGGTTCACTAGTGGAAGAAGTGATCGGTTCAATGGCATTTAGGTAATAGGTGATCTCATAGTCATTTCAGAAAGACCGTATTTCCAATGTTTGATGTTGAATGGACCAGTCTATGATATCAGGATGAATCAATGAGAGTGAGATAGAAGCTTCAAGGTTATTGATGCAAAAAGATTAATCTCTAGTGACATGCAAAGTTGAGCCTATAGTGAATGTTGTAAAGGTATCCAAATTAGGAATAGTCCTAGAGGGACTAGCATGACCCACTAAAGCATTTTGCAAGCCAAACTCATCAAACCTTACACTAGACTCATCTACTGCATTTGACTAAATAGCATATGTGTGAATGACATCAACCTTGAGTTCACAAGAGGTGTCTGATAAAATTTCACATTCATACTCTTGAGAGTCTATACTTTGATCTCTAGTAATCAGATGGGCAATATTTTGTCTAATCTATCCTCTATTTAAATCTTCAGGGTTAGATTGATCCCATTCTAGCTGTCTAGAGGTGGAAGCCTCATCATTATTATTGGTAGTGAATGTTTCTTCTCCCCAAAGAAGAGAGGTTATAGGTATAAAGTCTTCATCTTGAGAAGTGGCACCAACAAAAGGAGGATCGTCGTCCTCTGATTCATTAGATATGGGCACATTTTGAGTAGACACTAGCATATTATCCTCTAGCCTAAATCCTAAGCTAGCAGTGTCTTGAGCATCACAACCTTGAGTATGACTTAAAGGTTTAGCTAGAGCTTTTTTGTTACCAGTTAAGGACCCATGACCTTGATAGCCCATGTTTGCAATCATCTTATATCCTTTTCCATATCGTTTGGGAGAAATGGGAGTGGTACATGTAATATCCTCTTCATCTTCCTCTCCCGTATATATCCAGTCTTTAATAGCTTGTTCTTCTTTTTTTGCTTCTAGGAGAATTGAGGACTGTACAAAAATGCCAAAAAGAGTCATGGCAGATGTAGAAGGTTTCTTTTTGGTAGAAAACTTCCCATAAGACCAAGGGGAAATAGGTAGAGCAACAACATAGTCTAAAGTGTATTCACCCATACCAAGACTCATTATTTTCATTTTCTATTCATGCTCTGTAAGAGATAGTGTTGGCTCATGAGAAGAGTGATTTTCTGGAACCATTTTTTTAGTAGTAGACAATGTGTTGATGGCCATTGAGTTGTCACTAGGGACAACTACTTCAGTACCATTAAAAGGAAACTTGATGCACTGATGGTACGTAGAAGGCACTACTTGCATGTCATGAATTCATGGTTGTCCCAACAACAAATTATATGCAAAGGATATATCTACGAATTGGAAAATAACATCCTTCTCCACTAGACCAACTCTAATTGGTGGCACAATTAGACCCTTGGAAGGTCTTTCAACCTTATCATAAGCTTTTATGGTGATCTTGCACCTAGGATCAATAGAAAATTCTAACATGCCCAACTGTTGGATCACATTAAAGGAAATAATGTTTAACCTTGCACCATTTTCTATCAGGACTCAACAAATGCAAGCACAGAAGATTTGGACTTCAACATGGAGAGCAAGTTTGTGGGGATGATTGAGTCTTTAGAAAAGGTGAGGTTATGAGGTGAAGAGATATGATTCACCATAGCTTGGAACCGTTTCACATCGATATCTGTGGGAACATTGGTAGAGTGTAAGGCTTTTCAAGGATATCGTTGTGCAAAGGAGATAACTCTAATAACTTGAAAAAGGAAATTTGAGCCAAGGTACGCTATAATTGACTGACAAGTTCATAGTTAGAGATCCTGGAAGTGGTTGGTTGTTTAGAAGATGAAGTAGTCTTGGAATCCTAGGCAACTTTTAGAACAAACTTAGATTG
Source organism: Cupressus sempervirens (assembly GCA_028749045.1). Taxonomy (NCBI): domain Eukaryota; kingdom Viridiplantae; phylum Streptophyta; class Pinopsida; order Cupressales; family Cupressaceae; genus Cupressus; species Cupressus sempervirens. The sequence continues at coordinate 689,663,230 of CM053783.1, forward strand.
CCCCTTAGTAATAGCATTAAGTGGTTCACTTTGTGATGAAAAAGAATCAGTCACCAGGAGCACCACCTTAGGTCTAGATTCATTATTGTATTAAGGAACATTTCTCATTTTTAAGACAACTTTAGGTCATTCATCTACATATTGGATGTCATCATTACAACTTTCCATGCATAAATACTCAATGGTCTCAAGCATACCTATAACATTGTCTATGTCAGCATAAGCATAGCTAATATTGGCATCATGATTCTTTTTAGTAGGTTTAGAGGTTTCACCCTTCTCATATTTTGGTAAGGGTTGCTTAAAAGCTTTGTGATTAAAATTTTTGGCAAGACCATCTATGACAACTTTGCCTTCCTCAATAAGATCTTGAATTATATCTTTGAGCTTAAAATAGTTTTCACTATTGTGACCCCTCCTTTGATGATAACTACAGATATGGTCCTCTCTCCACCACAAGGGTTTTATGGGTGGTTCATAGGGTTAGGAATTATTTGGAAAATTAATCAACTTTTTTGTAATTAGAGTTTTTAAGGCCATTTCATAGGGCTCAACCATTGGTGTGTAAACACGTCGTTTCTTGGTAAACTTAGAGCTTTTGTCAAGTGTTTGTGGTTTCACATTTTCTTGTTGTTTTGTGGCATAGATGGTAGTGGAAAGATTAAATTTGTGTTCCTTGGTCTTAAGAATTTCCACTACTCCATCATTGACAACATACTTGTTTTTATTCCAAGGTTTACCTTTTTCTTTACCATTTCCATTGTTGTTCTTGTCTTTGTTTATGACAATATCACCCCTTTTGATAGCAACATCTTCAATACAATACACACTCTCAACCATGGCATTGAAAGATGTGAATAGCTATTTCCATAGACCAAAGTATTATTCTAGTATGAGTGTATTGACAAAAATATTGATTTTTTTAGCCTCAAGAACTTGTCGGGGATATTGAGAGTATAATGACCTCTATCATTGAAGATATGTTGTGAAAGGTTCTCCTGGTGTTTGTTTCATGTTGCATAAGTCTAGCACTATTACAAGATGTTGAATATTATAGGAGTATTGCGAGATAAAATGTTGTGCAAGCTCATCAAATATTTTAATAGGAGGACTCAATTTGGTGAACCATTCCATAGCTTGCCCTCTTAGATTCCTAGGGAATAACCTCATAAGAAATGTGTCTTCATGCATAAAATCCATGCTAAGAGCATAAAAATGCCTCATATAATCATGAGGATCACCATTTCCATTGTATTTTTCATACTTAGGAACCTCTATATCCTTAGGAAATGGTAGCATGTACAGACTCCCATCAAATGGAAATGCACATATTGATTCAACAAATGAAGCTTTAGGTGGTTCTTTTGAAGTGTGTAGTTGTGTAAATTGTTTCCTCAGTTCTTGTATTTCCTCCCTTAATATTTTAGCTTCAGTGGGTTCTCATTTTGGAATTATGCACTCTATATCAAAATCTTGGGGAAGTTTCCATCCTCCTGCTACCATGTATCAAAAGTATTGGTCTCCATTTTCCTATAAACCTCTAAACATCAGTTTTTGAGCAAAGCCATCTTGTTGGAATTTTATAACATCTTCACTAGTTACTTCTTCATCACTTTCATGATGAGAAGGGCATGCACCCATGGTGACTCTAGGAGTTTTTGGTAGTGTGTCATTGCCATCATTGCCATCAAAAGGATTTTGAGAGAAAGTCCCCTTGCTCCCTTCATGGTGAGTGTGGTTATTATTTTCAGCTTGTTGATGTCCTTTCTCCCTAGCATACATGGCTTCAAAGGTCCTTTAATTTTCACATGCTTGTTCCTCTAAATGACATTGTACTTTATTGGGGTGCACCATGGTAACCAAACCATTAACCCTTAGGTGTCTCACAAGGTGTGCCAAATGGGTTTTCAAAACTATAAAGCAGATTATGCCTAACATTAACTATTTGTGTTTCAATTGGCTCAGGGTCTTCCACACAAGGCTATTTGCAAGGATGTCTAGGTGGGGTTTCTAATTGTTTGAAAAAAAAAGGGGTATGGCTACTGATCCCAACTTGAAATTTAGTTATAATCGATATGTAAGGACTTGTCTTTGTTTAATAGGATGAGAAAAGTAAGTTAGATTTGAAGCTTTTACAATCAAGATTAGTCACTTGTCAAAGTGTGAGAGATGGCTTGTCAAACAATGCTCAAGAACTTATAGCACTGATGACTTGAGCTGAGCGAGAAAGCAAGAAGCTCAATAGCAAGTAGCTAAAAAGAATAGTAACTAGGTTTTGATAAGTGATTTATTAGTGATGTTTCAAGACTTACATCTGATAAACTAAACCCATCTTTTCAACCTAGGACAACTTCCTAACATATGGATGTGCAACCAGGACTGAAGAAATGGAAATGATGCACCCTAGACTAGAAAAACTAGAACACAGACATTGTTTGGGCAAGAAATATTTCTAGGTGATACTTTCTCAGTTACCAGGTGATAGTAGGACAAGATAAAATGTCATGCAATACTCCTCAAAGCAAGAGGGTGATACTTTTAGTGTAGATGATAGTTCGCACAAAGAAATGCAATAGAATTTAGTATACAAGTGTGATATAACTCATAACAGGTGGGCAATACAATTTTGGAAGCTTACAATCATGTGATATTTCTTCAGAGACCAGGCAATAAAGTGCCAGTTTGAATGTACAAAACACCAATTTTGACTCCAAATTTTGTGTTTTAGTCTTGACAATCAAGTGATTTTTTGAATTAGACAATGTATGTTTCTAGTTCGTGTCAGTTATTAGCAAGGTTTACAAGTAGTAAGTGTTTTAACATGTCTAAAATAGTTGAACAAGGGTAAAAATAATCTTTCCAACATGCACTTATGATATCATAACAGCCTTTCTACTAATATTACCACAATTGTTTGATGTGCAATCACATTAACACTGGTCAACACATTCAAAAATAGTAGCCAAAAAAGCTACCTTAAGGTCATGGTTCATTACTCAACAACTTGGCCCATGCTTGATGCTTTTTCGCCTCACACCAAGTGGTTACCCACAAGAGATATTAGCTTTTTCATACAAATTCCATAAGCACAACCAAGGGAACACATATTGTGAGTGTAAATCTTGGGGTGATCTGAGTAGTCCACTAGGATTGATCCTTGCACCAAGAAGTTGAGTGGAAAAATAGGGTAGATACTAACCTAGGATGTCTAGATAGGGCTTCCATTCATAGTATTCCGTTTGCACCTAATTAAGTGATATCCCACCTTGCGATGGGTAACAAACCTCATGGTCACAAGAGCACCTTAAGCGTTCTTGCCTAGTGATCTCCCTATGGTCAAAATCACCTAAGTGATCACACTAAGAAAAGAAAAACACTATGTATACCAAGTTTTTATGTCCTTCATAGCCTTGAGTTTATGGTGGATTGGAAGAGCTAGGTAATTTTCTTGTCCCCACTTGGATCATTCCCCTCAGGTTGTCTGAGAGTATTCCCTCTAAAGGAGCCTAACTCCCACAAAATTGAACCACTCTCAAGGGTCAAGATTTCTGATTCACCTCAAGGGTGAAGAGCATACTCTCCTACCTTAATTGATTCCCCCAAACATGCCAAGAAGATTAAATTACCCTCTTTCTTTTGAAATCCAAAGGTGAGTCAAGATTTTTGATTCACCACAAGGTGAAGAGCATACTCTCCTATCACCAAAGAACGTCAATCACAAGTTTAATGTGCCTAGAAAAGAAAAACTAGTAGATGTCACACATGAAATAAAAGAACAAGAAAATATTTGGTTTTTATGCATCGGGCAGCCCTACAAACAACCGTTAGTAACCCTTTTGCACTTGAAGCTTGGACATGCATTCTTTTAAGCAATGTTTCAAGTTTTCAAAATGGCAACCTACAACCACAACCATTAGCACCACGAGTTAGCTCTAAAAAAAAAAAGGAAACCTATAAATGGACCTCTTTAAAATAGTTTAAAGACTTGTAAAAACCAGCAACCAGCCAACAACAATTGAAAACTGACCAAAACACCCCAAATAGCAAGCAATCTCTGTCAAGCAATAGTTTTCACTAGAAGACTATTGTACGATACTTCTTAATATAGCTATGCGATAGAACTTTCTTGTGGAATTTTTCTTTTTGAGCCAGATGACAGAGTCTTCTATAATAGGGTGATATACTTTAGTATGGTGGTGCGATCCTTTTTCCAACAAAGTATCATACAATAGTTATCTAAACTATCGTATGGAACTGGAAAAATGTCGCCCATAAACTGTGACTTGAAAAAGAACAAAAGGAATAGACATCAAGTGAAAATGCAATAGAAATAGTAAAGAAGAGGACAAAATGTGATGTTCTCCTCCACAGTGGGTGCCAAAAATGTACACTACAAAAAGTGCACTTCCCTAAACCCTTCTATCCAAGGTTTTCCATAGATTGGAAAGCTTGAAATGGCGCGTTAGGGCTCCCTAGTCATGGAGTGAAAAAGCATACAAATGAGCATAAAATGTCTCTCAAATGAGCCTTAGGAATGTAGCCCTTGCTAGTAAACCATGAAATGGGAGATTCTTTGAGCAATAGCAAGAATGCTACTGTCAAAGAACTCTTAAATATGCAATGCAAGGATAAGAGAAAACTAAGATGAAATGCACAATGCAACTAAGCTAATAAAATGAGAGTGTTACATCCATACTAATTTTACTATGTGATCTAAACTACTTGCAAAAGAACTACACTATATGAAACTAAACTTGGATGCCATGTGACAAAATGCTATGGATGAAAGAAATGTAGACAAGAAATGGCATTCTCCACAAAATCTCTCAAGAATTCAAATAGAAAACCTACAGCATAAAAATACTCAAGAGTCTGGATCCTTTGAGGGTGAAAGCTCTCTTCCTTTTAAAGTTGTACAGACAGTAGAGGTCAAGATTGAGATGGTGGATTATCAATGGTTGAATTCGAAAATGGGAGGGATCCATGCACACACACAAGTCAACCAATAGAAAATAAGTTGACTTGTCATATAAGACAAAAGTCTCACAAGCCTTTTCTTTTAATTGCAAAATAGAAAAAGAACTTTATGTGTGCACTTTAAGTGGGTTAGAAGAATGGGGTTTTTTATTTAATTAAAAGGGGACATGTTATTTTAATCAAATAATGAACTTAGGATATCATAGTCAAACTATAGGTTATAATGAAATTAATTGATTATTAGCAATTTGGTCTAGGTAAATAATTAATTAAATTGGCCAAAATGTTGAGAAGGGGAATAATAGTCTAGATAACCAAATTAATTGACTATTAGCAATTTGGTCTAGGTAAATGATTAATTAAATTATCCAAAATGCTAAGAATGGGGCTAATAGTATAGATGACCATTTTTAGGTGATTATAACACAAACCAAGACATTCATTATGACCAAGGTATTATGATTTGAATTGCAATTCAGAATCAGTTAAAAGAGAACAAAGGAAGGAAATAATGAAGAACATAGAAACATCTAATCAAGAAGGATCAAGTATACATTATTTTAGAGATAATCCAACATCAAGAAACTGTAAAAATTTTCCTTAGGGAAAAATGACACCAAGACCAAGAAGCTCAAGAACTTAGCACAATATGGACCAACAATGTATGATCATAATAACAATATGAAAATGAATAATTTGATGAATACACACTAGAAGTACCTATATATAAAGGTGTTTAGAACAACTAGGAGTTAGCAAAGTGATAAGCCTAACAACTAAGCACATGTCCACCAAGAGTGGATTATCCTCCATTGAGCACAAGAGTTTGTACAATGATGAGAGCATAAGCTTACATAGGTGTATCTCATAAAGACATGTTGTAGATACCATGTGCTCAATTAGAGTGTGAACAACTATGTTTTCTACATGACAACTCAAATGAATATGCAAACTCTTATGTTGTCAACAAGACAACTCATATGACTATGCATACTCCTAGGTGTCTACATGACAACTAATATAATAATGCATTAACCTAAGTAAACTTAAGTAAAGTGTAATAATAATTAATTATTAACACTAACACCCCTCCTTAAGTGCAACTTAGGGGAATGCACTTAAGCTCACAAAATATATGATGAAATTGCATGATAGGTCTTGGCTATTAGGCCATGTTAGGTACCCATGTACAAATGCAAAGCTCTACATATAATTTTGAAGGTCAATTCCCTCTTGAGTACAAAAGTCTATAAGTATCGAGTTCACATACTCCCTTCCATTATTAGTTTGAAGGACTTTGATGGGTTTCTCTTATTGCTTTTCTACTTGAGCCTTGAAGGTGAGAAATTGTTCAAACACTTCATTCTTATGAGCTATGAGGAATACCCAAGTATAGCAAGAGTAGTCATCAATGAAGGTGAGTGCATAGTGATACTTTCCAAATGATGGCACTAGAAATGGGCCTGCCACATCACAATGAACTAGTTCAAGAACACTTTGTGCTCTCCAAGACTTCCCCTTGTCAAACATTTTTTTTTGGATGCTTCCCAAATGTGCAACCTAAACAAACACCATCTAAAAACTAGACTTGAGGCAGACCATGAACCATGTTCTTGGTTCTAAGCTGTTGAAGATACTTGTTGAGATGTCCAAGTCTCTCATGCAATAGTTTTCTTTCTATATATGAATGCATTAACAAGGCTTGTGCATTAGATTTAGGCACAAAGGAAGAGACAAAGTCTTGAATCATGAGTAGCTTCACTTATTGTAACCATAGAATCATCTTTGATGCTTTTCGCAACAACTAAATTTGGAATAAATTTAACCTTGTTTCCACCCCCATTGTGAGTGATTTAGTAGACTAAAATAAGGTTGAAGATAAGATTAGGAACATAAAGAACATCCTTGAATGTTCCATTCTCCATCTCAACTTCACCTTTTCCTTCAACTTCCACTTTAGTATCATCCCCTACAAACATGTGAGGTGCCTCTAATAGTGTCATGGAAGAAAAATCTTTCTTTAAAGCACCCATGTGATGTTTTGCACTTGAGTCAATAATCTAGTCTCTTGGCTGATAGTGTTTGCGAGTAAGGTTTTCCCTTTGCTCTTAGAATCTGAAGATGAAGACCCCTTTTCCTTATAAGCATTAGGCAATGGAACATTGTGTTCCTTCATGATGTTTTTCAATTCATCAATCTGCTTGTGATAACACTGATGTTCATAATGATCAATTCTTTTGCAATAGGCACACTTATTTTCCTTATTATTGTCCCCCTTTTTGTTGGTATTAGGAGAAGACTTACCCTTTTGTTGATTTGATTAGGTGTTAACTTTTCTGTGTCCCCTTTTTTTTTATCTTTTGATTTCTTCTTTTTTCCCTTGCCTTTCTTTGAACTTTCACCAATTGAATTTTTACAGCTCTCATTGTTAGCCTCCAATGCCTTAGACTTTGAAGACTTGAGAATCCCCATTGTTATCAATTTATCTTGTTCATCCTCTAACAACTGAGCATATTCATCAAAAGTTATTTTCTAATAAGAAGACCCTAGGGTAGCTTTTTTGGTGTTGAAAGAAGAGACAAATGTGGAGTATTTAGATGGCAACTTATTGTGAATTAGATAAACTAACCTCTCATCCTTAATGGAACTATCACAATCATTAAGTTTTGTTTTCAACTCATTCACCTTAATGATAAAATCTTGGATAGAATCAAAGCTCTTAGGATCTAGGAAGATAAGCTCATCTCTAATCTTGTAGACATCCTCCTCAGTTACTTTCCCATATAGGTTTTTAAGGGCATCCCAAGTTTACTTGGATGTATTATATTTTATGATCTGATAAAGGATCTTGTCATCAACCCCTAACCTAATGAATCCTAGAACTTTACTATCTATTGTTTCCCAAGCACAAATTTCACTTTGAGGTACTTGATCACTTGTTGGTTTAGGAAAAGATCAAGCTGCATATTTAGAAACTTCTTCATTCCAGTAATTCACACTATTTTTTAACTAACCATGTGGCATAGTTATGTGGTGTTAATTTTGGAACCTTAATATTTCCCATAATGCAAGGAAAGAAAGATAGTAGCACAAAAAGAGGAACACGACACCAAGAGACACCCCCCTTTTCACTCAATCGAAACCCCCCTGAAATGAATGCTTTAGGCACTTTGTATGTAGTGTGATTACAATAGGCCACTTTTCAAAATGGAAAAAAGTGGACTTCTAATTTTTTTGTTTACAGCTTCCTCTTGGAGTTCAAATCTATTACTTAGCAATGTAGCTTAGATATACAACAATTTTGAAGTTTGATCAAAGCAATACAATGCAAAAAAGGACCTATTTTTAAAAGTGGTATTTCTGTCCAAACAAACCTATGGTTTGATTGTAGATTTGGAAAGTAGACAAAAAAATTTACACTTTCAAAAAAATGGAACATGATTATGTGTCCAAATGAACCTGAAAAAAGCATTTGAAGTTGTAAAATGCAGGATTAGATATGTACAGTTACCAAATATTAAATTTTCTAACAAATTCGTACACCAAAACTATAAAATAATAGCACCACTAAAAAACTCAATAAATTCTAGCTTGAATCAAAAAAATTAGACTTGATTTGGAGTTTGGATGATTGAGATATGGCCTCTTGAACTTGGACTATCAAATCAAAACTACATATGGTGAGGGTTCTAGTCAAGAATTTGCTATGTTAAGTTTGATATCCAAACAATCGTCATGCTAGTGTAATTCCACCTACTTTTGATGGTCAAACAACATCAATTTTAAGATAAAAAATGATGACCTCAACAAAAAAAAGAGGGCACAACTAGCTAATGTGGTAGTATGGCTAATGACATGTCAACTAACTATGTGAATCCATATGACTGACATGTCTTACTATGTGGCTCTAACTATTTACCTGACATGGTGATGATGACGTGTTTGGGGGCTAAGCTAGTAGCAAACATGTGGCAGATGACGTGCCAGTGGAGATCTACATCATTGACATGTGGAGAAGACATGGCAGCTATAAGGGACTTGACAAGGTGGAAGACATGGTTGGGGTATAGATATGGTGCTACTTGTGTGGCACCAGATGGAGGCTTCAAAGTGGTCAGTGAAGTGTGTCACATGGAGCCATTGGCAAGCAAAAATGCAAATTTTGTCGAAGGTCATTGGCATGGTCAACAAAAAATTGTCAAAGGGGCCAAAAAGTGAAGTCGCTGACATGTTGGAGTGGGATATTAATCCCACATTTACCAAACTTGCAATTTTTTATGTTTTTAAAACTCACAGTGCTTGGCTGGTAATGTGACTTGCCAATCACGTTAGTTTGTTGATGCCTATCTCAGTTGACATGTGTTGTGAAGAGGATGCTAAATGAAATATTTTGATCCAGTTAAGAGGAATATGCCACCGATTATGTTGGATGTGTAATATGTCGATGCAATATGTAATATTTTGGCTATGGGCATTGGGATTTGACCACCTAGTTGGCCTACAAAAAAAATGCTCTCCTACAGGCCTGATGACCAAAAATTTTCACAAAATATGCAAATCCAAAAAAATTGTAGAGATGCAAATGTAAAAAGTATAGATCTATCAATTACATGCACAAATATGAAGAGATCATATCAATTATGCAAATTGGACCTTTAGGTTCTGGTTTGCAAAAAAAATAGCCTCAAATTTGACTATGGCCTAGGGTAGGCAAATTTATAGTCAAAATTCACTGAATTGATGCTCTGGATGCAATGGTGAGGTCTAATTTGGTTATAGAATCTTCCAATCGTTGCAGATACTTTAGATCTAAATCATGGTCCTTTGAGAGGTGAAGCAAAAATGGTCTCCAATGGTTATGAAATGAAGCTCCCTCAGCTCTGATACCATGTAAGAATTTTCCTTAGGGAAAAATTACACCAAAATCAAGACGCTTAAGAACTTAGCACAATATGGATTAACAATGTATGATTATAATAACAATATGAAAATGAATATTTTCATGAATACACACTAGAAGTGCCTATATATAAAGACATCTAGAATGACTAGGACTATGCAAAGTGATAAGCCTCACAACAAAGAACATGCCCACCAAGAGTAGATTATCCTCCATTGATCACAAGATTTTGTGCGATGATGAAACGATATGCTTACATAGGTGTATCTCATAAAAAGATATTGTAGACACCATGTGCTCAATTAGAGTGCAAACAACTATGTTGTCTACATGACAACTCAGATGAATATCCAAACTCCTATGTTGTCAACAAGACAACTCATATGACTACACATACTCCTAGGTTTCTACATGAAAAATAATATAATAATGCATTAACCTAAGTAAACTTAAGTAAAGTGTAATAATAATTAATTATTTACACTAATAGAATTAAAGTGCTAATTGCATGATCAATGTTGAAACATTCTAATAGGTGAATCAGTTAAATCTCTTAACATAGTAGTCCTAAAAGGATATACTAAAATCCTCTAACAAGGTGTTTACTTAATTCTAAGTTTAAGTCCTTTAACAAGGCACACTTCTAACAGGGTTTTGAAATCCTTTGACAGGGTAAGACCTAACAGTCTTTGTAAGCCGTTAACAGGGTAGACCTTTCATAGGGTAGATCATGTTTCATGGTCAAACATTGTAACCTTCATTGGATACACCTTATTACTGTAGTAGTGAATATTTGTGGGTGTCATCCCCACCCCATTTTTACCTTCTCATTGGAAGGTTTTTGGGTAATCATATCTTGTGTCCTATATGTGTGAATACTTACTTACTTACATGCTTTAGATGTATTTGCTTTACATAGTATTTTAGTTTATTTGTTGAATGAATGAGATGGATGTGTGGTGAATATTTCATGGGTCAAAGTTTAAAGCATTGATTCAGTCCTCCCCTAGAAGTTTACCTTTCCTATTGTAATTCCAACAATTGGTATCAAAGCCTTGTTCTTTCAAAGTTAATCTTTGTAGCTTTGAGGAAAGATCTTGGAAATAGAAGTCTACAAGTTGGGAAAGATTATTGAGAACCAAGAGATTGAAATACAACTCATTCTACATTAGTTGGATGAAGCAAGAGAAGATCTAAAGAAATCATTGAGAAGAAGGAAGGAAATTGCTATTGAGGAAAATGACACACAATACAAAGAGATGAACACTACTAAGTTATTTGAAAATTTAAACTCTAATAAATTTGGTGCAATAGTTGCAAATTTCATGGAAAAGAATAGAATTCAAGCTGAAGAAAATAGAAATCTTAAGTTAGAGCGAGAAGCATAAGCCATATTATTGTGCGAGGTGACCAAATAGAAAAAGAAAGTAGTGGAAGACAAAGCCATGATTGAAGATGACAAAAGAGTGTTGCCCAATAGATTAGAAGAGAGATCATCAAAAGTAACTAGAATTTCTAACATGCAATTAGAAACTTTGGGTCAAATGACGATTGCCAACCATGAACTAAATGCCAATGACATTAAGATAACAACACTAAAGTTGTAGAATGAATAGTTGAGCAATGATCTAAAAAGGGAAAAGGAGTTTACTGAAAGTTTCAATAAACCTAGTGAAGCCATCAAGTACTTTGAACAATTGATGAAATCCCCTAAATCTAACAATGATACATCTAGACTAGGATACACAAGTACTGAAGAAGGAGAATCATACAAAAGTGCTAAAGAAAAGAGTAACAAAGGTAAGAATTTTGAACCTACTTGTCATGATTGTGGTAAGAAAGGACATACTGCTCATGTGTGTAGAAGCAATACTATAAATCAGAATGTTAAGCAGAAAAGCATGGGTCACTACCATATGTGAAAAAAATAAGGTCATCAGGCACACAAAAGAAAGACCAAGACCACGCACACTCAAAGATTTGAAGGATATTGTTATAACTATCAAAAGTATGGACATAGAGCTTTTGAGTGTAGATACAACCCAATGTGGTCATCAAACAAGCAAACAAAGGTAAAGAACATTGACAACTTTTATAATTGGGATTATATTACAAGGTGTATTTGTCACTATTATCAAGAGTATGGACATGTTCCTAAGAACTATATTAGAACACACATTAGGAGTGACTACAAAAAGTGGTTGAGTCAAACCACATGTTTTAGTTGTTTGAAGATTGGTCACATCAGCAAATATTGTCCAACAAGGTCAAAGGCACCAAGTTGTGAGTTCAATAAACTCAAAGGCAAGCCAGATATTGAGAAAATCATAAATGAAATGAACAAGACATGGAAGAGAAACAAGGATTGCAACATAGCAAGTGGAGAAGGGATCACTTCACCCAATGGGTCAAGTGATCACACCTCATGAAACTAAGCAATCAAGAGGTATGTGGGACTCATATTTAAAAAGGATGCATCATACATCAGTTCTAAGGATTTATTTTTGAAAAGATTACATAAGAATGAATACAGATGTAAAGTGTTATTAGGAATCAAAGAAAAATCTTTAAGTTTTGTCAATTTTTCATGTTACTTCTGAGCATGAAAAGTTTCCAATGGCCGCTGACTAAAATACTAGTGGATGTTGAGGTAACCAATTGGCTAGTTGATGTCAATCCCATAATGGTTGCTAAGTGAATGGAAAGACATGATGATGCCGAGTGAGCCAAAAATTAGTTAATGTTGATCTTACAGTTGTGTCAGCACTTAGCATTAATTGTAGTGTTTTAAATGGCTATTTGATTAAATTCTACTCAATTAACATCATTCAAATTCGAGAGAGAGAAAGAAGAGCTAAAGGCAATCTAGAAATTTCATCTAAATTATTTCCAAAAGATTGGAGTAGTTGTTCAACATCATTTCATCAAGATTTACAAGGTATTTATCATGTGCTAAGATATGCTATTTCAAATTTTGTAAACCCTAGATTTATATAATGGCATCTAGTTCTTCAAAAGTAAAAGGTGTAGAAGGAAAAGAGGTTTTAAATGTTTAGTTAGTTAGCAATGAGATAAAACCACCTATTTTCAATGCTATTCTAGACATAGCACATAAACAAGATCCCTCTGGTGTGTTATCTATGATAACACTACAAGTTTTAATGATTAACATAAACAAATTTCCACAATCAATCATAGTATGGAGATGCATATTCTAGATTCGATTGTGTGCCATATTTTTGCATCAACATTTTGAATCACACTCTATGATCCATCCTGAGGATGAGAAGAGCTAGAGGAGAAAAATGATTAGTTGTAGACCCATGATAGAATATATGAGAGAAAACCTGGGTGTGAGGAGAAAAGGGACACAAAGATCAAGGCAACAAGGTCAACCATGAGAAAGACAAAAGAAAAAAGGCAGCCCAAAGACCAAGGTAAAGAAGGTCAAAGGCACAATTAAAATAGTGACCAAGATAGAAGATATTAAACAAGCAGGAACAAAATAAAAAAAGGTGGTGGCAATATTATTAATAATAGCAGCGATGAAAATAATAATACAATAATGTGGAGAAAATGGAAATCAAAATGTTGATTAAGGAGAAATTGGTAATAATGAAGTTGAATAAATGAACTATAAATGGAATAAGTATCATACATATATATATATATATATATATATATATATATATATATATATATATATATATATATATATATATATATTATATATATATATATAGATATATATATATATAGATATATATATATATATCTATATATATATCTATATATATATATATATATCTATATATATATATATCTATATATATATATCTATATATATATATAATATATATATATATATATATATTAGTGGTAAAAAATAAAAATTAGTGGTTGAAAATTAAAAGATTCATATATGTATATAAATATCTATATAAATAAGTGGTTAAAAAATAGAAAACAAAAATAATTTAAAAATTAAATCAAAAAGAAAAATAGGTTGAAATAAAAATAAATTATAAATAAATTAAAATATACATAATAATAAAAGAGTAAAATAACAAAAAGCAAAATTAACATAAGGAATAAATGGAGGGAAGAGCAATGGAAGATGTGTGTGTTTGTGTGAGAGAGAGAGAGAGAGTGTGTGTGTGTGTGTAACATAAATATATCTATATATGTATATAAATATACCTATATGAATATATACCCAAATAGGAGAATGGGTCACCACTAAATGTAAAACCCAAACACAAAAGTGGAAATTGGATACAAGAAAAAGAGCAAAACCCAAACACAGAAGAGGAAATTGGAAAAAAAAGAAAAGAAAAAAGAGGCACCAAGTTAGGGCAATTTTGGGGGGAGGGGAGGGGGTGGGGAGGGTGGGGGGCGGTGTGGGGGTGGGGGTGGGGTTGGGGGGGTGTGGAAAGAAAGAGAAGGGCTATCTTAGTTTAGCTAGAAGATGATGCTACAAAGTACTAATGCACCAACCATCATCACAATTCAGGTTGGATGGGTGGTTGTGAATTTCAATTGCCTCCCTGAGCTTTCTTTTGAAAAAATCATCTTCCCTAGAGAGCACCTAAGTTTTCTCAAGAAAAATATGATGTTTAGTCATGAGGGAGTGCTCTACGAGGGCAGATTTGAGGGTTCATTTTTGGTTGATGTCAGCGTTGTGCTCTTTGATTACAATGTTAAATGAGCAACCAATTTCCCCTATGTACGGAGCACCACAAGAGCCGGTGATCTTGTAGAACCTTGAGTCTAGTAAGATGTCCCTTCAATCCTTGAGAGGGGGGAAGTGATTTCTCAAAATCTAAAAAGGATTGAATGAGCATCAAATGCCTTTTTAAAGAAAAATCTTGGAAATTTTTTAGGAAATGCCCTTAATGAAAAGAAGGGACGCACTAGGGACAAAAGGACTATGGGTATGTTTATATTGGGAGAGAAAGAAATATTTGGCTAGGTTGAAAGATTTAGAATTTTTTTTGTTGTTGTACCCATTCCAAATGAAGACTTGGGAAAGGTGTGCCAACTCATCATTAAGGTGATCCTCATCACATATGCAATAAGCTTGTATGGTCAGGGTTTTGAGGGTGCCCATTTTTTGTCTTGGGTGGTGATGAGAGAAAGCATGAAGATAACAATCTATATGGGTCAACTTGTGATAAAATTTGTGAGCTAGGGACCCACCTAACTACTTGATGAGAAGAATGTCAAGGAAAGGGAGCTAATTTCCAACTTCAATCTCTTTAGTGAAAGAGATGCATTGGACTAGGTTATTAAGATGGACATGGAATTCTTCTAGCTTGTCTAGGCCATGGGGCCAACAAATGTTAGTCTCATCAACATAGTGCTTCCACCAATTTTATTTAAGAGGAAAGGAGGAAAGAATGACCTCTTCAAAGTGCTCCATATAGAGGTTGGCAATGATAGGAGACAAAGGTGAGCCCATCATCACTCCATCTACTTACTCGTAGATGACATCTTGGAAGGAGAAAAATGTGTATCTTAAGTACAACTCCACCAGGGAGGCAATCTCATCATTATTTTTTCTACTAACAATCTCAATAGCATCAGCAATGGGGCCCTTAGTGAAGAAAGAGACCACATCAAAGCTAACTATGATGTCATCCTTGTTCACTTTTTGTCCCTGATAAAATCAACAAAATGACTAGAGTCTTTGATGAATGAATTAGAAAGTTTTATCAAGATGTCAAAAAGTGTTATAATTATAAGATTGGGAGTATTGGTGACATGGAAATCAAAGAGGCATATGGAAAATTATGTGAAAATAGTGTGTTGAGGGAAGAATTCAAGATTATAGAAAAGAAAGGGTTAACTCATGCCCTATATTTTCCTAACATTTTCAAAACTAAGTGGATAAGTATTGTTTTGAGTAGAATTCATGATAGCTCAGTGTGGTAAGATAATGGACCAATCAAAATCACAAAAAAGGTCATTCATAGGGTAATAGGGTATAATTGGCCAAAGACTATGAGAAGTGAGTCCAAAGAAGTTATTGAAGAGAACATAGGGGTTGTGTGAAACAAGAGGGGAATGACCATAGACACAATTAGAGATCCCCTAATAGCTTTTTCAGTGAGGGTAATTGCAAATAAGTATTATCAATCAAGTAGGTTGAACAATGTACCCTACATTGTAGTGCATATGGTCTACAAGATTGTTAAGAAGGATCATACATATGATCTTGCCAAGCCCCAGCTACAACAATTGATTGAAAATCTAGGACCGATAAGGAAAACAAAGAGTGCTCAGTGTATATTTGGATCTATTTTGGTACGTATCTTATTTTATGTACAAAACACATTTCCTACATTTGGTAATGTTGCATGGAAGACAAATAGGTCTACTGCAATTCAAATAGGAGAGTTCATTGAACAATTAGGTGATAACTTTGAGTCAGTAATGACTAGTTATTTTAAGGATTTAAAATAATCCACGAAGAAGAGATTAAGGATTCCACTGTCATTATTGGAAAAACATTATGATGGTGTTTGTTTCCTAGTTGATGTTGATCACACATTTTTTCAAGCAACAATTCCTACAGTGAGATAGCTAAGGCATCTACAGCAATCACAACATTACTTTTAGAAGAAGTGGATAGAGATGCCAAAGTTTTTGGTAACTATGAGTTGGCCAAATCAAAGAGTACTATAGAGTTGAAGACTACTTCTATGATTAAGAAGAAGGATAAACTGGTGAAGAAACTAAAAAAAAAAATTAGTGAAGGTCTCGAGGAGGAAGAAGAAGAGGAAGAAGATGCTCAGATTCAAGCACCACTAGTATTGACACAAGGTCACAATGAGGATCAGCAAGAGAAAGAAATAGAGACTATAGAAGGTGTTGAGGAAGAAGAAGTTGAGGAAGTGCCTATTCCTACTAATTAGAAGAAGAGAAAGGCCAAGGTACAATCAATAAAAAGACCTAAAAAGGTTGCTAAACCAAGCCAACCCAAACCAACAACAACTACCACAAGGGCTAGCACACAAGTCATTGCACAAAAGGCTAAAGTGAAAGCCAAGCCTAGAGAGTAGGAAGGTGAAGCATAGAGAAAACCTAGAAGAAAATATGTTGTTCAAGCTGAATCTAATGAGGAAAGGACTGAATCTGATAACAACTACCAATTCCAAGTGGTGAGTCATAATCCATCTTCAAATCTAGATAACTTATGTGAGAATGTTAGATATGATGTTGATTTATCAAGTTTCTCTCGCATTAATTTTGAAAATCTTGGAAAAGTTGAGAAAAATCAAGTGGAGGCAATATATGCCATGATGGCTGTAGACGCCTAAATCTGATTACACTGCTTTGGTAATCCTATTTAGTTATCTCTAAAGGCATCATTAATTAAATTCCTATTTAATTAATCCTTTTCCATCCCCTAGCTGATTAATTTAATTAATCATCTATAGTCCTAATTGATAAATCAAATAACCTATTATTTATGAATTAATCCTATTCTTCTATCTAATTCCAAAATCCTCATTTATTAAATAAATCTATTTGATAAATAAATCCCTCAAATCTAATAACCCCTAAACTATCTTAAATCCTCCATTTAGCCTAATCCACCCCATCCACCCATACTAACCAAGCTTAGCCACTAACTCACCCACCCTCATTGAATACCATCCACTTGCATATCTCTAACAAGCTTAGTCTAATCCTAAATCACATCTAATCCCCCCCCCCCCCCAACCTTGTCACATTCCCTAAGTAAGCTTAAGACTTTCCTAAGCCAAGCAAAGTCAACAATCTCAACTCCCTCCAAAATATCCCAACCACTAAGCTTTGAATGCTCTTACAAAGGCCATAAAGACTCTTACAAGCCCATTCCTTGCTCTTACAAGCCATTATGAAGGGTCTTTATGAAGATATTATCCCTTGAGCCTCCTTTGTTGACTCATCCATCCCCTTGCCTCCATCCACTCACCCTATGACATGTGTCACTCCCTGGTTGGTGCTAAACAAGCACAATCCATGTGCTCCCCTTTGAGTGCATCCTAGCCCTTATTAAGCTTTCATCTCTCCTTGCATCTTAACCCTCCATCCCTCAAGCCCTTAGCCTATAAATTGAATCCCCTGCCAAGCCATATTATCACAACCTTTAAGCCAAAGTTATAATGCTAGTTTTAGAACCAAAAGCCATCAACCATACCCTTATAATGCCAAATTGAGAGCTCACAAAGCTACCAATTTTCCATTTACTCATCCCCACCATTGAAGCATAGAGAAAGTTTGAGCATACATACCAATCCTTTACTTAGACTCATCTCTAAATCAAGTGACCATCCTCATTGGGAGAGCCATTCTATGGCTCATATTCTCATTTGAGGCTTTCACTTTGTCTCTCATATATGTTATGATTTTTATGCTAGTTAATTCTTTGTTCTCTTAATAGATTAGTATTTCTTGCTAACATATTTCTCATATACAATGGCTACTTTTAAGAAGGCTCCTCTAGAAATTTCCAACTCCATACTTAAAAGTCTATATGATAGAGTTGAGCAAAAATGCCACTATTATTTAGATATAGAGAGGCAAATTAGGGAGATAGCCCTTGCTCAAGTTACACTAGAACTTAGCAAGGCACAAATCTCTAAAGCCATAAAGAAATATATTGTTAGATTTGTTCCTAAGTATAGGGCATTTAGCATATTATAGAACAATATTGAGTATGGTGTTCACAATTCCAAACAAATGTGGAAAATCACATAGGGACTAGCCATAGCCAAAGATGATGAGTAAGAACCTATTGAGGTCAAAGATGATGAAGAAGATAACAATGAAGAAGGAATAGTTGATGGAGAAACTGATATGGATGTCAATAAGTAAGAAATAACTGAGGAAGAGTAGCAGTAAAACTAGAGTGCACAAGTGACACAAATGTCGAGTACTAGCTCTCCACAGGTAATAAGTGTAAATATTGAAACTATTATAGTAAAGGATGTTTATGGTCCTACTACTTAAAACATCAATCCCCTAATAGAGGAAGATTTGAAAAGGATAATTGTCCAATCTACACTACAAGACAAATTATGTGACAACTCTATATTGGTTAGTGTAGATGAAATTCAGAAATTAGTGACTATAATTGCAAGGGAGGAGGTGAAAACACAAGAACTACCTATAATCACTCCTCAAGTCACTAGTGTGTAACCTTCACAACCCTTGGTTGTATATCAAAGGAAGGAGACAACAAAATGCACTATTAGTACACACATAGATGGCACTCTAGTCTCAGAAAATGTACCAAAAGTTGCAACAAATAAGATTGAGATAATTGGAGAGGATAATGTGGAAACGTCAATCACTAATGAGACATGGAGTCAAATAGGTTAGGTAGATTCATTTGCACCTTTAGCACAAGAACAAGGTGCAATTCAAATTAATGAGGTAGAAAAGGACAAGCTTGAACAGACTAATTTGACACCCAAGCCAAAGGAGCTAGCAGCAATTGAAGCATTGGTAACTTTACCAAAATCTGGTACTCCTTCTAGTCAAACTATTCAGAGCCCGAGCATAGATGCAACACCTTTGAAATTCTCATTGTTGAGTTCTAGTTCATCCAAGGTAGAGAGGTAATAACCTATGGAGATGTTAGCCTAGATGAAGAAATTATATTGCCCAAGTTTGATCTTGCAACAATAACAATTGAGCAGCTAGGTATACTTCAAGAAGCCCTAGTAGGAAAGAAACATCAAGAACTACTCAGAAGGGAGCATAAGAAAAAGTAAGCTTTTCTTGATATCAAAGACATCTTCTTAGATGTATTCAGTCTACCTACTCGAGATGAAACAAAGTCAATTATTGAACAATTGACCAACATAGTGGAAAGAGTAAGTGATATAGATCTAGATACCAAGGCCAAATTATTAGAATTGTTTGAGCAAAAATTTCAAAGAAAATTAAATGAGAAGATATCTATTGAAATAACACTTACACAGGTTGCCTTGGCAACTAAGATAGATAGTGTGAAGAAGATACTATAGAATATTTTCTCTCTATATACCAAATTGTGTAATCCTACACTCTTCACGCAGGAGACAAGGAATCACATCCCAAGCTTGGAAAGTCAAATGAACTCATCAAGAGAAAAATTTCCCATGACTCTAGCTCAAACTGAGAAACACTTCAGAACCCTGTTGCAAACCCAAAGTCAGTTAGCAACACTACAAGTATATGAAGCCAACATAAGGGTTAAATTGATTAGCATCCAAACTACATTGACTCCTCACATGGAGATTTCACACAAGGAGCTAGGCTATGCCGAAACACTTATGAATAAAGGCCCCAATCTTTCTATATTAAATAGCCTAGTACACCTTCTTGTCGAGCTGGCTATCCAAATTAAGTCTTTGGAGGTAGCTTAAGACAATTGGGATGCCTCTCTTAAGATTATTCTTGAGGTGCATAAATATTTTTTGGACAAATACACTATTAGTGTATGACCCATTAACATTAGTGTCAAAAGGGGAGATTGTTGATCTTGGAATGGTTTTGACTAGTGAGTGTCTATACACTTAAGTCATTTACTTAGTTCATGCAAAATAAGTAATATATGTCAAGCACAACATATAAGTTAGAGCATGTCAAGAAAACATTGAGTGTCGAGTCACTCATGTACTGAGTCACTCAAGTGTCAAATAAATAGTATGTGCTAAGTGATTCAAGAGCTGAGTAAGCAATGCATGCCAAGTCTCAAATGTTAAGTGATAGTATTGAAGTCAGTATGTGCTGAACACCAAGGACTTTAGTTTCTAAGTAACACCAGTTTGTCATAGTTTTTTGTATTAGCACAAACTACTATAGAAACCATTTTTTAGCTGACTTAAAGATTGAATAATGATATTTTGATGATAAGGATGAATCTTATGTTGAAATTCCTATGCATTACATGCACCCAATCAGGTAAAAGGAAGGCTTAAAAAACAATATGTGTGAACCACAGCTATTGATTCATACCAAACCTTAAGTCACCTAGGTCTTCTTAAGGAGGACAAACTCTAAACTTTCTATATGTGTGAAAGGGAATGAATAAATGATCAAGGAGAGTTTTGTATGCACAAACTAGGACATTCATAGTGACCAAGGTATTATGATCTAAATTCAAATGTAGAATCAATTAAAGGAGAATAGAGGAAGGAGATAGTGAACAACAAAGAGACATCTAATCAAGAAGGACCAAGTATACATCAATTTAGAGATGATTTGACATCAAGCAACAAAGTGCTAATCATAGGATCAATGCTAGAAATTTCTAACAAGTGAATCATTTAAATCTCTTAACAAAGTAGTTCTAATAGGCTATATTGAAATCCTCTAACAAGGGGCTTACTTAATTATGAGTTGAAGTCCTTTAACAAGGCACACTTCTAATAGGGTGTTGAAATCCTTTAATAGTGCAAGACCTAATAGTCTTTGTAATCCTTAAACAAGGAAGATCTTTCACAAGGTAGATCATGTTTCATGGTCAAAAATTTTAACCTTCATTGGACACACTTTATTACTATAGTAGTGAATACTTGTGGGTGTCATCTCTAGCCCAATTTTACCTTCTTATTGGAGGGTTTATGGGTAATCATATTATGTGTCATACATGTGTGAATACTTACTTACTTACATGCTTTAGATGTATATGCTTTACATGGTATTTCAATTTATTTGTTGAATGCATGAGATGGATGTGTGGTGAATATTTTATGGGTCAAAGTTTAAAGCACTAATTTACCCCGCCCCCCCCCCCCCCCCCCCCCCCTCGCCCCCACTTGGCCTTAGAAGTTTACCTTTCCTATTGTAATTTCAACAATAAAACCTTGACACAAGATTTGATAAACCATAAACCCTCCAAGTAGAAGATAAAATAGGGACACCCATAATGCTTCAATACTGGGTAAAAGTACAAACCCGTGTCACCCTTTTGTAAAGGAAAAGGCTAACAAAAGTATAATTGTTCACCTTCAATGAAATCAAATTGGTATTATTATTTTGAATTTGGAAATGAAGTAAAATATTAAAATGCATATAAATGGATGAAGTTTAGGATTTTAATTTTTAATAATTATTTGGAATAAGAATTGATGTATTTTCCTAATTTTTATAGATAATTTTTTAGGTGCTAACAAATGCTTAAAATTAGGGGTCTAGTTCCCACCACAAAACTATATAGAAATAAACTTATTTCTATCTGATCTCAGACTATGTTATAGATAACATATATATCTAGAACAATCAAAACTAAAAATTGGCTTTAGACCTATATTTTCTCTTTTATGAGGATTGAAATCTCAACTTGCATTATATCGATAGTTTTCATCTCCAACAACATTTTTCAAAACAATTATATTCTAACCAAGAGAAAAATTATACATTCTTGAAGAGTACTCTCTCATCTAGAATGTAATATGATTTTTATATTTTTTTGATATGATAATATATTTTTCTTTCTCAAAACCAACATCTTTTCAAGTGTTAAAATACGTGGTTGGAGAGTTTTTTTAATTACAATATACTACATCTAATTAAAACACTATAAACTCTATATGAGAATATTCTTGACTATAAGCACTATAAAATGGTGTTTACATATTATTAAAAAATAATCATAAAAAATAGTTAGAGTTATTAAAATGCCACTTTTCTAAAATAATCCTATTTCTTTAGTAATTGGATACAAACTAGTATAAAGCATGCATTTAATAGACATTTCCAATTGGAAAAGTGTGAAACCATATATAACTTGGCTAAAATGAATTTATCTAGATCATATGTTATACAAAAATAGATATTTATATAGAAATATTCAAATTCAATCATTCTGATAAGTCAGCCTAAAATGTGACACAACTCTGTACTTTTACCCTCCTATAGTAATAAAGTTGTCCTATTAGGGCTTATAATTGATCACTACTAGTGATCTACTTTGTTAGGAGTATGAAGGGCTGTTAGGTCCACCTTGTAAATTGATTTTACAATACAATTAATTATGTACTCTATTAAGAGATTCAGCAAAGGAATGTTAGGTCCACCAAGTTAGAGGATTGGATTGATGCACTTGTTAGGATGAATTAGTAGGTTAATATTTTCTTTGCAACTTTTTTTTCTAATGTATATCATTTGAATAATATGATCATTTGACTATGATGAATGAGTCTTCTTTTCCCTTTATACTATGTTGTAGCCTACTTACTTAATCTGCTTCATATTAGCTCCTTGTCTTCAAATATTCATGTATCTCACATTCTATATCTTAGACAAATGAATATTTATTCATAATATATCCCTTAATCAATAAATTCATACCAAGTTGGCTCACACAATAGATATTTTCATAGTAATCAAGTTATACCTTCAAGTCAGCCCAAATACTAATACTTAGGAAATACTGTGAATTTGATGTTATGTTGATGCTCTAGAAATGCAGTGAGCTCAGGTAGCACTTTTACTTGTTTAACATTGTATTCTTGGATAACACTATAACTCTCAGGTGATATAGGAGTAATCTGACTTGAACTATTTAGCTTGGTTCATATAGAGAGGTTGGTTAACACTATGAACTTGGTTCACACTAAGAACTTGTTTTCCACTAGAAACTTAGTTAAATAATTTTATACTATGAGCTCAATTAACACATTATATCCTTCATCTACTTGAGCTACACTAAAATTTGTTTGTTGATGGAAAGCTTTGTTGTAGTTTTAACCAACCTTCCTAGATACTTAAGTGGTTTGTCACTAATTGACAATATGTCTTGCCATAGGGTCAACAAATAGTGGTTGGAGGTGTCATCTTCATCACAAGTTTTCCATGATAGTCCTATAGTTGTAGGTTTCATCTTCATTACAATTTTTCTAAGAACATGTACATTGAAGACCTTATGTCACTACTTGAGATACTAGTAGATGGTGTACATTCATCATCATCATCTGGCATAGGCTCACATGCATATCATGTGTTAAGTGCAACCAAGGTGAATGTTAACTAGGTCTTCCCAATCTCAACAATCTCAGGAATCATTAGAGCTTGTCAACATGCCACTACCACTAGATTTGGAGGGCTTGGAAATATATCCATCATTATCACATGTGGTACACTTAATTTCAAAGGTTGGAATTATTTTTTCACTTGTAAACATGAGGTTGTTTTCATTGTAATAAATTTTGTATAAGTATTTGGGTTTAAGTATGTAGTTATGACTATGCATGTTAATTGGGTATGGATAGCTTATCATTGAACTTTAGATATCTATTTTCATGTAGGTACTATAAAAGGAAAAGGAGGTATAGTTGGTAGAAATATTCAAAACTGAAATGATATTAATGGAAGTGAGATATTTAAGATTATTGTAGATCTAATGGGTGTATCTTCTTCATTGAAAAATATAAGTGCTTCCAGAGAATTTTGGGTCCAATTTATTCAAAGGGGTCATGATGGGTCTTAGTGTGTCAAAAGAGACATTAGGACCTCTTAAGATCCCATAAGATCCCTCTAAATTTTGTGTCGAAGTACATATGAAATAAGGACCTTATGTCACTACTTGAGCTACTAGTAGATGGTGAGTATTCATCATCATCATTATCATATGACATTAGAAGTAGTCTAGAACATAATATTATCACTAGATAGGTTTATATGCTACTTTTATGGTGGGATTTTTTATTTCTTGTTTTATGAAGATGGGTGATCCTTGGAATCCATATTGCATATAGTACCATAGGTATTTAGTATCTATCACTACTTGAGATACTAGTAGATGGTGAGTATTTATCATCATCATCTCACATAGGCTCGCATGCATATCATGTGTTAAGTGCAACCAAGGTGAATATTAATTAGGTCCCCCTAGTCTCAACAATCTTAGGAATCATCAGAGCCTATTAATATGCCACCACCACTAGATTTAGAGGGACTTTAAATGAAAACACTATGGGGTAAATATTGCTTCTTTTGTGAAATTAATATTTTTGAATTTCTCATGAAGCTAATGTAAAACCATTCAATCCCATTTCACAATTTTTTTTAGAGTGGAAAGAGCAAGAACAAGAATAGACTGGTTAGGTCTAGTGTGTCAAAAGGGGTCATAGTATATTGAAATGAACATTAGGACCCCTTAAGATCCCTTAAGATCCCTTAAAATATTATTACTAAGTACATGTGCACTAAAGACCTTTTGTCACTATTTGAGCTACTAGTAGATGGTTAGTATTCATCATCCTCATTTGACATCTAGGATCACTTGCATATAATGTGTCAATTGCAACCAAGGTAAATGTTACTAGGTATTCCTAGTCTCAACAATCTTTGGGAATCATTAGAATCTATCAATGTATAAGACTCTTGGAGCTAAAAAACTATCACAAGTAATAGAGAAAATGGAGGTGTTTGTTTCAAATATAATCTGTTTGTGAAGGCTTCTAGTAGGAGAAGGTTTTCTAAAGAAAAGGTTTTTATATGATTATCCTTGGATATTTTTCATGTCCTTTGTTCAAATTATCGAAAGATAGAAGGAATTAAACTTTTAGAGGTCTTTTAGAGTTTATAGGTTGTGAAGTTGATCAATCCTTTACAATTATGTACACTATGGAAATAATAAATGAAGATGATAAGATGGAGCACATTACAGTGGTTGTAAATTCTTGTGTATGATGGCAAAAAGACATCAAGATGATTTTGATATTGAAATCTAATTTACACAACCAAAAGGAAAATATATGCTTGGTAACTAAATTTTCTAAGGTAGTTGCAAAGTTTTAGAAAAGCATTTGAAAAAATGAAAGAAGGCTTGCCTAGTTCTTTGAAGATTAAGCTCGTAAGAATGCTACTCCCTTCATAATCACTGGAAAAAGAAAAAATTAAAAAGAAGCTTAGGCCTTCATCTTATGAGGATGATGGGGGATTCCTACCTTAAAGTGATTATTGTTTCAGAAGTTCTTGGTGCTGATGAAAACTATCAAATGGTGTCATTCAAACTTGAAATTTTATTAGGTGATAAAATATTAAAATTAGGGATCTAAAACTATTATTCTACCAGATCTAGATTTCAACTCTTTTGTGGATCTAAAGGCTCGATAATATGCATAAAGGATTGGACAAGAGAAAATGATGATTTTATATCAACTAATTACAAAATGTTCAGTTGAGGTGAAAATATTTCTACAATCAAGAATAAAACTAGTTATGGAGAATCTAGTTATGAATTTTGTTAAGAATAAAACTATTAATCAATTAGTTAAGATTAAGAAAAAAATCCCACCTAGTTAATGGAAAAGAGTGGGAAGAGCTTCTTGGACCCATGATAGAAGTCTTAGATAAGGACCTAAAGAGATAGTAAAGGGAAAGCAGCAAAGGAATAAAGCAAGATATTCATGTTAGCCTATGTTAAGTGATAATGAAGATGAATATGCACCATCTACTAGTAACTCAAGTAGTGAGAACAAGTATTAAATATACAAACTCTCAAAAATAATTTTTTTCACATGGAAAAGTGACAAGCATTGTGGAATTATCCATAGAGAAATGTGAACTCTCTCTCTCTCTCTCTCTCTCTCTCTCTCTCTCTCTCTCTCTCTCACACACACACACACACACACACACACACACACACACACACACACACACACACACACACACACACACACACACATGCACGCACGCGCACACACGCACACACATCTCTTTCACCCCCCTTCTCTATATATCTCACTCTCATTGCTTCTAGTTCTTCATAACCTAATGAGGTTATGGAGAACTAGAAGCAATGCTTCAAACTCTTAATAATGTGATCACATTTTGTTAAGAATAGTGTGATTGTGTTACTTAAAAGTTCAAATTTTTTAATGTTTTTTCCTTAGCTCATTACCAAGCTAAGGCCAATTTAAATTTTTTATCAAAAGTACACATAATGTGATCGTGTTATGTGTAATTTTGACCTTTTTCCATGGTGTCCACTTTTTTGTACACCATCTTACTGTATATGCCCATATAGAAGAAGATCAATTTTTTTATAGAAAGTGTCATTTCTATACGAGTGATAATAAACTAGACACTCAACTAATTTTGTCCAGTATTGCTTCAAGGTCTTTTGTGATAACTTAAGGGAGACATAAATTAAAATAACATAACATATAATATGATTAGATAAGTATACATTATAATTAAAGAATGCTAGAATGTTTTATTGGTTGAGTGGGATACATAGGAAAACTAATATCAAATATATGTAAAGTTTTTTTAAGGTTGGAAATGGTAAAGGAGAACATGATGGTGTCGGTGCATGCATTAAGAAAGCCCTTTGTAGAGAGAAACTAAAATTTGAGGAAAAAGAAAAATTCAAAAATGCACATGACATTGTCAAGTGGTGTAGTAAATTTTTATACATGGGATCTATTGGAATTAAAATAGGAAAGGTGAACTCTGAGGGAGGGTGGGGGTGAATTAGTGCTTCAAATTTCAACCTATAAAAACATTTATTATACATCCATGTAAAAATTCAACAAGTAAATTGTAATACCATATAAAGCATATACATCTAAAGTATGTAAACAAGTAAGCATATACAAATGTATGACATAAGATATGATTACCCAAAAACCCTCCAATGAGAAGGTAAAACTGGGGTTGGGATGGCACCCACAAATCTTCACTACTATGGTAATAAAATCTATCCAATGAATATTACAGTGTTTGATCATAAAATATGAGCTACCCTATAAAAGGATTTTCATGTTAAAATCCTGCAAAGACTATTAGGTATTACCTTGTTAAAGGATTTCAACATTCTATTAGAAGTGTGCCTGATTAATGTACTTTAACTCCCAATTAAGTAAGCACCTTGTTAGAGTACTTCAATATAGCCTATTAGGACTACTCTATTAAGAGATTTAACTGATTCACCTATTAGAATGTCTTAGCAATGATCCTATGATTAGCACTCTATTGCTTGATATCAGATCACCTCTATACTGATGTGTACCTGATCCTTTCTAATCAGATGTCTCTTTGTTGTCTACTATTTCGTTTCCTCTATTCTCCTTTAACTGATTCTATATTGAAACTTAAATTATAATACCTTCATCACCATGAATGTTCTATTTTCACATGCAAACTCTCCTTCTCTACACTTCTTTACCCATCTCTTCTCTTGGAACATTTAGGGTTTGTCCTCTTTAAGAAGACCTAGGTGACTTAGGATTAGGTATGAATCAACGACTATGATTCACCCATATTTTTTCTTAAACCTTCCCTTTTAGTAATTGGATTCATGTAATACATAGGGATTCCCATTTAAGATTCATCCTTATCAACAAAAGATCATAAATCAATCCCAAAGTCAGCTTAAAAATGGTTTACATAGTAGTTTGTGCCAATACAAATAACCATGTCAAAACTATGTTACTCAACATTTGAAGTCCTTGGTGCTTAGCACTAACTATAACTTCAATGCTATCACTTGGCATTTGCATGACTCAACATGCGCTAATTACTCGACACCTATATCATTCGACACACACTATCTGCTCGGCACTTGAGTGACTCAGAACATGAGTGACTCGGTACTTACTATTCACTTGGAATGCTCTAACTTATATATTGTGCTCATCATATGTTACTTGTTTGGCATGGACTAAGTAAATGATTGAAGTGTATAGACACTCACTTGTCAAAACCAATCTGAGATTAAAAATCTCCTCCTTTGACATGAGTGCCAAAAACACTTGGTCATGCATTAATGATCTTATCCTTATGAGCATAACATAGATATATGCTTGGCTTCATACAAAATTTCAAAATATCAAAATTTTACAACACATGACTTATCAGTCATACCTCAAATTTTCATAACTCCCCCTAAGTTGATTGTTCAATTTTGGTCTATACGTTGTATCAAAATCTTTCTCCTACTAAGTAGATTTGCATAAACTAATACTCTATCTCTGTTTCTATCTGAGCTAATATATTGGTCTTTTGTTGCTCTATTTACTTACTCCCCCTTGGGTTTTTCTCCCTCTTTGTTCTATCTGCTCTACTTTCTCTTCCCATTAGGTCCCCCATTACTCTTACTCCCCCTTTTTGACACTTATGTCAATCGGTTATACACTAATAGTGTATTTATCAAAAAAAGATTTATGGACCTCAAGTATAATCTTTAGAGCTACATCCCAATTAGTATACAATACCTCCAAAGACTTGTTTTGGATGGTCATCTCAATAGCAAGGTGGACTAAGCCTTCTAGTGTAGAAAGATGAGGATCTTTCTTCATAAGAGTTTCAACATAGCCTAGTTCCTTATGCAATATGTCCATGTGTTGAGTCAATGTTGACTGGATGTTGATCAGTTTATGCCTAATGTTGGCTTCATCTACTTGTAAAGATGCTAATTAACTCTGGGATTGCAAGAGGTACCTAAAGTGTTTCTCACTTTGAGTTGGAGACTTGCACAAAGTGGTTCCAGATAACTACATATGGCTCTCCAAACTTAGGATGTGATTCCTTGTTTCTTGTGTGAAGAGTGTAGGATTACACAATTTGGTGTACAAAGAGAAAATATTCTCTAGTACCTTCTTCACACTCTCTATCTTGGTTTCTATTTTAACCTATGTTAGTGCAATAGCACTTGGTATCTTCTAATCTACCTTATTTTGGAACTTCCTTTTAGGCCATTCAAGTAGTTTTACATTTGTATCAAGGTCTGCGTCATTAACCTTTTCCACTATATTGGTTAATTGTTTAATGATGGACTTGTTTTCATCTAGAGTTGGCAAACTGAATGCATCTAGGAAAATCTCTTTGATATAAACCAAAGCTTGCTTCTGCCTATGCTCCCTTATGAGCAATTCTTGATTTTTCTTCTTTTCTAAGGCCTCTTGTAATATACCCATCTACTCAATTGTGATTGTTGTCAAATCCAATTTAGGCAATAAAATCTCTTCATCTAGGCTAACATCACCATATGTAGTTACCTCTTCTATCTTAGATGAACTAGGACTCAACCTTGAAAATTGCAATGGTGTAGCATCTATGGTTGGCCTCTGATGAGCTTGACTAGGAGGAGTAGAAAATTTTTATAATATCACTAATACTTGAATTACTAGTTGCTCCTCTAGCTTGGATATCAAACTTAACTCTTCAATCTTGTCCTTCTCTTCTTTGTAGTTCTAGTTACACCTTGATCTTGTGTTGGAGGTGCAGGTGAATC
Organism: Cupressus sempervirens; assembly: GCA_028749045.1. Lineage (NCBI taxonomy): Eukaryota > Viridiplantae > Streptophyta > Pinopsida > Cupressales > Cupressaceae > Cupressus > Cupressus sempervirens. The sequence continues at coordinate 689,693,331 of CM053783.1, forward strand.
TACTTGACCTATTTTTCCTTGAGTGCCTTCATTCTCTTGTGCATCTAGCTTGTCTTCTCCAATTTGCTCATCCTTATATTTTTCAATTTCTTGCATATTCACTAAGACTAGATTGTCTTGCATAAGTGTACTAATAGTGGAAATTGTTGTCTCCTTCCTTTGATATACTACAATAGGTAGTGAAGGTTGTACACTTGTGACTTGAGGAGTGACTAAAGATGTGTCTAGTGTTTGCACTTCCTCCCCTATAGTTATTGTATTTGTCTTTTTAATTTCATCAACACTCACTAGTGTAGGGTTGTCACATAGTTTGAGAGTGGTCACAACAAGTATCATTTTCAAATCATTCTCTATAAGGGGATTGATGTTTCTAAGAAATAGTCTCAAATACATCCTTAACTTTTTTAATTTCAATGTTTGCACTTGTCTCTTGTGGAGGGTTGGCACTCGACACTTGTGTATCTTGTACACTCTATTGTGTTTGTTGCTCTTCTTTAGCTAGTACTTGGGTATCAATGTTCATATGTGTGCCTCCATCAACTATTTCTTGTTTAGTGTCATCTTCTTCATCCTCACCTACCTCAATAGGTGTCTGCTCAGCTTCCCTAGATTTTGACATTTCATATGTTAATTTCCACATTTTCTTGGACTTCTATACAACATCCTCAATGTTATTTTTTAGTATGTTGAATGCCCTATATTTTGGTACTAATCTTGTAGCATACCTCTTAATGGCTTTAGTCATTTCAGCCTTACTAAGTTTTTCCATAACATGGGCAAGAGTTATCTCCCTAATTTATGTCACAATGTCTAAACAATAATGTCATTTTTGCTCAACTCTATGATATAAGATATTAGGTACGAAGTTGGAAAGTTCTAGAGGAATCTTTTTAAATATTATCATCATGGCATATACTTCTCTTCAACTTGGTTCTTTTCAATCTTCCCAAGATTGTCAAACTCAATATGAGAGAATCTTGATAAATTAGCATTGTTCCTAATATGCTCAAATAGATTATCTAAATTTGAAGAGGGACTATGACTTATCAATTGAAATTGGCTATTGTCATAAGGTTCAACCTTCTCTTCATTAGATTCATCTAGAGCAATATATTTCCTCTTTGATCTCTTTTGAGCTTCAACTTTCTTCTCCTTAGGCTTGGCTACTTCTTTAGCCTTTTTTGTAGTGACTCTAGTTCTAGCCCTTGTTGTAGGTGTTGTAGGCTTAGGTTGAGTAGGTTTAGCAACCTTATTTGGCTTGTTCACTACTTGTGTCTTTGTTTTTCTCTTTTTATTCTCAGTAGTTGTTGGTGCTTCATTGACTTCTTCTTCCTTGACACCTTCTACAATTTCCACTTCTTCTCTGTGTTGGTCTTCTCCTTGACCTTTTGTTAATGCTAATAGTGATTGAGCTTGTGTTTCCTCTTCTTCTTCATCATCTTCTTTTTCCTCGGCTCCTTCACCAAATATTTCTTTCAATTTCTTAACTAGTTTATTCTTCTTTTAGATCACTAAAGTAGTCTTCAATTCCATTGTAATTTTTGATTTGGCCAAGCCATAGTTTCCAAATGTTGTGGCTTCTCTATCCACTTCTTTTGCAAGTAATTTTGTGATTGCTACCGAGGCCTCATCAACATAAATTTCATATCCTAATGGCCTTAGCCATCTCACTCTGGGAATCACTACCTGAACATATGTGAAGTCAGTGCCAACTAGGAAGCAAACATCATCAAAAAAATTCTCCACTAGTGAGACTGGTATCCTCAATCTTTTCTTCATTGATTGTTTGAAATCTTCAAAATAACTTTTCATGAAAAGTTCAAAATTATTACCTAATTGCTCAATAAATTCACCTATTTGAACTGCAATAGGTCTTTTTACTTTCCATGCAACTTTACCAAATGTGGGAAATATATTATGTACATAAAAGAAAATACATACAAGAATAGATCTGGATTTACATTGTGCACTTTTGGTCTTCCTTATAGCTCCAAAATTCTCAATCAATTGTTGCAACTACAACTTGGCAAGATCAAAAGTATGATCCTTCTTCACTATTTTGTAACCCATTTCAACTGCAATGCAAGGTACACTATTTAGTATATTGGATTTATAGAACGTATGTGTTATAATCCTCACTGAAGAAGCTATTAGGGGATTTGTGATTGTATTAATTGTCATCCTTCATTTACTCCACATAGCCCCTGTGTTTCTTTCAATTATTTCCTTGGCTTCACTTCTCATTTGTTTTGGCTGATCTAGGGTTAGATACCCTATCACTCTATGTACAATCTTCCTAGTGATTTTTACTAGTCCATTCTCTAGCCATATAGAGTTGTCATGAATTCTACTCAAAACAATTTTTATCCATTCTGTTTTGAAAATGTTGGGGAGAGCAAGGACACTGGTTAACCCTTTCTTCTGAACAATTTTAAATTCTTCCTTCAATGCTCCATTCTCACATAATTTTCCATATGTCTCCCTGATTTTCATATCACCTATACTTCTAATTTTGCATGTATAATGGTTTCTAACATCTTGTATCATCAAAACTTGCAATGGTATCATGGATAATGCACTGAAGGGATCTTGTTTGTAAGCTATATCTGGGATAGCCCTAAAAGGAGGTTGTTTAATTTCATTACTTATCAATTGCACATTTAAAACCTATTTTTCCTATACAACCTTGGCTACTAAAGAACTAGATGCCATTACATGAAATAGGGTTTGTGAAATTTAAAACTACGTAGCTCGGCACATGATAAATGCCTTATGAATCCTACTGGAATTGCGTCGAACAACCCTTTAAATCTCTTGCAAAAACTCAGATCAATTTCTCCATATTGCATTTAGCTCTTCGTGCTCTAATTCAGATTTGAATGATGTCAAATGAACAAAAAACAATCAAATAGCCCTTAAAGCATTGCATTTAATGCTAAGTGCTTACATAGTTGTAAGTTCCACTTCAATTGAACTTCTGGTTCACTCAATATCCATGTGTTTTTCCATATGCTCAGCAACCACTACAAGCTCAACCTTCACTAACAACTTTGCTAGCTCGACATACACTAGCATTTCACTCAACAACCATAGTAAAACTTTTCATGATCTATAGTTTAATGAAAACTGACAAAACTTAAAGATTTATTCTTGATTCGTAACAACATTTTGCATCTTTATTCATGCATATGTATTCTTTTCAGAACTAAATCCTTGGAACTGATGTATAGTATATCCTTTTAAATATCAGTCCAACATACCTCTTGATTGCTTAATTTGATGAGGTATGATCACTTGACCCATTGGGTGAAGTGATCTCATCTGTACTTGATGTGTTGCAATGTTTCTTTCTCCTCCATGTCTTATTGACTTCATCTCTAACATTCTCAATATCTACCTTTCCTTTGCCTTTGTTGAACTCACAACTTGGTGCCTTTGACCTTGTTGGAAAATTTCTACTTATGTGATCAGTCTTCAAACACCTAAAACATATGGTTTGACTCAACCACCTTTTGTAATCACTTCTAAAATGTGTTCTAATACAATTCACAAGAATATGTCCACACTCTTGATGGTAGTAACAACTATACCTTATATTATAATCCCAATTATAAGAGTTTCCTTACCTTTTTCTACTTGTTTAATGACCACTTGGGTTTGGATCTGCATTCAAAAGCTCTATGTAAATACTTCTAATAGTTCTAGCAGTATCCTTGAAATGTTTGATTGCGCATGGTCTTGGTTCTATATTCATGTGCCTAATGACATTATTTGTTACACTTGTCGTAGTAACCCATGTTCTTCAACTTCTACAAACATTAGCAATATGACCTATCTTACCAAAATAATGACAAGTAGGTTTGGAGTTCTTACCTTTTTTACTTCTTTCTTAACCACTTTTTTATTATTCTCCTTCTTCAGTACTATTTTATCCCAATCCAAAAGTATCATTTTTAGATCTACAAGATCTCATCAATTATTTAAAGTACTTGATAGCTTCACTAGGTTTATTGAAACTTTCAGCAAACTCCTTTCCCCTTTTCAAATCATTGCTCAATTGTTCATTCTGCAACTTTAGTGTTGTGATCTCAATGTCTTTACTATTTATTTCATGATTAGTAATCATGACTTGATTCATTGTCTCTAATTGCATGTGAGCGATCCTATTTATCTTTGATGATTTCTCTTTTAGTTTTCTAATCAAAACTCTTTTTTCATCTTCAATCATGACTTTGTCTTCCATAGCTTTCCTTTTCTATTCAGTCACCTCACATAACAATATGACTTGTGATTCTTTCTCTATCTTTAGATTTTTTATCTGTTCAACTATTATATTTTACTTTTCTATTACATCTACAACTACTACATCAAATTCATTGGAGTTTCCATTTACAAATAGTTTAGTAGTGTCCATCTCTTGGTATTGTGTGGCATTATCCTCAATAGCAATTTCCTTCCTTCTTTTCAATGATTTCTTTAGATCATCTCTTTCTTCATTCAACTGATGTCGAATGAGTTGTATTTCAATCTGTTGGTTCTCAATAATCTTTCCCAACTTGTAGACTTCCATTTTCAAGATTTTTTCTCAAAGTTGCAAAAATTTACTTTCAAAGGACTTAGCTCTTATATCAATTGTTGGAATTACAATAGGAAAGGTAAACTTTGAGTGGGGGGAGGAGGATAGTTCTTCAAACTTTTACCCATAAAAACATTCACCATACATCTATCTTACAATTCAACAAGTAAACTAAAATACCATATAGAGCATATAAATCTAAAGTATGTAAACAAGTAAGAATTCACACATGTATGACACAAGCTATGATTACCCAAAAACCCTCCAATGAGAAGGTAAAATTGTGTTGGGGATGACACCCACAAATTTTCACTATTGCAATAATAAAGTCTATCTAATAAAGGTTATAATGTTTGATCATGAAACATGATCTACCCTATGAAAGGTCTACCTTGTTAAAATCTTACAAAGACTATTAGGTATTACCTTGTTAAAGGATTTCAACACCCTGTTAGAAGTGTGCCTGATTAAAGAACTTTAACTCACAATTAAATAAGCACCTTTTTATAGGATTTCAGTATAGCTTGTTAGGACTACTCTATTAAGAAATTTAACTAATTCAACTAGTAGAATGTCTCATCAATGATCATATGATTAGCACTCTATTTCTTGATGCTAGATCACCTCTATACTAATGTGTACTTGATCTTTTTTAACTAGATGTCTCTTTATTGTCCATTGTTTCCTTTCCTCTATTCTCCTTTAACTAATTCTACAATGAAACTTAAATCATAATACCTTTATCACCATGAATGTCCTATTTTCACATGCAAACTCTCCTTCTTTACACTTCTCTTCTTATCTCTTCTCTTGGAACATTTAGGGTTTGTCCTCCTTAAGAAGATATAGGTTACTTAGGATTAGGTATGAATCAACAACTGTGATTCACCCATATTGCTACTTAAACCTTCCCTTTTACTGATTGGATGCATGTAATATATAGGGATGCACACTTAAGATTCATCCTTATCAACAAAATATCATAAATCAATCCTTAAGTCAGCTTTAAAATGGTTTACATAGTAGTTTGTGTCAATACAAACAACCACGTCAAAACTATGTTACTTGGCACTTGAAGTCCCTGGTGCTTAGCACTAACTGTAACTTCAATGTTGTCACTTGACATCTGAATGAATCAACATGCACTGCTTGCTTGGCACTTGAATCACTTGGCACATACTAATTTCTCAACACATGAGTGACTTAGCACTCACTATTTACTTAGCATGCTCTAACTTATATGTTGTGCTTGGTATATGTTACTTTTTTCCCATGAACTATGTAGATGAGTTAAGTGTATAGACACTCACTTGTCAAAATTAATATAAGATTAATAGGATCAAGTTAGAACTCTATAATCATACATTTCTTCAAGTTAGTTGAAGAAAAGTATATCCTTTCAAGATACAACTATGATACAATTAGTGGGTTAGCTAAATGGCATTCTTTTAGGAGTTCTAATTCTAACACTTGGACTCTATAGACTAGGGAGCTTGCATGATTCTTCCAAGTTTGTGTTGTAGTTGAATAGGGATAATGCAAGAATATATAATGGGTTGAACAATGACAGCATAAATTTTTAGCAACTACTAATACACACATTGAATATGATATGAAAAATGAAGACACGAATCTTACATTTGCATTAGAGGACTATGATAGTGTTTTAGACCTAACCAACTAGTATGTACAATTTAATTAAATTTTTTTTGATTGGGATTTAATTTATATTATATTATTTATCTATGTCATAGCTTTAATTCAAGTACTTTAATGTATCTTATAGGACATGTTGATATTGTTATTGCACCTGATGATAATAATGAACAAACTAAGTATATGTTATCTAGATCTCTGGAACCTAAGAAAAAATGATATGTCATCAAGTAGATGATGATGGTTTTTAGTATTCAATCAAGTTTGGTTTTGTAGCTGGCACATGGCTACATAGATACCTAACAAGAAGTAATGGTTAACTATCATTTGAAGACTACCAATCACAAAGGAGGATTTTACACTATTCTCATTTGGTGGTGGCAACAAATATCAAATTAGAAAGATACAAAGGGAGACCCTGTTGGAAATATAAGAGGAGTAACTAAGAGGGGAGGAGTGAATCAATTACCACTAAAATAATTCCAAATCCCTCAAACTTCAATATGAACTTCTCTTAAACTCATAGCTTAGTTCAAACTAGATATTCACTGTAAATTGGTTAACAAAGCAATTTGATATATTATTATGAATTAACTTTTAGTAACTTAGTTGCAGAAAGATAAAGTAGTAAGAAAATAACATGAACACATGAGACATAAATATATAATGTGAAAATCCAATTTGGGAAAACCACCAATGCAACTAGTTACAACTTTTCACTCTCTTGAAGTGAACCTTGTTAGGAGCCATCCCTGTTAAAGGTTACAAAACACAATATTAGTTGTGACCCTGTTAAAGGATTTAAATCATCCTATTGGGAGTGCCCTTGTTAGAGGTCTTAAGACACTTTAATCTAGAAATGCCACCTAGTTAGAGGATTTGCAAAATGACTATTAAGTCAACTCTATTAAGATGTTTCTTAAATACTACAATTTTTAGAGAGTAACAATGATTGACATGATTTATGAAGCAACTAGATTACAAATTTAAATCACTATTCTAGCTGATCCTCTGGATCCTCCCTGATTAGAATGTTCTTGTAGCTCCTTGGATACTTTTATCTAAATTAGATATCCATTTCTTTCAACATCTTATTTTCTTCACCGCCTTCTCTTTCATATTCAATCCACAACTTGACCTTTTATATATATGAAACACAATGTCAAGCCAGCTTGAATACCTTTTCAAACAAACAAATAGCATCCACTAAGTAGCTTGCATAAGCCCACAAATGGGTAAAACTAATCTTTTGAAGGTGATAAACTGAAAACTAAGTCACTCAGTTACCATTGAGTTTGTTCATAACCCACTTGACTCAGTTTACACTAAACTCCTTTGGCAACTAACTTGATTGAGTTTACATAGAAATCCCTAAATTTGGCTTCTTCTGATCATATGCTCAGCATAAATTGGAGTCTTCTAAATTTAGTTCCAACTAGTAGTTCTCAATTAGAGTTTAACATTTGTGTAACATCAATGACAATATACAATTGAATAATTGTTATTGACAATCTCCCTATTTGGCATTGAGGTAAAACAACATGTCATTAAGAAAAGAAAACTTAGAGCAATCAAATGATTTATATGTTTTTATTTAGTATCCTTGGTTTCATTCTAATTCTCTATCCATCCATGAGAACTCCCTCTAAGATTCTTCCTCTACCATCTTATCATCTGACTCCATTAGATCAAGTTGTCCCTCTTGCAAATTATTGCCTTTGATTCTTCTCTAGTTATACCAAACTCTCTCAACTGTTATATGACATTATTCTCTCCCTTTTTGACATCAAATGTCAAAGATTTGACATGGTGATTTTACAATGTACCTAATGTACTAATTCATATGTGATGAGATCTGACTTCTTTGCATTAACTTGATAGATCTTCAAACTAGTTAGGTTGGTGCATCACTAATCTGTACTCTAGTGAGCATCATATAAGAGAATGAACCCTAGCTTTCTAGTTAGATAGATAAATAAATCATTAGGTAATGGTTTGGTAAATATATCAGAAACCTTCTCCTTTGTGTCAACATATTCCAATCTAACCTCTTTATCTTGAACTAATTCTCTTTAAAAAATGATACTTGATTGCAATGTGTTTTGTCTTGGTGTGCATCACCAGATTTTTGGATATATTGATTGCACTTGTGTTATCACAATAGCTAACCACTGGATCCTTGATTTCTTCCTTCATTCCTAATAATAGTTTCTAGAACCACATTATGTTGGAACAATTAACTACTATAGCAACATATTCAACCTCTTCTATAGACTGAGAGATGCAATTTTTCTTCTTACTTGTCCAAGATGCTAACCTCTTTTCAAAAAATAATTCTCCTCCACTGGTGCTCTTCATTTTATCAATGTTTCCAACCCAATCAGCATTAGTAAAGGACTTCAACCCAATGTTTCCTCCTTTCTTGTACCATAGACCATAGTCTTGAGTGCTCTTTAGATATCTCATAATTCTTTTGATTCCCATGATATAATATTCTCTAGGATTTGTAGAGAATCTTGCAACTATACAAACTACTAATGCAATATAAGGTCTTGTATGAACAACATACTGAATTTTCCCAATCATAGATGTATAAGTAGTCTAATTTACCTATTTTGAATCATCATTCTTGGATAATTTATGTCTAGTAGACATAGTTGTTCCAACTAGTTTGGAATCTTCCATTCCAAAGGTCTTCAATATCTCTTTGACATATTTTGACTAAGTAATGTAAATTTCATCCTTCATTTGATGAACTTGTAAACTAGAAAAGAATTTCATTTCTCCAAATATTGATATTTCAAACTCTTTCCTCATTTCTTTAGAGAATGACTTGCATAAGTCATCATGGCCTATAGATAATTCTACTAACAAAATCGTGTTATGTGGTCTGTCTTTAATATATAGATTGTTGTTATCATTGGTTCTTTGAAAACCAATATTTACCAAATATCCATGAAGTCTCTCACACCATGCTTTATGATCTTGCTTTAGACAATATAAAGTTTTGTGTAACTTATAGACCAGGTCTCTTTTGTTTAGGTCAATGAAACCTTCAGACTGATCAATGTAGACTTCTTTTTCTAGAATTTAATTCAAGAAAGATGATTTTACATCCATTTGATAAATTTTGAATCCTTTAAATCTAGCATATACAAGTAGTGCTCTAACTCCTTCAAGGCTAACAATAGGAGAAATTTTTTCTCCATAGTCTATGCCTTCTTATTGAGTGTATCCTTTGTACACTAGCCTTGCCTTGTTCCTTGATACTTCTCCATTTTCATTCAATTTATTTCTAGACACCCACTTTGTACCAATTACATTTTTATCCTTGGATCTAGGAACAAGAGTCCAAGTATTGTTCCTTTCAATTATCTCAATCTCTTCCTTCATTGCCTCTATCCAACTTTCATTTTTCAATGCATCATTAATAGTTCTAGGTTCAAATTCAATAAGAAAACATGTACCTTTTAGTTTGGTCCTTGTCATTGTGCTTCCTATCTAATCTCCACTTAGTTTTTCTAGTCCATGATGCCTTCTGACATATCTAGCAAGTATATGTATCTTACTTCTAGATTTTGGACTAGATTCACTTGGTTTACCATGCTCAAAGTATGAATTTTCAAATTTTTCTTTGTTTCTATTGTTTGAGACTCAATTCCCATAGACTATGACTTGGGTTCCTTTGTGTTGGACTTAGTTTGAACTGTCTCTAGCTTAGGTTGCACTAAATGCAACTCGAGTGACATTGGATGTAAATTGGTTAACACTCGAAACTTAGGTGACTTGGGTGGAGTAGTCTTCTGAAACCTGGGTAAAGTATTAGGCCCAAAGTAAACAATTTTTTTGTAACCTTTAGATTCCTTATTGCTTTATTCTTCATTATTTTTAGAAAAATCATCAATTTTTATATGTACACTTTCTATAATCTTGTGAATAGAAATATTCAAACATTTATATGTGTTGCTCTTATTGGAGTATCCTTGGAAAATGCCTTCATCACTTTTCACATCAAAATTTCCTTTTCTTGTCTCTTTCAATTTATAACATTTTCTTCCAAATACTTTGAAATAATACACATTAGGTTTATAGCCATACCATAATTCATAAGCTATTTTATATTTAACTTTCCTTAGTTGAACTTATTTCAAGATACGAAGTATTATGTTGATTGCTTACTTCCAATATTTGGTTGCAACATTTTTCTCTATCATTTGATTCCTCTTTCATTCCATAATTCATTTAATTCATTAGAGATGAATTATGCTCCTTTGTTTGATCTTAGGCATTTTAACTTCTTACCTATTTCTTTCTTAACTCTAACCAGATACCACTTGAATTTTTGAAAATCTTTAGATTTATCATTTAAGTACATTAATGTCATCATCCTAGAATAATCATCTACAAACAAAATGAAATATTTGTCTCCATTATAGCTTTTAGTACCTATTGGTCCACATAGATCTATATGAACTAGTTCTAGGACTTTTTTAGTATTGAAATTCTTACTTTTGAAGCTAGTTTTACCCATCTTTCTATTAGAAATGCTTTAGAATAACTGAGAGGGGGGGATGAATCAGTTATTCAAGGTCCAAATGTCCAAATAAAACTTTTTCATCAAGTAAAGTGAGCCTATTAAACTGTTCATTCATCCAAGCTTAAACTTTTCCTACTTAGCAAGTTATTGTAAATCAACATGCAAGCATAATACATGAAAGATCAACACATAACATGGTGATTTACATGGAAACCCAATTTGGGAAAAACCACTAGTAACATGCTACTCAATTATCACTCTTTTGAACTGATGCCCTATGAGACACTTGCCCTATTAAAGGCTACAACACACTATTAAATGTGACTTGGTTAAAGGATTTAACCACCTTGTTAGAAGTGAGTCTGGTTAGAGGTCTTTTGAACATTCACTTGGAATGCCACCCTGCTAAAGGATTTACAAATGGTTATTAAACCAACCTAAGTCCATAGGATTTTACCCTAGCTTGCATAATTGTTAGAGAGTAACAACAAGGGATTTTGACCTGATACAACTCACAACTTAACTTGTTGAATTTAGATCTCTATTCAGCTCTTCATAATTTTCCTGGCTTTTAGTCTCTGTAGCTCTGATAGCTTGTCCTCTGTTCAAACTTTGTCTCCTTGAGTATTCATGCTCAATGTAGCAATGTAATCTCCTATATGATCACTTATCGAAGTAGAGCCTCTGTGCTCTGTTCTTCCTTCTTAATACCTTCTCCTTGACATCCTTTAGAAATTTTTCATTTTGACACCCCAACTACTCTAACTTGTTGGCCTATGACTCCTTAAATAGAAGTTTGGAAAATGCTTTTCCTGCTCCATTCTTCCCTCCTTTAATTTTAGTTTGAATGGATTAGGTAGGATTCATTGAATCTAACCCATATCTTGTTCCTTCTAGAAACATCATGAAGAATCCTCCTGAATTCACCTAAAAATGGTTTATCTAAAATTTTGTGCCTCTAGCTCATCATCCTTATCCTCCATCTAGTTCACAAAATTCAAGGTAACAAACTTGTCGACTTAGATCTAGTGAATGTTTGACTTTTCACATAATGCATCAGCTCAGCACTATTGAAATTTTGGTGCTCAACACATACTGTGTTACTCAGCACCAACTACATTTTACTGATGTTGGGCACCTGTTACTTTGCTCAGCACCTGAACATGCTTGGCTCCTTTTGTATCATTTGGCACACACTATATTTTTCATTTTCTCGGCACTAACTGAAAATATGTTTGGCTTGAACTAGCTTTCTCAACACTCACTAATGAACTTAGTTAAGCTTTGCAGACAACCTTGTTACAACTTATACTTCTACAATTTTTAAGTGTGGCCAACCTCTATATCTTCAAGTATCTTATCAATGCATCATTTTACCATTGTCTTAATTGATCCTTGCACTTCATTACAAAACCATAACTCAACCTTTCCCTTAGGTGCTTTTGTTACATCTTGTTGATTAAATCCTCTTCATCAATCAACTAAGTGATAGTACTTGGATCTTATAAGAAATTGTCATTCCAGAAAATAGCAGGTTTGACATCAGTGAAAAAACAATGATTGAAAACATTCGTTAACAACAATCTCCCTCTTTGCAATAAGTCTTCTTCATTCTTCAATAATGATCTTTTCAATCAAATTTCCAACAATCTCCCTCTTTGGCATTGATGGTAAACCAAACCAATCAACCGAGTTATCAAAATACTAACTAGGTTAAAATAGTAAATCAAATGCCAAAAATAAAACTTTATTCAAAGCTATTTATTCCATCACCAACATAAACTAGCTTATGACTCCCTTTAAATGCTTTGTTGATAAATTGTCTTCTCCCTCTTAGTTGCAGTTTCTTTCTCTTACCTTTGCTTCTGTATGTCTGATCCTGTCTAACTTCTCTTTTATGTTCCTTGCTACTTAGATCAATTCTTCTTTTCTTTACTACTATTTCTCCCTCTTACATGTGCATATGCCAATTCAATTCTCCCTTTGTGCAGTATCTCTTCCTTTGTATTAGTTTCTGCTATTTTAGTCTTTGTCTAGTTGATTCTGTAAATTTGATCATTTCTCCCTCTATATGCATTGATCATTTTTTTCTATTCTAGTATCAGCTACTTCTCCCTCTATACATTTGATTTTTTAGATTTGATCAATTTCTACCATTTCTCCCTCTTTGACAACAATGCCAAAGATATATTATCTCAGCATCTTAACATGTAAGTGTAGCATTTATAGGTACTCTAGTTTTTCCCTCTGTCACCTTGCTTGTGACTAATTTGGAACTTCAACACTTTAATTACTTCAGGCATGACCCTAAAGTGAATATCCTCTGCATCAATTTGTAATATTTAAACAATCCACTCATTTGATGTAGGGCAGTCTTTTTTTTGCCTCAGACAGCCTTGGATAGGGGTATCACCCCTAGTTTAACTCCAAGATACTCAAATGCATCTTTAGGTAGTGCTTTTGTGAATATGTCAGCAATTTGTTTCGATAAGTTGACATATTCCATCCTTACTTGCTTATCTTCCACCAATTCTCTTACATAGTGATACTTAATTGCAGTAGATGTTTGATCCATACAATATTAGAGCAATTAATAGCAGCAGCAACATACTTAGCTACTGTTCTAGACTATGATGTACAAATTTTCTTTTTGTTGGTCCAAGTAACCAATCCTTTACCTTAAAAAAGTGCTCCTCCATTGATGCTCTTTCTGTCATCAATATTACCTCCCCAATCTGCATCAGTGTAGGTTTTGAACGCAAACTTTTTACTCCTCTTGTAGTATAAGCCCAAGTCATCAGTTCCTTTTAGGTACCTCAATATTCTTTTTACTACCATCAAATGATTTTCTCTTGGGTTAGCAAAAAATCTTGCCACCATTCCAACAACTACTACAATATATGGTCTACCATATACAACATACTGCAACTTTCCAATCATTAATCTATATATTGTCTAATTTACTTCAACTGACTCATCATTCTTGGATAAATTATGTCCTATCACCATTCGCAAACTGATTGGTTTTGAATCTTCTAATCCAAATGTCTTGAGTATCTCCTTGATATCTTTTGATTGGGTCACAAATATGTCATGCTTCAGTTGATGTACTTGCAATCCAACAAAGAATTTGATTTCTCCAAACATTGACATCTCAAACTCATGTTTCATTTGGTCAGCAAAATCTTCGCATAGGGCATCTTTTCCTCCAAATATTATATCATCAAAAAAGATTTCAGATATCAGAATGTCATTACCTTTTTCTGCCTTGATGTATAGGTTGTTGTTGTCATCTATTCTCTCAAATCCTACCTTCACAAGATATTTGTGCAGTCTCTCATACCACGCTTTAGGTGCTTGCTTCAAACCATAGAGTGCTCTATGCAGTTTGCAAATGATATCCTTGTTGTTGTCATCAACAAATCCCTCTGGTTGTTCTATGTAGACTTCCTCTTCCAATATTCCATTCAGAAAAGTAGACTTTAGATCCATCTAATAGACTTTAAAACCTATATAAGTAGCATATGCAAGTAGTATTCTTAATCCTTCCATTCTTGCAATAGGAGCAAAAATTTTTCCATAGTCCAATCCTTCTTCTTTTGCATTGCCTTTGTAGACTAGTCTAGCTTTATTTCTTGTGATCTCACCATTCTCATGATCAATCTTGTTTCTAAAGACCCATTTGGTAAAAATTACATTCTAATTAGCTGGTTTAGGAACTAGGATCTAGGTTTTATTCTTCTCAATCTGATCTATCTCCTCTTCCATAGCTTTATGCCAATTATCATCTTGTAGTGCATCTTTCACTATTTTGGGCTCAATCTTGCTTAGCAGACATGATTCATTCCTTAGTATGTTCCTTGTCATTAGTCTATCTTCCTTGTCTCCAATGATTTATTCTACAGGGTGATGTCTTCTCACATACTTGGATAGTCTTGATTTTGTCCTTCTTTCCATGTTTGGTTCTTCGGCTTCAGAGTCACTTTGCACATCACTATCTAGTATTTCATTATTTCTTCCATGTGTACTAATTTCAGAATTAGAATGTGCATTATCTTCATTCTACAACTCAGCTTCTAAATGCAACTTGGCATTCACTGGCTATGACTCGACTGATACTGAAATTTTTTGTTGATTCTCAACTTGGTTGGCAGCTTCATCTTCAGTAGGCATTCCTTCATAGAAGTACACAAAAGATCTATAATATTTTGGTTTCATGGATTCATCAACTTGGACTTCTGCATGCTCATCAAAATTTACATTTTCATTCTCCACAATCTTGTTAGTGCTAGTACTCAAACACTTATATGCTTTGCTTCTAGTGGAATATCCAAGGAATATGCCTTCATCACTCTTTGAATCAAACTTGCCATTCCTAGTATCCTTAAGAATATAGCATTTACAACCAAACATTTTGAAATGTTTTACATTAGGTGAATGACCATACCATAATTCAAAAGGTGTTGCATTTGTACCTTTTTTGACTTGGACTTGTTTTAGGGTGTAAACAGTAGTACTTACAACTTCTCTTCAGTACTTTAGAACAACATTTTTCTCCATCATTAATGTTCTTGCACAGTCTATTACTAATCTATTCCTTCTTTCTACAATCCCATTATGAGGGGGAGTTCTTGGTGCTAATGTTTGTCTCTTAATTCCTTTGTCATTGCAAAATGTGTCAAATTCTTTTGATATAAAATATTCTCCTCTATCTGATCTTAGGCACTTCAAACTCTTTCTTGTTTCCTTCTCAAACCTAGCCAACTACCACTTACACATTTGAAATGCATCATATTTCTACTTTAAGAACATGGTAGTCATCATCCTAGAGTAGTCATCCACAAATAACATTATGTATCTGTCTCCTTAGTGGCTTTGTACTTCTATTGGGCCACATAAGTCAGTATGCACTAACTCTAGTACTTCTTTGGAAGTGTAGATAGTTCTTTTGAAACTTGACTTGGTCATCTTTCCTAGTTGACATTGTTTGCACATTGTATTTTCAGGCTTCTTTAGCTTAGGAAAACCTCTGACTTTCTTACTTTTGCTAATGCTAATCAAATTATCAAAGTTAACATGACATAGCCTTTTATGCCATAACCAAACATCATCAAATTTTACAATAAGATAGGTTGCATCTTCCATATCTAGGTAAAATAGATTACTCCTAGTTTGTTCACCTTTTCCTATCAAATTTCCATCAGTG
Source organism: Cupressus sempervirens (assembly GCA_028749045.1). NCBI lineage: Eukaryota > Viridiplantae > Streptophyta > Pinopsida > Cupressales > Cupressaceae > Cupressus > Cupressus sempervirens. The sequence goes on from CM053783.1 coordinate 689,709,306, forward strand.
TCATAGATTTTGGCAATTTTGTTTCCAAATTCTTCTTTGCAACCTACATAGCCTAATTGTGATACACTCAACAAATAGTAGTTCAATCCTTCAACATAGTATGCATTATCACATGATATTTTCTTTGTAAGTTTAATAGAACCTTTTCCTTTGATTTGACATGGAGCATCACTTCCAAATCTAACACTATTTCTAGCATACTGAGTAAAGGTGATAAACTTACTTTTGTCTCCTATCATGTGATGTGAGCATCCATTGTCTATGATCCATTTGTCATTCCTGTTCACACAAGTTACCAATGATGTTGCTTCATCTTAATCTAATTCATCCTTCATAGCTACATAAACTACCTCATCATCATTTTCATCAAAATCTTCTTCTTCAACAATGTAGCACTTTTTGCCTTCATCTTTGTAATCTCTGCCATCATCTTCTCTTATGTTCTTGTTCTTATTGCCTTCTCTGTAGTTATTCTTCTATGTGCATCTTGCAACAATATGTCCTACTTCATTGCAATTAAAGCAAATGATAGGGAGCTTACCTTTAAATTTACCTTTGTCTCTATGAAATCTTTTAGCCAGTAGTACTTCCAATTGTTCTACATCTTCTTCATCTGTGTTGTTGTCACTGGATGCATACTTTACTTTTTTCTTCTTCTTCTTTGATTTCACCTCCTCAGTGTCTTTTAATGATAGCTTGGCCTTGAAAGCATATTCAAGATTCTCTATGTATAGTTATCAAAATTGGACAACTCAAATTTAGTGAGTCTCTCTACTATTCCTTCAAAAGTTAACTGATTTCCTGGGACACAGCTTAACTCTTGTATGGCTGAAACTTTAATAGCATAAATGGGGAGTAAGGTTCTTAAGTATTTTCTATTGACAGTGTCATCTTCCAAATGACCACCCAAACTTCTTATTGTACTTACCACTTCTTTCATTCTAGAGGCATATTGAGCAGCATTCTCACCTTCCTCAATTTTCATGTCATCAAACTTTCCTCTAAGGCTTTCTCTTTTTTCTCTTTGAACATTTTGATCTCCTCTATAGATATCAGTCAAGTCCTTCCACATCTATAATGTAGAGTCACATCCCTTGATGTCATCAAATTCAACATAGTTGAGAGCAGAGGCAATCTCCAGCATTGCCTAATCATGCTCCTTCTTTTTCTTCATATCTTCTATAGTAGGTACAGCTAGATCAACATGTTCTACTTCAATTGAGGTGTGTGCATGATCACTTATTGATCCAAGATATAGCTTCATCAACCTTTTCCATGCAATGAAGTTGTCTTTTTTAAGCTTGGGGGGGGTGGGGTTGAATTAGTTATTCAAAGTCCAAATGTCCAAACAAAGCTTTTTCATCAAGTAAAGTGAGCCTATTAAACTGTTCATTCATCCAAGCTTAAAATTTTTCTACTTAGGAAGTTACTATAAATCAACATGCAAGCATAACACATGAAAGATAAACACATAACATAGTGATTTACATGGAAACCTAATTTGGGAAAAACCACCAATAACATGCTACTCAATTCTCACTCTTCTGAAGTGATGCCCTATGAAAGGCCTACCCTATTAAAGGCTACAATACACTGTTAAATGTGACCTAGTAAAAGGATTTAACCACCTTGTTTGAAGTGGGCCTACTTAGAGGTCTTTTGAACATTCACTCAGAATGCCACCTTGTTAAAGGATTTACAAATGGTTGGTAAACCAACCTAAGTCCATAGGATTTTACCCTAACTTGCATAATTTTTAGAGAGTAACAACAAGGGATTTTGACCTAATACAACTCACAACTTAACTTGCTAATTTTAGATCTCTATTCAGCTCTTCACAATTTGCCTAGCTTTCAGTCTCTGTAGCTTTCACAACTTGTCCTCCTTTCAAGCTTTGTCTCCTTCAGTCTTCATGCTAAATGTACTAGTGCAATCTCCTATATGACCATTTATCGAATCAGAGTGTCTGTGCTTTGTTCTTCCTTCTTAATACCTTCTCCTTGACATCCTTTAGCAATTTTGCATTTTGACACCCAAGCTACTCTAACTTCATGGCCTGTGACTCCTTAAAATGAAGTTTGAAAAATGTTTTTCCCGCTTGATTCTTCCCTCCTTTAATTTTAGTTCTAATGTATTAGGTAGTATTCATTGAATCTAACCCATATCTTGTCCCTTTTAGAAACATCATGAAGAATCCTCTTGAGTTCGCCTAAAAATGGTCTATCTAAAATTTTGTGCCTCTAGCTCATCATCCTTATCCTCCATCTAGTTCACAAAATTCAAGGTAACAAACTTGTCAACTTAGATCTGGAAAATGTTTGACTTTTTACATAATGCAACAACTCAGCACTATTGAAATTTTGGTGCTCAACACATAATGTGTTACTCAGCACCAACTACATTTTACTAATACTCGACAACTACTGTGGATTCACTTGGCATACACTAAGTTTTTCTAATGCTCGACATCTATTGCTTTTCTTGGCACCTAAACACACTTGGCTCCTTCTATATCACTTGGCACACACTAGATTTTTCATTTGCCTGGCACTAACTGAAAATTTTCTTAGCTCAAACTAGCTTGCTTGACACTCACTTATGAACTTAGTTAAGCTTTGCAAACAACCTTGTTACAGCTTATACTTCTACAGTTTCTAAGTATGGCCAACCTCTACATCTTTAAGTATCTTATCAATACATCATTTTACCATTGTCTTAACTAATCCTTGCACTTCATTAAAAAATCATAACTCAACCTTTCCCTTAGGTGCTTTTGTTACATCTTGTTGATTAAATCCTCTTCATCAATCAACTAAGTGGCAGTGCTTGGATTTTATAAGAAATTGTCATTCCAAAAAATAGTAGGCTTGACATCAGTGATAAAACAATTATTGAAAACATTCTTTAACAACAATCTCCCTCTTTGCAATCAATCTTCTTCATTATTTAATAATTATCTTTTCAATTATATTTCTCACACTTTCCAATCTGACATTGTTTGCATGTGGCATTTTAGGTTTCTTCAATTTTGGTATACCTCTTACTCTTTTGTTCTTGCTTATAGTAACTAGATTATCAAAGTTTACATCACACGTCCTTTTATGTCATAACCAACTTTCCTCTATATGTGCCAAGAAGCATGAACTATCACAAAGATCAAGATAGAATATATTACCTTTTATCTAATTTCCACTTCCAACTAGGATTCCTTTACCATCCAGAAGCATGGCCTTCCCATTCATGAATTCTATCTTGAATTTGATGTTGTTCAGTTGTGCCACACTTAGAAGATTGTGTCTTAGTCCTTCAACCCAATAGCCATTATAACATCTTATTCCATCAGTCAATGCAATGCAACATTTTCCCTTCACATAACATGGTTCATTGTTTCCAAATTTAACACTTCCACCATCATAGTGCTCCAAGTGTTCAAACATAGTTTTATCACTAGTCATGTCATGAGAAAAAACACTATCTATTATCCATGTGTCATTCTTTCTAACATGAGAAATAAGTGTCATCTTTTCATCATCCTCATCATCTAATTCATCTTTAATAGAAATATATACCATTTCATCTTCATTATCACTATCAGAATCTTTAGCAATATAACAATATTTCTTACCATTTTCTTTGTAGTATTTGTCACTTTTTAAATCTTTCTTGCCATTGAACTTGCTTGATTTTCTATCATCTTTACTTTCCTTATTTGGACACCTTGTAGTAATATGACCAACTTCTTCACAAGAAAAACAAATCAATGATATTTTGCCTCTATATTTACCTTTTCCTTTTGGTAACCTCCTTGCAAGTACAACTTCAATGGCTTCAAGATCATCATCAGATTCTTCTTCTTCTTCACTATCAGATTGTTTGTCTTTTTAGTTTCCTCCCTTTATAGAAAGAGTTAGTATAGCTTTCAATGTTGATTCTAGGTTGCAATATCTATGAAGATAATTATCAAAGTTATCCAACTCAAAAGTTGGCAGCCTTCCCAATAGTGCATCCAAAGTTATATCATTTTTGGGATCACATCTCATTTCTTGAATAATTGAAAATCTAATTGCATAAATAGGAAGTGGAGTTCTTAATATTGTACAAACTACTATCACATCATCTATTGTTCCTCCTAAGGCTCTTATTTCACTTGCACTTTCTTTGATTCTTCACTATATTTTGGGATATTTTCATCTTCCCTAATCTTCATCTAACCAAATTGACCTCTTAAACTTTTCTCTTTGGCTCTCTTCATATTATCTCCTCCATAGATATTTTGCATCTTGTTCCATATTTCATGAGCAATAGGACAATCTTTGACTTCATCAAATTCAACATAATTGAGAGAAGCAATGTCAATTATCATTGTGTTGTGATTCTTCTTTTGTACCATTTGATCCACAATCAAAGGATAAGGAGGTGCCATATACTTTCCTTCTAAGGATTTTATGCACATATCTCCAATAGTTTCCAAATGCAATTTTATGAGATCCTTCCATGCTTTGAAGTTATCTTTGTTCAACTTAGGAATTTCTCTTTTGTAAGACATCTTGATCTTTAGCTTAGGTCCTTGAAACCTTTTTTGCAAGAATCAACATCTTTGATACCAATTGTTGGAAATATAAGAGGATTAATTGATAGGGGAGGGTTGAATCAATTACCACTAAAATAATTCCAAATCCCTTAGATGTCAATACAAACTTCTTTTAAACTCACAGCTCAGTTAGAACTAGATATTCACTATAACTCAATTAACAAAAAATCTAATATATTAATGTGTATTAACCTTTAAAAACTTAGTTTCAGAAAGACAAAGTAGTAAGAAAATAACATGAACAAATGAGACACCAAGATTTAAAGTGGAAACCCAATTTGTGAAAAAAACCAATGCAACGAGTTACAACCTTTCACTCTTCAAAAAACATTGAGGGTGTCAAAGCCAAAGAAATGGATGATCTGAAGGCCTTTGTAGATAACATGAACATCCTTGTAGACCAGGCAGTGAACTTAATCAAGACTCTGTAGCTAGTTTTTTTCTTTTTTCTTTCTTTCTTTTTGCTATCTATTCCTACTAGTTGTTTGATGGCTACATGTTTTAGCTAGTTCTATTCTTAGGTTTTGATGCATTGTTCTTTTGGATTTTTCAGCTTTTTCTCTTATGATACTGTGTAAAAGGTTTCAAGTCCTTTAAAACCTATTTTTACTTAATCAAACAATTTCACTCTTTTGAAGTGAGCCATGTAAGGAGACAACCCTGTTAAAGATTACAAAACATAGTGTTAGTTGTGTACCTATTAAAGGATTTAAATCGCCCTATTAGGAGTGGCCTTGTTAGAAGTCTTAAGACCCTTCAATCTAGAATTATCACCTCGTTAGAGGATTTAGAATTGTTAAAGAGTAAAAATGATTGACCCAATTTCTGACGCAACTACATTGCATATTTAAATCACATTTTTGGATTATCCTCTAGATCTTTCCTGGTTAGATTGTTCTTCATAGCTCCTTGGATACTCTGCTCTAAATTAGATATCCTTCTCTTTTCACATCTTATTTTCTTCACCACCTTCTCTTTAATATTCAATCCACAACTTCACCTTTCATATATATGAAACACAATGTCAAGTCAGCTTGAATATGTTTTCAAAAAAAAAAAACACATCCATTGAGTTGGCTTGCATGAACTAATAAATGGATAAAACTAATTTTTTGAAGGTTGGATCAAACTGAAGATTGGGTCACTCAGTTACCAATAAGTTCCTTGGTAACCAACCTGACTTAGTTTACACTAAACTCCTTTGGTAATTGGCCTAACTTGATTTACACAAGAATCCTTGAACTTGGCTTCTTCTAATCTTATGCTCAGCATAAACTGGAGTCTTCTGAACTCAGTTCCAACTAGAAGTGCTTGGTTAGAGTATAACATTTGTGTAACATCAATGATAATATACAATTGAATAATTTTTATTAACAAACCCACCAATAAGATATTATGGACACTGTCAATGGAAGAGTATGAGGTGCTCAAAGATGTATTGCAAAAGAGAGAGGATGTAGATAGTACAAAAAGTTGAATAAAATTGACACATGTGTACGACCATTTTTATTGTACTCTTTTTATACTTAATTGTATTATAAATGTATGTACATGTTGTCAATAATATTAATTTATGTACTTATTCAGGTCCCAAGCACAACTTATAAAAAATTTAGTGACATCATCGATGACATCAACATCTTGTGCATCTACACATGGTGAGTACATTAAAAATATTTTACACTGTGGTCATAGGACTTTTTGTATTGTACCAATTGAAAATGACTTAAGAAACTATGTTGTTACTAAAATTTCAAAAAACATCCATTTTGTATGTTATAGGGCCCTATTTGAACAAATATTTTTATCCAATTTTTGTATTTGAATCCAATATTGTTGTAAACCTTTATAAATGAGTTCAATTGTTTTTGTGTCCTTGATATTGGTTTAAATATATGAGTTCACTTTTATTTAAAATTTATTGATGTTCTATATTTATTGTTTATTAATTTAACATTCAAAACACATAAATTATTCTTCCTATGTTCAATTAAATATAAGTTATTCATGTATGCATGTTCAAACATAAATATTTGCTAAATTCCTAAGTGAACATTAAATATGCTTGTCAAAAGATGTCAATTAAATTGACTTAACATAATGTATGAAATTTTAAAGTCCATCATACTATTTATAACACATGTTGTACAAAAATAATATAACATCATCTAATTTATGATAACATTCAACATAGTTCATTCATTCTAACATGATATAACATTAAATATAATATTTAATAATAGTATACGATGATCAAACATGAAATAACATAACAATATAAATAATATATACTAACATGGTAAGAAGTCATAAAAATATAGTATAGATAAGTTTCCAAATACAAAGTCTATCATAATAAAGAAAATGTGTCATAATAACACAATGTATGTTAGTTTCATCATATAACAGGTCCTAACATGAAACTATAGATAAATAAAATGTAATCTATTAGATCTATAGTACTCTTCACTCCATGTGAAGAGGACTAAGATGAATCATCATGTGTGAAATCTTCTATGGAAATCTATCTGGCATCCTACATGATATCCTTTATGACATTATGTCCACCCTCCTATACATTATTAAAAAGTAATATGAGAAGACAAAAAATGTATATGTTTAATTAAAATTATTTTTATAATATAGTTCATAAAAAAATTAAATAATGAACTTGTTTAAAATTTTACAATGTGATCTTGGCCACCCTTAGTGAAAAAAGGAGGTGCACTCTCATAGCCACCAAATGTAGTAGTGGTCAAGTCCTACATAGAAATACATAAATTATAAAATTTTGAAAAATATCATAGTATAAAATAAATGTGCATATAAATGACACAATACTAACCCTAAAGGACAATGTGTGTAGCTCCATGTGGCTTAGAGTAGTTCTATAGTCCCACCAATATTCATGGTGGTGTCCTCCTGATAATCATAACAAATATTTAAATTATAAAGTACATAATTCAGACTAAAAATTTATGAAATAAAAGCATATATATCATACCTAGGTATAGGCCACTATCACAAATGGGTCTAGGCATATGTGTGTAGCATGATCATCATGTACTCCAATGGCCTACAATTGCAAAACATAGAGATGATTAAGAGTTGTAGATATAAGTTAGTAATAATGCATATATACATAGTAAAAAAAAATTTAAAAGTTCATATAATAGGTGTTTGCGGATGAGCCTCAATAACAGATAGATCGATACCAACAAAACTTCCTAACTCTATACCAGATGACAATCCCTAAAAAATCAAGCAAAAAGAATACATGTTAGAACATGTTATTAAATTTGAGTTCTAGTGTACATTAAATTTTATGTATAATTCAATGTATAGATAAATTATAGTACATGCCATATATAAGGGATGCCAACACCTGTAGGTCTCAAAAAAAGGCTATACTAAGGCCTAGAAGGAATAGTGTCATCCATCATTTGTTCATAGAACCAACATGTTATTATCCATGAATCATAGTTGTAGATAAGTTAGTAAGAAAACATACATATAAATAAAAATAAATAATTTTCTTGAAATGTTCATACAATAGGTATTTGAGGTTGGGTCTCATTAGTGGATACACTGACACTTGCAAAACTCCTTAACTATGTAACAAATGAAAATCCCTACAAAATCAAACAAGAAGAATACATTAGCACATGTTATTAAATTTGAGTTCCAATGTACATTATCTTAAAAGTAAGTCAACATGTATCTAAATCACAACGCATACCTTATAAGGGATACCAGCAGATACATGTCTTAAAGGAAAGGTAACATTGATCTTCTATTCATAAAATCAACATGTTATGGTTCATACAATTATATATGTAGAGTGTAAATAATTATATAGTCTATAAATTATAATTAAATTTGTACCTTCTCCTAATTATCATTATTGACATAGTGAAGGTCAACATATGATGACATATCAAAATCATCACCACCACCATGAGCAACACAAGCCTCATTATCATCAACATCACCATCTTGGGCAACATCTGTAGCTTTTGGATCACTCTGGGAGAGCATGCATATATTGTGACAACTTGTAAAAATGGTCCTAGTGCTAGAAAAATCCCTTGCCTATGTCCACTACTATGATAGATTTTCCAAAGGGCACTCAATTAAGTAAGATAAGATGGCACTACTTAATGGTGGACAAATGCAAGAACAACTAGTATAGGGAGAGGAGAAAGAGACTATGAGGACTAATAGTTCCTATTATTATCACTAAGATTTTCCCCAGGCTTGTCCTGAGGCATACCTCCACCAACCCTCTAAAATAATTTTATGTCAAAATAATTAGATTTTAAACCTAATTCAAACTCTACCCATAATTTCCTAAGAAAGTACATGGGCACCTCATGATTAGTGTATGATGGATGCTCAAATACCATCCACCACTACTCCCAAAAATTCTTATATGTTCATGGGTTTTGACACCATCTAATTTAAATTTGAGGCTTCTTATCACTAAAGGGTTTACTCATCTTCAGGTTCACAAAATATCTTATCAAATCATTTTTGTATATTTTCAATTCATTAACCTATTTATAAAACATGTTTTCTAAATAATATGCCCACATGGACTATCTCCATGGACATAAGTTATCCATATCACTATCTAAGGTATGGAATGAATCTATAATTCCTTGCATAGTAGCTACAAGGTAAAGTAAATGGGGAGAGGGATGCAAATCACACCTAAGAGTATTAATGTCTCACATGAGAGCATGCATATTATGCCTCATTCTCTCTCTCAACTCCTTCGGTATTGATGGTGGGGGAGGAGTAGGTGGTCATGGAACTGGAGCTAGGGATGGAGGGTTTTGAGTTGGAGGTAGGGGTGGAGATGGAGGGGGCGGGGTGGGTCTTGACCAAAGATGTCATCCATAGATATAATCTGCATATAGATATACAACATAAAAAATAAAAAATTCTATTTAATTAAAAAAAATGTCTAAACATCTACAACATGTCTTTAACTTTAAAAACATTAAAATTTTAATAACCATATAAACATCTAAATATCTAAAAAAAACATACAAACATTTAAAACCATCTAACTATCTAATACATGTCTTTAAGCACAAATACAACTTTAGTGTTATGATATTGATATGTGTTTACATTGTGGTTTATATTTATATGGGTCTTAATACATCTTAATAGGGAATAATACGTGTCATTAGGTATTAATAAGTCTTATATTACTTGACAACACATAGGGACCCCATATGGTACACGTATAAGTAATTAGAGACATGTTTGTCTTAAGGGAACCTAGGGAGTCTTGTCATGTCATAATGTGTGTTATAGGTTTTAATAGGTATAATGTGTCTTAATAGGATGTAATAGGTGTCATTAGGTAATAATGAGTCTTATATTACTCAACGACACATAGGGACCCCATAAGGTAGATATAGGTAATTAGCATAAATGGTTGTCTTAAGGGGCCTATGGAGTCCTACTAATTCATAATGTGTGTTGTAGATTTTAATAGGTCCTAATGTGTCTTAATAGATAGGTGTCATTAGGTATTAATTATTCTTATATTAATCAATGACACATAGAAATCCTATATGGTACACATATAGGTAATTAGGATACATGTTTGTCTTAAGGGGACATAGGGTGTCCTACTAGGTCATGTTGTGTGTTATAGGTTTTAATAAGTCCTAATGCATTTTAATAGGATGTAATAGGTGTCATTAGGTAATTATGACTATTATTATACTTGATGGCACATAGGGACACCATATGGTACAAATATAGGTAATTAGGATACATGTGTGTATTAAGGGACCCATGGAGTCCTATTATGTCATAATTTGTGTTATAGGGATTGTTAGTATATCGTTAGAAAATGGAAGCACTTCTATTTAGAACTAGTTTATCCCTTTCATTAGGTGGTCTAGGGTCATGTCAAGAACCTTCAATGGGTGTTTCACTGGATCTGGCATTTTCCCCCTATTTTGCTTCTCTCTCCCCTTTTCCAACTCTTTTCTAGCAACCTTTTTTGAAGGTCCAAGATCTTTGACTTTCTGGGTCAAGGAAAACCTTCTGGGTCAAGTTCAACCTCAACCTTGACCCTAACCTATCTCAGAGTCAATCTAGACCCTGACCCTAGGTCCAAATTTTAGATTCAAGAGGTCCTGGGATATTGGGCTTTGGAAAGTTTTATTTCCTACTTCTGGGCCAGTTGTTTCATGTTTTGGAATGGTAAACTCTTAAATTATATTTAATTTAGGTCTATTTCTAGGGGTTAAGGCTTAATTAGGATTTAATTCTCTTATGTCAGCCTCTCTAGAAGTTTGTGTCCTAGACTAGTACAAAAAGAGGTCTTTCTCTTTCATTTTGACATCCACTTTTTATGAGGAGGAAAGCTTTTTATGATCTACTTTTTCTACAATACACTTTCATGGTCAAGCATCCAAAAATTCATGCATTCAATTCATCAAGGAGATCCATTGATAGCTATTGAAGGATTCAATCTCTTTGGAACCCTCTTGTTGAAGATTTCAGCATCCATATTCCTTCAAGCTTCTTTCTATTCCAAAATCCATTCAAGATTGGTGGTGAATATCTAATGCAATTGATTTGAGACATCTTAAATTCAATTCTACATTCATTTGGAGCATCCATACTTGTGGATTCAAGGATTTGAATCCTCCACAAGGATTACAACATAAGCAAGGTGAATAGTTCCATTTACTTTGTTTATTTATATTGCAATTTCAATTTAAAGGTTGATTCCAAGCCAAGGTTTGACCAAGGAAAATCTCTCATCCAAAAAAAAAATCCGTTTTTCCAAGAGCAAGTGTGGGATAGCTAATATCAGTGCAGATTTGAGTACCTTTTTTGGCAAACTTTCAGGATCCATCAACAGAATTTACGTCAAAGTAGTGCAGGTAAAGGTCAAAAAATAAGGGGTAAGATCTTACCTAGCTTTGGTTCAAGATCGTCCTTCTTTAGAAAGACAAAAGGTTTTTGGGTTTTCTTTGTTTCTAAATTTCTAGTCCAAATCCAATTGTAGGATTTCCCAAAACTATACACAGAGATTAGAAAACAACATTTTCTAGATTGAACCTGCTTTAAGGTTAGTATTTATTTTCAATTCAATAAATATTTCAATACATATTTTCCATAACAAAATATACGATTTTTTCCATTATTCATATTCTCCATAGATTGATTCTTTTGTGCAATTAACCTTTTTGGTTGATCAATTTGGATCTCTCCTTTAGGAATTTGAATTTAGAGGCAGATCTTATATTTCTTTCATCCCTCTACATTTTGATACACACTTTTTGTTCATCATACATTTTGGTGAGAACTCGTTGTGGACCATACATTTTTTGTGAACCCAACATGGACCAAACATTAGATGCCCTATTGTATTTTTGGTGTTATATTTCCCTTCATATTATCTTGTGTTCACCTTCATCGTACATTTTTGGTAAACCTATGATAGACAACTCTTTCTTTCATGGTGTTAGATCTTGCATGTATTGGATTTCGTTTATGTGTTTGTATCTCATATAAAGTAAAAATTAAAAAAATAGTCATTTCTTCATGCTCTATGTTTTCTTAGTTTAGTTTATTTGTATTTCATTGGTATATGCAATTTACTACCTTTAGTTCTATTTATAATATTCAAGTTAGAAGAAATCACAGCCTTATGAGTGCCTTTGAACCTGAGTCTTCCTCTCCTTTCCTTAGGATCCTGGATGATAATTTTATTACTCATGATTCCAACCTTATTATGGAACAAAACTCTTCTCACTGATCTCATGATGAGGATGATGCTATAAGAATTCCTCCTGAACAAGTCCAAAAAAATTCAACTAAACTTGATAAAATGGTTAATTGGCTTACTCAAGAAAACCATAACCAATATTCTATTCAAGCTATAGAGGATCTTAAGAAAGTCCTTCATAATAATGATCAAGTTGTTAATCTTCTATGTGGTATCACATACCTTGTGCATTCAAATATTAAACCTTTAGTTCAAGAAGCTAAAGATTTAGGATTTATTTCTTCAGTTGTTAGTGTTGAACTTTCTTCAGTTCCTTTAGGTCTAGTCTTCCTACTTATACCCCTCCTTTGGTGACTACAATGGTTTCCTCTCTTTCTATGAGTGTTCCTCTTGTATCCCTCCCCTTCATCACAACCTTCATACCATAATGTTCCTTTCACTTATTCCAATCCTCTTCCAGTTGTGGTTGCAAGTGTTCCTCCAATTGTGTCTTCCATTCCTATTTATTCTTACACTTTACCTAGTTTTTCTAACATTATTGTGCCTACTATTTCTTCTATTGATTCCACAATTATTAGTTTAGCTCAAATTGTGTCATCTTTAGAACAACTACTTTCTTCTTTAACTCTAAACAAGTTTAGCATTTGCACATGTGATATGGGAAGTCCTCTATCCTTAGACATTATTTGTACTCTTGTTCCTCAACATGTTGATATGCCTCATCTTGAGAATTAAAATGAAAAGGAGACCTTGTTATTCATGTTAAAATATTTCAAATCCTTTGTAGTGACTATGCTCATGACCATAGGGTTTTAATCAAGTTTTTGGCTAGAAATTTTCATGATAAGTCCTTGCAATAGTTTTGTTCCTTGCCTTCTTATTCTATTGACTCTATTCCAAAACTTTCCAATGCCTTTATTCAACAATTTCAAAATAAAATTGTTCTGCAAGTGTCTTTAATTGATTCAATGCATTGAAAACAAAACACTAAGGAAAATTTGACTAAATTCATTGGTAGATTTAAGAATTTACATGCTCAAATTTCTTATCATGTTCTTGATATTGATATTCAATGTTTTTTTATTTCAAATTTGCAAAAGCATATATTAGGGATAAGATTCTTCTTATTGAATTTACTTTTTTTCAACAACTTTGTGCATTGCTTCATCATTATCAATTACAAGTGAGTAAATTTAAGAGAAACACTCCAATTCCTTGTGTTCTAGTTGATGAGAGTGATGTTGCTCCTAATCCAAAAAAAAATCAAAAGCCTAACCGTTATGTCAAGATAAATAAACAAGTGAATATATTCATTGATCAAGATGTTGTTGCATCTCACAATGCTACTTTTGCATCCACTATTTTCATTTGAATCTTATGTTTACTTCTCTCTCTCAATTTTTACATTCTATTATGAATAGGTTTTTAACTACTAATATGATTACTTTACCTCCTATTCGACCTCTTTTACCTACTACGATTGTGTCTGAAGCTTTTGATCCTAAATATTTTTGTCAATGCCATTGTCAAAATGGCCATGATACTCAAAAGTTTTATTCCTTAAAACATAAGTTTCAAGACTTGATTGATTCTAATGCCTTATCTATGGATAATTTTGATGGTAGTAGGAATAAGTTCGTCTCTCCTCCTAATCAAAACCTTCAAATCTATACGAATCCTTTACCTACACATGATACTACTGTCATTGTTCAACCATCTTATATGTATATTATTCTTGATTCAAAGATGGAAAATCTTAATCATGTTGTCAACCATGAGGAGAATTTTAATTTATCTAAATCTGTATCTCCACCTCAACCTCAAACTCAATCTCAAATTCAACCTCCACATACATAGAAACCTCACTTTAAATTCAAAACTCAACCCAAAACTTGAAAACAATATAAGAATAAAAGACCTCGGGAACTCTTGATTACTTTTGATCATTCTAAGATTATTAAAGCTCATGATGGTTCCCTTTACATTTATGCTAAGATTTCTAAGATATCTACACATAGTTATCTAGTTGATCGTACATCTTTAATCAATATTATTACTAAAGAAAAACTTTTTATGAAAAGCTTGCAATTTGATTCTTATGATACATGTGAGGTGTGGAATCAAACTTGTAATGGATTTCTATATCCATCATTTGGTTCTATTGATTTTCTAGTTGAACTTTGTGGTAAAATTGTGAACACTACCTTTGTTGTTGTTTCTACTTCTGATCAATTTCAAGTTAAGCTTGATTTTCGTTGGTTGAATGCCATACATGTTGTTTCTTCTCGTATCCATAAGTGTCTAAAATTAATTCATGATGAATAATTGAAGATGATTAACCATAGTTTATATCAACCTTCTAGGCCCACAGATTGTGTTATATTTGACTTCTTTTGGCCTACAATACCTAACTCATGTCCTTCTCGACCTAATAATTTTTTTTTACTCATATCAAGCCTATAAGCATCGCAAGATTCTTGAGTTAAGAATGACTTTGATAGATCTTAATCATGGTCTTTTGTCATGTCCCCTTTTCAAATAATTAAAATATAATAATCTTTGCTAAGGCAGGCAGGCCCAAGAAAGTGAAGTTTCGGAAAAAGGGGGTTAATCTTTGGAAACCGTTGGATTAATAAATGAAAATTATTATTAAAATATGTTTCATTAACCTCTCTTGGACGTGAGTTACAGTTATGCCCTCTTTTAAAGGGTTTTGGAGGCATTTCGGGCTCATTCCAGAACTTGATTTTTGCTCATTCTTTGTTATTCTTCAGAGGCTGCCAAACCTGTGGAGAAGGAGACCCAAGAATGGGAGTTTGTAGGTTTCCAGGGAGACCCAAGAATGGGAGTTTGCAGGTTTCTAGGAAGGCTAAGGATGGGAGTTTGAAGCCATTCCATGTGCATGCTCATACAGAGTTTGCCTTTGTGCTGAACAGTGCAGATTTGTGAGTTTTCGGGTGTATTTTTGTAAGAGTTTGGTGTTTCCGGTTGAGTATTTCATATCAGTTTGGGTTGCTGCTGTATTTTATACTTTAAGCTATTAAAATAGATCTGAATATATATATTGGGACGTGATTAAACTTTTGAGATAGATTATTAGTGTTCTTGTGGTGTTTCCGGGCATATTTTGTGCTATTTTGGGAGCCTGATGAGCATAGTTTTGGTCCTACATTTTCGAGCTGTTGTGTAAAGGCTATACGGATCTGGAAATGTCAATTTGTAGGCTTTTATTCTGCTGAAAGTTCTGTAAAAATTTCCATTTTCAGATTCATTAATAATTTGTGAAGTTGTGAAGCTTTTAGCACTATTTTCAACATACCCGATTTGGGGTTTCTTGAGAAATTTGGAGGATCTTTGTGATATTAGTTGTTTGATCTTAAAGATCTGATTAAAGGTTGAAAATATCATGTAAAATCAGAAAAGGGACATTTCATCTTTTTCCTACACCTTCCATACCTCCTTTATCTATGGCTTCTAATTTTGTTCATCAAGCTCCTAGTGTTGCTTGTCAGTTTCTTAAGAATCCTATTAATCCTCCTATAGAATTTGTGCAGGATTTAGTAGTCCTTCCCTCTTGTTCTCAACATATTTCAAGCAAGACAAAATGTAATCAATTTTCTAATGAACGCCATCAAAATCTTCATGCTCAAGCTAAGGCCGATACTTATATTATTCAAAATTATTTACCTTCTTTTGATCAATCTATGAATGATGTTGTAGACAAAATTAATGCTAATAATGAGGTTAAGATGAAAGATTATGATGATTCTATTTTTATTTTAGATCCTATCTTGATTAATTTGGATGAAGAAGAAACTCTTGATGATGTTAATGATGAATATGAGACTATTGACATTGACATTCATTTGGCTAATATGCTTTTAGCATAATTGATAATTACACCTAGTATCTAACGTGATGATTCTCAAGAGGATCCTTGTTTGGAACTGACTATCATCCCTACTATTTTTGATATAGTCCCCCTTCTGATTTACCCACCTTCTCTAAATGATATAAAATGAGATGGGGAGAGTAGGTGGTGTGCTTGATTGGTTGGTCCTTCATGGTAGCATTTTTTGTCTTTGTTTGTTGTACTATATTTCTCCTGTAATGTGTTTTCTAAATATTTGTTAGATTCTTTTCTATGACCCTTGTTTCTATGTTGGTGCAAGGTCATAAAGGAATCGAATCTATTGTGCTACTCCACTATATGTATCTATTTTCCTTCTATATATTGTTTCATGTTATGTTGTACTTGTACTTTTTTTCATAAAAGTTTCCTTGTCTAATCTTTTTGAATTTTTGACTGAGTAGCACTAACTCTTTTTGGTCTCCATGTCATGGTCCGAAAAGATTCTTCTTTGTAACTCTTATGTTTTCTTTCCTCCATTGTGATTGTAGTTCTACTTTCTTTGGGGAACGATGTCAATTCATTTTCAATAATATGGTATATATATATATATATATATATATATAATCTTATGATCATACTCACCCCATGGAAGGTAGATCCCTTATGCATTCTCTATATGTATATGTGGTATTTCCCTTGATTTGTCTTCATTTTGGGGGCATCTCGTAGTGAAAATGTAATCAGTGGAGTTGTTTATATATATGTTCAAGCCATTACTCCTGTCAACATGTTAGAAATGACTTTAGCATGGGGGCATACACTTTGCTAGAACTTATTGTACACACACACATTCAATAAACATATATTTTTCAAGGTACTTATCTCCCCTTATGGATTAGTGACTAATCCTTAAAGCATGGATTTTTATTTTTATAGGATCTCTTCATCCCTCTTATTTAAAAATTATTTGATCCCTTAAGGTCAAAGTTGTGTTTAAGGTTGGATCTCTTTTTCTTTTTGTTTTATTCTTATGGAATAGAATATTCCTAAGGGTGAATCTTTTATGGGTTGACTAGTGAGTAGCCACATTCACTACGCAGTTCAATTCAATCTTTCCAATTGTGTTGTTTCCTTGTGTGGTTCACAATGGGACATAAGTTCTCATTGGGCGAGATAATCTCTCTCTCTCTCTCTCTCTCTCTCTCTCTCTCTCTCTCTCTCTCTCTCTCTCTCTCTCTCTCTCTCTCTCTCTCTCTCTCTCTCTCTCTCTCTCTCTCTCTCCCCTAGAGATGTCTCTCTTATTGTGATCTTGGAGTTAATAAAGACTTGGGTCCCTTGGGCCTTGAAAGTTTCTTTGTCCCTTGGATTTAGATAAGATTATATTTTCATTAGGATCTCCTTTACCAAGAGTTTGCATCAAGTCCATACTCTTGCTAAAGTGGGGGATAAATGTATCACCAGAAAATGGAAAAAATTCCATTTAGGACAAGTTTATCCCTCCAAGTAGGTGGTCTAGGGTCATGTCAAGTGCCTTGAGTGGGTATTTGATTGGATCTGGCTTTCCCTCCTTGTTCTACTTCTCTCTCCCCTATTTCAAGATCTTTTCTTATAACCTTTTTTGAAGGTCTAAGATCTTTGACTTTCTGGGTCAAGGACGACCTTCTAGGTCAAGGTCAAAATTAACCTTGACTTAGGTCAAGCATGACCATGATCTTGACCTAGGTTAGAGTCAACCTCAATCCTAACCCTAGGTCCAAATTTCAAACTCCAGTGGTTTGAGGATATCGAGCTTCAAAAAGTTGTATTTCTTACTTCTAGATTAGTTGTTTCAGGTTTTGAAATGGTAAAATCTTAAATTGTATTTAATTTAGTCCATTTCTAGGGGTTAAAGCTTAATTGGGATTTAATTTTCCTATGTCAGCCTCTCTAGAAGTTTGTGTCCTAGACTAGTATAAAAAGAGGCCTTTCTCTCTCATTTTGACATCCATTTTTTCGAGGAGGAGGAAATTTTTTCTATGATCTAATTTTTCTATAATACACTTTCATGGTCAAGAATCCAAGAATTCAAACTTATTCAATTCATTAAGGAGTTCCATAGATAGCTATTGAAGGATTCAATCTCTTTAGAGCCCTATTGTTGAAGATTCAAACATCTATATTCCTTCAATCTTCTTTATATTCAAATATGCATTCAAGGTTGGAGTTTAAGATCTAATGCAATTGATTTGAGACATCCTACATTCATTTTGGGCATCCATACTTGTGGATTCAAGGATTCAAATCCTCCACAAGGATTATGACATAAGAAAGGTGAATAGTTCCATTTACTTTGTTTATCTATATTGCAATTTCAATTTCAAGGTTGATTCCAAACTAGGGTTTGACCAAGGAAAACCCTTCATCCAAAAAATAAAACCCTTTTTTTCTTCTGGGAGTAGGTGTAGGACAAAAAATATCAATGCAAATTTTAGTACCCTTTTTAACAAACTTTCAGGATCTACAAACATAATTTTTGTTGGAGTAGTGCAGGTCAAGTTTGGAAATAAAGGGGTAAGATCTAACCCTAGCTTTAGGTTAAGGTCAACCTTCTTCAAAAAGACAAAAGGTTTCTAGGTTTTCTCTATTTCTACATTTCTAGTCCAAATTCTATTGCAAGATTTCCTGAAACTGTACATAGACATCAGAAAACAACATTTTCTAGATTTACCCTACTTTAAGGTTAGTATTTGTTTTCAATTCAATCAAGATTTCAATACATATTTTCTATAATAAAATACAAGTTTTTCTACTTTATTCATATTCTCCATTGACTGATTCTTTTTTGCAATTAACCATTTTTAGTTGATCAACTTGGATCTCTCCCTTGGGTATTTGGATTTAGAGGTAGCTCTTATATCTCTTTCATCCCTCTACATTTTGATATACACTTTTTGTTCATCATAAATTTTGGTGAGCACTCATTGTGGACCATACAGATAGGTTCTAATGTGTCTTACTAGAATATAATAGGTGTCATTAGGTAATAATAACTCTTATATTACTCAATGACATATAGGGGCCCCATATGTTACACATAGGTTGTTGGTGCCAACTAATAGTAAGACGAGGGTCAATCAGTGCCATTTTTAAAACTAGTTCAACTCTTCACCACTTTTAATAGACTAATTAATAGCCACTTGAGAGATAGCACAATTATGAATGTAGTGAAATAAAATCATATAAAATCATATACAAAAGTATTCATTGATTAACACAGATTTTTGTACATAGAAACCCTCAATAAGAGGATGAAAACCATGGTGGGGATAATATGCCCACTAGCCTTTTACTATAGCTAAAAGGTTGCCCAATTAAGAGCTATAACCTATTCCTTCTAAGAACACATCATGTTAGGAATGATTTTAATTTGTTAGGATTACAATAAGGCTATTAAGGTTACCTTGATAAGGGATTTAGCACTCTTTCTAAAAGGTTCCTAGTTTAAGGATTTAACATATTCTTACAATTTAAGCATGCTCTGTTAGGAGCTTACAACTTGATTACAATGGTTAAATAGAAATCAAATATGATCTAAGTATGTAGCACTTTCCTTCTTTGTAGATATCTAGTGAATACATTTGAAGTGTTGTGATCTCCCTTTGTCCAATATCCATACTTAGTGATCTTCTTCATATCACTCTACCTTTCCTTCCTCTACTCACCTTCACAGTATACTCTACTACCTTTGGTTAGGTGTGGCTCTTCATTATCCAACTCCTTATCTCACTTACACAATAACCTTCCTTACTACATTCTCCTCATTTTCTTTAAATGTGTATAGCCGCCCCTTATAAATGGGTTTCAAAACCCTTAAAGAGTATCCCACTCAAACTAGTGAATTCAAAATTTGAATTTGAACTATTGAATTGTTCATGAGTGATCTATGACACTTACGTTGTAGGGTCTAGACTAGTAGTGTTGTTAGTCTAATGGGGGTCTCATCTCAACTTTTATGTTCTCTCTATATTCTACTTTCTTATCAAAATACAAGATTAATTTGAATTATATCCATACTTATCTTTCTATGTCACTGTGATGACTCCTTGTGTTGACTCAATTAGTCTTAGCCTAGGCTTATTCTTTCATGCAAAACTAGTAAAGATATCTATTGGTACTCAAGAGGTGTACTTTCCTCAACAATTTTCTAATAAATGAAAACATAATTATGCCAACTATACTTCATAATTCCAATGCAACCAATTGGGTCAATATAGGTAATTAGGATACCTATTTTTCTTAAGGGGATGTAGAGAATCCAACTAGGTCATAATGTGTATGATAGGTTTTAATATGTCCAAATGCATCTTAATAGGATATAATAGGTGTCATTGGGTAATTATGAGTCTTATATTATTCAATGAAACATAGGAATCCCATATGGTATACATACGTAATTAAGATTTGTGTTTGTCTTAAGGGGACCTAAGTAGTCCAACTAGATCATAATATGTTTTATAGATTTTAAAAGGTCATAATGCATCTTAATAGGATGTAATGGGTGTCATGAGGTAATAATGACTACTAAAAAACACATAGATAATTAGGATACATGTTTGTCTTAAGGGGCTCTAGGGAGTCTTACTAGGTCACAATGAGTGTTATAGGTTTTAATAGGTCCTGATGCATCTTAATAGGATACAATGGGTATCATTGGGTAATAATGACTCTTGTATTACTTGATGACACATAAGGGCCCCATATGGTATAGATAAACATAATTTTAGGATACATGTTTGTCTTAAGGGCACCTAGGGACTCCTACAGGGTCATAATGTGTGTTATATGATCTAATCGATCATATTTTGTAGTTCACATATAGTAGTTAGTAATTTAAGGTTTAGGATTATAGATTTAGGGTTACTTTGGCTCTATTTATGATTGGATTATGGTTATGGTTCAAAGTAGGATAGAGTTGTATAGTTGATTTCTCTTATGATTGATCTAAAGATCTAGAATAGGGTTATGGTTAAAGTAGAGGGAAATATTTTAGTCTCAAAGCCTCTCATGTTTGCAGTCTATGTCTTGTCTATTTTCATTCGAGAGATACTTGATACTATTATTATTTTGTACCTTATGATGACCCAAGGGTTAGATGTTATACTTGGATTCAGTACCATAGATGCTTTACTGCTATACTATTCATTTTATCACATTTGCATGTGGATGCCATTTTGAGATGACAGTAGATCTATGATGATATCTAGTTATATGATGTATTGGACCTATTTGTTGATTATGTTATGAGATGGATTCTATGCTTTGGTTATTTACTTCATTCTTGTATCTTCACGCTTTCTATGAATGTGAGTGATGTAAATGGATTAAATAGGTATTTTAATACATGTTGCTTCAGCTATGATATTATATGCTATTGCACTTGATCGTGTGTTTTAGTGTGCAAGAATTATATCCCTGGCAGTGGCACATGGAGTTAGTGATTCAGCTATTCATATTTACCCATGACGTTCCTATATGGTCGACGTACCCTTATTGTTTAGATCAAAACCTTTCGATGATTAGTAAATCCGAACTCATTTGCATTATGGGATTAGACCAATGAGTGTGTCTGTGCATTTAGAAGTTTGCATTTGTCGCAAAAGTGTTAAGTGTTTTTCTATGTTTTTGGGGTTTTCGGATTTTAATCTTTTCTAATTTGATTTTTCGTAGCTTTGCCTTAGGTGAAATCCCGTTGCGGATAATAACCTGTTTTCGTTTGGGTCAATTCGGAGTTTAACTACTCCAGCTAGCTATTTTTTAGAATTGACTATTCACCCAAAAAAAGAATAAGTATTGGAAAAGTGATTTCATAAATCACTTTTCACAATTTGAAAATAGAATTGTAGAGAAAATTTGGAAATCCTCTTCTGAAGGATTCTTTTTTTGCTCGTTCTGGGAGCTATGAGCGTGGGATCTACGCGAGGTTGGTCTCATTGGATTCGGCTCGAGGAGTTTATGCCTTGCCGTCGTTTTCAACTGTTTTGGCAGGTGGTTTATTTTATTGTGCGGGTTTCAATTTTTGCCTCTTTTTCCTTCAAGTAGGGCCTTCCCGTTTTATAGTTTTCGCTCTGTTTCAGCTTCCATTTCTTGTAGCAATATGTTAGGAGGCTGAGAACTAGTGTTCCCCTCCATTTCTGGTTGCTAGTTCTTCCCGGTTGGTCGAGTATGAACGTTTTTCCCTATTTTTGAAATGGGGTTTTGGGTTTTTGGGCCGTTATGTTGGCCATTTTTGCATATGGTGTCCATTTTCATTTATTTTTAGATTTTTGGGGTTTTTGAACCCAAGGGCCAAATGGGTTTTAATTTTGAAATTTTTCCAAAATTTGAGGTTTTTACCTCATTTTGCATGTCGACCTGTTTTATCAAGTTTTCTTGGCACATTGTCGTTCGGGGACCTGGGTGATTTGTTTGGATACCAATTAGACCACTTTTACATCTTTTGTTGCATTGGGATGCGTGTTGCATCCGTCTTCTCGATTTTGTTTACAGTTGAGGGACTTGTTGCTTTGTGTTCTCTTCCAGTCCTTTTATTTGATCTTTGTGATGGTGGTGCACCACACAAGAGTACGTGCTCATACATAGTCGTATGTCTTGCAAGCCTTGACCTTCCGTAGCACTTTTAGAAGTTATGATCATTGGGGTTGGGTTGGGAATTTGAATGCCTATGGGCACTCATCATTGGATGAGCATGGGTAGGGTAGGGTAGCATATGGAGGGGGCTTCTATTTTGCAGCCCGACGATCATGACATCATGGGTTGGAAAAGGAAGTTTTATATAAGTGATAATTAAAGAAAACACTGGGAGGTAATAAAATTTAAGATGATAAAATGTGTGAGCAGCCGATTAAGTTCGAGGACACAATGTGTGAGCACCCAACTAAGTTTGAGGACACACGATTCGAGCTTGGGCTTGTCGATGCCAAGCAACTCTCCATGATGTCAGCCCCTACATAGTAAGCCCATTGAGGTGTCTGACCAGGACCTGTAGTTTATGCATTGTCTATGTCTTGGTTTCAGTCATCATACTGCTTGGCGTGAGTGTTAGCCATGGTTGTTGTGTTTTTATGTGTTTGCGATTGGATCACTATCTCCATCAGCACGATAGGTGTGGACCTACGAGTTCCACGTGGTTGGGAGGCATAGCTACCCTCACCACTGCTAGGGACCGGTGTACAGATATGGTTTATTGTCCTAGTACGACTGTAGCTAGATGTGTCACTTGGTACTTCGGTATACGAAGTATGCTTCTTGTGATTTATGCTCTCATTATGATGTTATCATGTTTAGATGATGTTAGTTTTAATGCATTCCTCATTATGATGATTAGCATGTAGTAGATGATGTTATCTGATTACAGTTGTATCTTATGCCTACTACTAGCATGTTAGATTTTATTTACTTACGTTGTAGCATGTTTAGTAGTGACGTCCCTATTACGACAGCACCAATGATTTGATTGGTGGCTTGGGATGTTATGCATAGGGGATGGCTAGGGCCCATGATGGTCCTATGATGCCATTGACGGTTGGGAGGAACCACGTACTTAGTTGGTTATTTTTGCTCATTGCAATGTTCTCTATGTTATTGCAATGTTTATTTCAGTTGAATGTGATGTTTTCTTTCTGTACTTTCCCTTCCTTGTTTGATAGATGGTTAGATTTCATTTTCTATATTTTAGTTACTCAATTCTGGTTCAAGTGTTCTGGCCTTGAGATGTGGATCCGGTACTCCCCAGTGTGGAGTTTCTTTTGTCATTTTTTTCTCGTTTTTGAGTTTCCTTAAGTGTTTTTATTTTCTATGGGCGACATTTGTTCAGCATTGTGCGACACTGATCAAGTATCGCACGCCAATAGAAATAATGTCGTACAATACTATAAAGTGTCGCACGCATTACTGGAGAAGTTTCGTACGACACTGGAAGAGTGTCACACGGCTTCATGAGAAATGTCGTGCGATACTTTTCTAGTATCGCACGCCTTCTTGAGAAGTGTCGCACGCAGTAAGGGAGAAGTGTCGCCCTCCCTTAGTAAAAAATAAGTTGACGTATATTTAATTCCTTATACTTAAGATATATTTTAATATATGCGACGATTCATTTGAGATGGGTTTCAAACCTCTACGAGCTAAGGTGTAGATTCTATGAAAAATCAGGGCTTCAAAAATTCAAACTTAACCAAATTTCAGGGCTTCAGGATTTCAGACTTAGCCAGTTTCCAAGAGTCAGCTTATGTCTTTCAGCTTGGTAGGTCTTTGTGGTTTTCGTGGTTGTGTTCTAGTTGGTAGTGGCGTTTGGAGATCCATTGGTGCTTGGTTGTCTTTCAGTCCTCTGTTGCAATCTTTTGATTTGTGTAGGTTGTATCATGTGCACTTACACTTGTAAAAAAAAAAATTGTTCTGACTTGTTTTTAATCCTTGTTTCCAAGGATCTCTAGGCGGGCATTACATCTGGTATCAGAGCCCATGTTGCAACATTGGGATCTCTACGTTATGCTTCCACTATGGTTTTGATTTTCATTGTGTATTGTTATATTATGTTTTATTATATGATATCTCTTTGGATCATGTTTAACTCTTATGCTGTGACCTAATTGTTCTGACATTATCTTGTTGCTTCCTTCAGTGATGCCTCCTGCACATAGACCTGGTGGCCGAAGTGGTAACCATGGAAATGAACACCATGAAGAGGAACAATAGGGAGGAGGGGGAGAACAGGGTAATAACAATGCTAATCAGGCTCTCTTGGGGGAAATGATGCCAGTGCTCCAGGATATTCTTACTTGGATGGGCCCTCGTGTTGAGGAGCGCCAACAGGATCAAAATTAGGAAGAGGGATCTCATCATGGGGAGTCCCCTTGTTCGGAGCATAGAGAGGAAGAGCATGAGCATGATCATTCTCGTACACCACTTGGTGGTAGAAGGCACCGTTGGAGGGGCCATGGCCGAGATGATGTTGATCTCACTCAGAATGAGATGATGCAGGAACTTCAAAGGTCCAAACCACCAGAATTTGATGGCCAGGGAACAAGACTCAAAGCTGAGACTTGGTTGCTTGATATGGGGTGTTTTTTCTCATTACTACCTTATGGGAGCAACATAAAGGCCCATTGTGCAATCACACAGCAAAGGCAACATGGTTCCATTTGGTGGGGTGAAGAGAGGGAAAGACTTGGTATCAATGTCGCAGATCTCACCTGGGATATCTTCGAGGAAAGGTTCAGAGAGAAGTTTCTTTCCCCTCAGTATCATGAAGCTCGCATTGATGAATTCCATGAGCTTAAGAAGGGATTTATGACAGTTGATCAGTATGAGAAGAAGTTCCTTGGCTTGAAACAGTATTCGAGCTACAGGCATGATGATGCACTTATCACCCAACATTTTGTTAGGGGTCTGAGAGACTCCATCATTGGAGATGTCCGTGCTCATCAACCAAGGACACTTGCTCTTGTCGTGGAGAAGGAAAGGATCATTGAGACTAATTTGGCTAGGGGCTAAAGTGGTAAATTTGGTTCTCAGAACCAAAGTGCTTGAAATTCAGGACAGGAGGCTCAATTCACTCAGTCCTCAGGCAAGGGCCAATCCCAATCAAAACCCTCTCAGGGTAGTTATCATGGTAAGAGTAAGAAGAAGTTTTGGGGTAAGAAGGGTGAACAAGATTCTGGCACCTCAGGGAAGAAAGGAGATAATCAAAATCGAGGACACAAATCTTAGCAAGATCGTCCTCCTCATAGTAGTCAGCAGAATTCCAGCAGGGGTAGTGCACCTTACCCTAGTGCTACTCAGGGAGGTCATGGATCAAGTGCTAGCTTTGGAGGAAACTATTTTTCTTGTGGCCAGCCTAGCCATAAATCTTATGATTGTTCGATTAGGCCATCCACTAGTCCTAGTAAGGGAACAGCGAGATCTGAGCCTACTGTAGGAGATGCAGGTAGGAATCACAGAGTCTTTGTGGCGGTTGACAACCGTCAAGCTGAGCATCAAGGTACAGTAGTTGAGGCTATAGGTACATTGCATGGTATTTCATCTTTAGTTTTGTTTGACTTTGGTCCTTCTGATTCTTTGAAATCACCATCTCTTGTTCAGCGATGTGGGCTAGTGGCAATGCATCAGGTTGATAGGTGGCAGGTAGAGTTAGCCACGAGTTCTAAAGTGATTGTTGACTCGTTGGTTAGAAGTTGTGTTTTTAGTTTGGGAACCTTCACCACCATAGTGGACTTATGCATTCTACCTCTAGGATTGTATGACATTGTGTTGGGCATGGATTGGTTAGCCACCCATCAAGCCAATATTGATTGCCATCATAAGGTGGTATAGTGTGTGTATGACATAGGTGGGCAAGTGGAACTTTTGGGAGTTCATAGACTAGTCTCGCTTCGTATGATCATAGCTAATTAGCTAAAGTGGAGTGTGCGAAAGGGTTGTCAGTTGTTTCTTGTATCTCTCAATGATCTTGAGGAAGCCGAGAGCCTTACAGTAACACTCAATGATCACCCACTCCTTCATGAGTATGCAGATGTGTTTCCTAATGAAATTCCAGGTATGCCACAACAGTGTGACATTAATTTTCAGATCGATCTTGTACCAGGAGAAAAACCGATTTCATGAGCTCCTTATCGCATGACTACTTAGGAGTTGAGTGAGCTCAAGTTGCAGGTGGAGGAATTATTGGCCAAGGGCCATATTCATCCTAGTGTATCCCTGTGGGGTGCACTAGTCATCTTCGTAAAGAAGAAGGACGGTTCTTTGCATTTGTGCATTGACTACTGGCAGTTGAATAAGGTGACGGTGAAGAACCGTTATCCTTTGCCAAGGATAGATGACTTGTTTGATCAGATGAAGGGGGCACGAGTGTTCTCAAAGATTGATTTGAAGTCAAGATACCATCAACTTCATATCCAAGAGGTTGATATTCATCGAACAACATTTCGTACACGATATGGGCATTATGAGTTCACGGTTGTACCCTTTGGGTTAACCAATCCACCATCAGTATTTATGAGTTTGATGAATGGTTTATTTCTTACTTACCTCAATCAGCGTGTCATTGTATTCTTGGATGACATATTGATCTATTCAAAGACTGAGGAGGAGCATGAGGTCCATTTGCGTCAGGTATTGCAGTGCTTGAGAGACCATCAGCTGTATGGGAACTTGAGTAAATGTGGGTTCTTCCAGTCAGAGGTGAAGTATTTGGGACATAGCATCAGTGGTGATGGAATTGCAATGGATCCAGAGAAGATTCGTGCTATCATGGATTGGTTGGCACCCACTAATGTCTTAGAAGTTCATAGTTTCATGGGATTAGCGGGTTACTACCATCGCTTTGTGAAGGATTTTTCATGAGTAGCCCATCCCATCACTTCTCTTTAGAGGAAAGAGAACAAGTTTGTTTGGTCAGATCAGTGTGAAGTAGCATTTAATGCTCTTAAGGAGTGTTTGACCAGTGCACTAATCCTTGCAGTGCCTATTCCTATAGGTGATTTCATGGTTTGCACAGATGCTTCGTTGGAAGGCATGGGTGCGGTGTTAATGCAGGATGGTTGAGTGATTTCTTTTGAGTCTAGAAAACTCAAGGACCATGAGCTAAACTACCCCACTCATGATTTGGAACTCGCGGCCGTAATGCATGCCCTTGTCCATTGGAGGCATTTTCTTTTGGGACATAGGTTTGAGTTGCATAGCAATCATAGGAGCTTGCAGTATATCTTTACTCAACCAAACTTGAATGCACGACAGCGTCGTTGGATGGAGTTCCTGTGCGAGTAAGACTTTGATGTTCATTACATCAAAGGGAAGGAGAATGTTGTCGTAGATGCCTTGAGTAGCAGGCAACATGAGGTATCAGTGTTTTCATTGGGAGTGCATTTGCGAAGCCGTATTTTGGAGGCTTTTCCTAGTGACACTTGGTATCAGGAGGTGAGGGTGGAGATCGAGTCTCGACACACCCTTGAGGGGAGATTTTTAGGTTATATGCTAGAGTTTGATGGACTATTGTGACACTCAGACCATATTTATGTACATTTTTTGAGTGATCTTCGTACCTTATTTTTTTCAGAAGCACATCGTGCACCATATTTTACACATCCTGGGGTCAAGAAGATGCAGGCTGATCTCAAACAACTATACTTTTGGGTAGGGATGAGACGCAATGTTGCTGATTTTTTTGCTAGATGTCTTGAGTGCCAGAGAGTGAAGGTAGAGCATCAACATCCGGCAGGTCTTTTGCAGCCACATGCCATTCCAGAATGGAAGTGGGATACAGTATCCATTGATTTTATCACAGGGTTGCCTATGTCATCATGGAGACATGATTATATCATGGTGACAGTGGACAAGTTGTCCAAGGTAGCACATTTTTCACCCATGAGAGCATCCTACACAGCTTCTTCTGTAGCGCATGTATTCTTGGTAGATATTGTTCGTTTGCATGGGATTCCTTGTCGGATCATTCGGGATAGAGATCCAGTGTTTACTTCTGCACTGTGGACATCTCTCCAGCATGCCTTGGGCGTGCAGCTCAATTTCAGTTCAGCTTATCACCCAGAGACTGATGGTCAGACTGAGAGAGTGAATCAAGCTCTGGAGGATATGCTTCACATATATATTATGGATAGGCAAGTGAAGTGGGAGGATTATTTGTAGCTTGTCGAGTTTGCATACAACAACAGTTATCATAATTCTCTTGGCATGCCATCTTTTCAGGCCTTGTATGGTAGACCATGTCGTACCCCTTTGAGTTGGGATCTTTTGGAGGACCGTGTTCTTTTGGGTCCAGAGATTCTTTAGGATATGGAGCAGCAGGTTGTTCGCATTAGGGAGCATTTGGTTACTGCTCAAGATAGGCAGAAGAAGTATACAGATGCCCATAGGTTGGATCGTCACTTTTTGGTGGCAGTGTGTTTTTGAGAGTGTGGCCAAGGAAGAGCCCCATCCATTATGGGAAAGGCTCTAAGTTGGCGCCATGTTTTGTCAGACCTTTTGAGATCCTCGAGAGGATTGGTCCTTTTGCTTATCGTCTAGCATTGACACCTAGCCTTTCACGCATCCATGATGTTTTTCATGTTTCTATGTTGAGACAGTATACTCCAGATGTGATCCATGTGCTTGATTGGAATGCTTTGCGGGTAGCGGACAGGCAGCTTACTTTGGAGCCCATTTGTATCCTATAGCATCGGAGGCTAACCTTGCGAGGTCGGGACATAGAGCAGGTAAGGGTCCAATGGGACTTGAGCGATGAGACCTCTACGACTTGGGAGGATGCTACACGACTGAGGGAATTGTACCCGTATCTTTTTGCTGGCTTCCAGGAGTAAGCCTATGCTAGTGGGGGAGGATGCAGTGCCTCTCATGTTTGCAGTCTATGTCTTGTCTATTTTGATTCGAGAGATACTTGATACTCTTATTATTTTGTACCTTATGATGACCCGAGGGTCGGATGTTATACTTGGATTCAATACCATAGATGCTTTACTACTATACTGTTCAGTTTATCACATTTGCATGTGGATGCCATTTTGAGATGACAATAGATCTATGATGATATCTAGTTATATGATGTATTGGACCTATTTGTTGATTATGTTATGAGATGGATTCTATGCTTTGATTATTTACTTCATTATTGTATCTTCACCCTTTCTGCGAATGTGAGTGATGTAAATGGATTAAATAGGTATTTTAATACATGTTGCTTCGGCTATGATATTATTTGCCATTGCACTTGATCATGTGTTTTAGTGTGCAAGAATTATATCCCTGGTAGTGGCACATGGAGTTAGTGATTCAGCTATTCATATTTACCCATGTCATTCCTATATGGTCGACGTACCCTTATTATTATTGTTTAGATCAAAACCTTTTGATGATTAGTAAATCCAAACTCATTTGCATTATGTGATTAGACCAGTGAGTGTGTCTGTGCATTTAGAAGTTCGCATTTGTCACGAAAGTGTTAAGTGTTTTTCTATGTTTTTGGGGTTTTCGGATTTAAATCTTTTCTGATTTAATTTCTGGCAACTTTGCCTTAGGTGAAATCCCGTTGCGAATAATAACCTATTTTCATTTGGGTCAATTCGGAGTTTAACTACTCCAGCTAGCTATTTTCTAGAATTGACTATTCACCCAAAAAGTGAATAAGTATTGGAAAAGTGATTTCATAAATCACTTTTCACAATTTGAAAATAGAATTGTAGAGAAAATTTGGAAATCCTCTTCTGAAGGATTCTTGTTTTGCTTGTTCTGAGAGCTATGAGCATGGGATGTGCGCAAGGTTGGTCTCGTTAGATTCGGCTCGAGGATTTTATGCCTTGCCATCATTTTCAACTGTTTTGGTGGGTGGTTTATTTTATTGTGCGGGTTTCAGTTTCTAACTCTTTTTCCTTCAAGTAGGGCCTTCCCGTTTTATAGTTTTCGCTCCGTTTTAGCTTCCGTTTCTTGTAGCAATATGTTAGGAGGCTGAGAACTAGTGTTCCCCTCCGTTTCTGGTTGCTAGTTCTGCCCGGTTGGTCGGGTATGAATGTTTTTCCCTATTTTTGAAATGGGATTTTGGGTTTTTGGGCCGTTATGCTGGCCGTTTTTGCATACGGTGTTCGTTTTCATTTATTTTTAGATTTTTGGGGTTTTTAAACCCAAGGGCCAACTGGGTTTTAATTTTGGAATTTTTCCAAAATTTGGGGTTTTTACCTCGGTTTGTGTGTCGACCTATTTTATCAAGTTTTCTTGGCACATTGTGGTTCGTGGACCAGGGTGATCTGTTTGGATACCAGTTAGACCACTTTTAAATCTTTTGTTGCATTGGGATGCGTGTTGCATTAGGATGCATGTTGCATCCATCCTCTCAATTTTGTTTACAGTTGAGGGACTTGTTGCTTTGTGTTCTCTTCCAGTCCTTTTATTTGATCTTTTTGATGGTGGTGCGCCACACATGAGTACGTGCGCGTACATAGTCTGATGTCTTACGAACCCCGACCTTCCGTAACACTTACGAAAGTTATGATCATTGGGGTTGGGTTGGGAATTTTCATGCCTACGGGCACTCATCATTGGATGAGCATGGGTAGGGTAGGGTTGTATATGGAGGGGGCTTCTATTTTGCAGCTCGACGATCATGACATCATGGGTTGGCAAAGGAAGTTTTATATAAGTGATAATTAAAGAAAACACTGGGACGTAATAAAATTTAAGATAATAAAATGTGTGAGGACCCGATTAAGTTTGAGGACACAATATGTGAGCACCCAATTAAGTTTGAGGACACACGATCCGAGCTTGGGCTTGTTGATGCCAAGCAACTCTCCATGATGTAAGCCCCTACATAGTAAGCCCATTGAGGTGTCTGACTAGGACCTGTCGTTTATGCATTGTCTATGTCTTGGTTTCAGTCATCATACTGCTTGGCGTGAGTGTTAGCCACGGTTGTTGTGTTTTTGTGTGTTTGCGGTTGGATCACTATCTCCATCAGCACGGCGAGTGTGGACCTACGGGTGCCACATGGTTGGGAGGCATAGCTACCCTCACCACTGCTAGGGACCGATGTACAGATACAGTCTATTGTCCTAGTAAGACTATAGCTGGATGTGTCACTTGGTACTTCGGTATACGGAGTATGCTTATTGTGATTTATGCTCTCATTATGATGTTATCATGTTTAGATGATGTTAGTTTTAATGGATTCCTCATTATGATGATTAGCATGTAGTAGATGATGTTATCTGATTACAGTTGTATCTTATGCCTACTACTAGCATGTTAGATTTTATTTACTTACATTATAGCATGTTTAGTAGTGACGTCCTTATTACGACAGCACCAATGATTTGATCAGTGGCTTGGGATGCTATGCGCGGGGAATGGCTAGGGCCCACGATGGTCCTATGATGCCATTGATGGTTGGGAGGAACCGCATACTTAGTTGGTTATTTTTGCTCATTGCAATGTTATCTATGTTATTGCGATGTTTATTTCAGTTGAATGTGATGTTTCCTTTCTGTACTTTCCCTTCCTTGTTTGATAGATGGTTAGATTTCATTTTCTATATTTCAATTACTCAATTCTGGTTTGAGTGTTCTGGCCTCAAGATGTGGATCCGGTACTCCTCGGTTTGGAGGTTCTTTTGTCATTTTTTCCCCTTTTTGAGTTTTCTTAAGTTTTTTTATTTTCTATGGGTGACATTTGTTCAGCATTGTGCGACACTGATAAAGTATCGCACGCCTATAGAAATAATTTCGTTCGATACTACAAAGTGTCACATGGATTACTGGAGAAGTGTCGTATGACACTGGAAGAGTGTCGCATGGCTTCATGAGAAATGTCGCGTGATACTTTTCCAGTATCGCACGCCTTCTTGAGAAGTGTCGCACGCAGTAAGGGAGAAGTGTCACCCTCCCTTAGTAAAAAATAAGTTGATGTATATTTAATTACTTATACTTAAGATATATTTTAATATATGCGACGATTCATTTGAGATGGGTTTCAGACATCTACGAGCTAAGGTGTAGATTCTACGAAAAATCAGGGCTTCAAAAATTCAGACTTAGCCAAATTTCAGGACTTCAAGATTTCAGACTTAGCCAGTTTCCAAGAGTCATCTTATGTCTTTCAGCTTGGTAGGTCTTTGTGGTTTTCATGGTTGTGTTCTAGTTGGTAGTGGCGTTTGGAGATCTGTAGGTGCTTGGTTGTCTTTTAGTCTTTCGTTGCGATCTTTTGGTTTGTGTAGGTTGTATCATGTGCACTTACACTTGTAAAAAAAAAATTTGTTTTGACTTGTTTTTCATCCTTGTTTCCAAGGATCTTCGGGCGAGGCATTACCTCTGGTATCAAAGCCCATGTTGCAACATTGGGATCTCTGCGTTATGCTTCCACTATGGTTTTTCTTTTCGTTGTGTATTGTTATATTATGTTTTATTATATGATATCTCTTTGGCTAATGTTTAACTCTTATGTTGTGACTTGATTCTTCTGATATCATCTTGTTGCTTCCTTCAGTGATGCCTCCTACACATAGACCTGGTGGCCGAAGTGGTACCTGTAGTGGTAACCGTGGAAATGAACACCATGAAGAGGAACAACAGGGAGGAGGGGGATAATAGGGTAATAACAATGCTAATCAGGCTCTCTTGGGGGCAATGATGCCAGTGCTCCAGGAAATTCTTACTCGGATGGGCCCTCGTGTTGAGAAGGGCCAGCAAGATCAAAATCAGGAAGAGGGATCTCATCATGGAGAGTCTCATCGTTCAGAGAATAGAGAGGAAGAGCATGAGCATGATCGTTCTCGTACACCACCTGGTGGTAGAAGGCACCATTGGAGGGGTCATGGCCAAGATGATGTTGATCTCACTCAGATTGAGATGATGCAGGAACTTCAGAGGTCCAAACCACCAGAATTTGATGGCCAGGGAATAGGACTCAAAGCTGAGACTTGGTTGCTTGATATGGGGCATTGTTTCTCATTACTACCTTATGGGAGCAACATAAAGGCCCGTTGTGCAATCACACAGCATAGGGAACATGGTTCCATTTGGTGGGTTGAAGAGAGTGAAAGACTTGGTATCAATGTCGCAGATCTCACCTGGGAGATCTTCGCGGAAAGGTTCAAAGAGAAGTTTCTTTCCCCTCAGTATCGTGAAGCTCGCATTGATGAATTCCATGAGCTTAAGCAAGGCTTTATGATAGTTTATCAGTATGAGAAGAAGTTCCTTGGTTTGAAATAGTATTCAAGCTACAGGCATGATGATGCACTTATCACCCAACATTTTGTTAGGGGTCTTAGAGACTCCATCATTGGAGATGTCTGTGCTCATCAACCAAGGACACTTGCTCTTGCTGTGGAGAAGGAAAGGACCATTGAGATCAATGTGGCTAGGGGCTACAGTGCTAAATTTGGTTCTCAGAACCAAAGTGCTCAAAATTTAGGACAGGATGCTCAGTTCACTCAGTCCTCAGGCAAGGGCCAATCCCAATCAAAACCCTCTTAGGGTAGTTCTCATGGTAAGAGTAAGAAGAAGTTTTGGGGTAAGAAGGGTGGACAAGCTTCTGGAACCTCAGGGAAGAAAGGAGATAACCAAAACCGAGGACACAAATCTCATCAGGATCATCCTCCTCATAGCAGTCAGCAGAATTCCAACAGGGGTAGTGCACCTTACCCTAGTGCTACTCAGGGAGGTCATGGATCAGGTGCTAGCTTTGGAGGAAACTATTTTTCTTGTGGCCAGCCTGGCCATAAATCTTATGATTGTTCGATCAGGCCATCCACTGGTCCTGGTAAGGGCACAGTGAGATCTGAGCCTACTGTAGGAGATGCAGGTTGGAATCACAAAGTCTTTGCGGTGGTTGATAATCGTCAAGCTGAGCATCAAGGTACGGTAGTTGAGGCTACAGGTACATTGCATGGTATTTCATCTTCAATTTTGTTTGACTCTGGTGCTTCTGATTCTTTCATATCACCGTCTCTTGTTCAGTGATGTGGGCTAGTGGCAATGCGTCAGGTTGATAGGTGGCAGGTAGAGTTAGCCACAGGTTCTAAAGTGGTTGTTGACTCATTTGTTAGAAGTTGTGTTTTGAGTTTGGGAACCTTCACCACCACAGTGGATTCACGCATTCTACCTCTAGGACCGTATGATATTGTGTTGGGCATGGATTGGTTAGCCGCCCATCAGGCCAATATCGATTGCCATCATAAGGTGGTACAGTGTTTGGATGACACAGGTGGGCAGGTGGAACTTTTGGGAGTTCAATGACCAGTCTTGCTCCGTATGATCATAGCTAATTAGCTAAAGCAGAGTGTGCGAAAGGGTTGTCAGTTGTTTCTTGTATCTCTCAATAATCTTGAGGAAGCCAAGAGCCTTACGATAACACTCAATGATCACCCACTCCTTCGCAAGTATGCAGATGTGTTACCTGATGAAATTCCAGGTATGCCACCACAGCGTGACATTGATTTTTGGATCAATCTTGTACCAGGAGCAGAACTGATTTCACGAGCTCGTTATAGCATGACTACTTAGGAGTTGAGTGAGCTCAAGTTGCAGTTGGAGGAATTATTGTCCAAGGGCCATATTTTTCCTAGTGTATCCCCGTGGGGTGCACCAATCATCTTCGTAAAGAATAAGGATGGTTCTTTGCATTTTTGCATTGACTACCGGCAGTTGAATAAGGTGACGGTGAAGAACCGTTATCCTTTGCCAAGGATAGATGACTTGTTTGATCAGATGAAGGGGGCACGAGTGTTCTCAAAGATTGATCTGAAGTCGAGATACCATTAGCTTTGTATCCAAGAGGCTGATATTCAACGAACAACATTTCGTACATGATATGGGCATTATGAGTTCACGGTTGTACCCTTTGGGTTAACCAATGCACCATTAGTATTTATGAGTTTGATGAATGGTGTATTTCGTACTTACCTCGATCAATGTGTCATTGTATTCTTGGATGACATATTGATCTATTCAAAGACTGAGGAGGAGCATGAGGTCCATTTGCGTCAGGTATTGCAGTGCTTGAGAGACCATCAGTTGTATGGAAACTTGAGTAAATGTGGGTTCTTCCAGTCAGAGGTGAAGTATTTGGGACATATCATCACTAGTGATGGAATTGCAGTGGATCTAGAGAAGATTCGTGCTATCATGGATTGGTCAGCACTCACTAATGTCTCAGAGGTTCATAGTTTCATGGGATTAGCGAGTTACTACCGTCGCTTTGTGAAGGATTTTTCACGAGTAGCCCATCCCATCACTTCTCTTCAGAGGAAAGGGAACAAGTTTGTTTGGTCATATCAGTATGAAGTAGCATTTAATGCTCTTAAGGAGTGTTTGACTAGTGCACTAATCCTTGCAGTGCCTAATCTTATAGGTGATTTCATGGTTTGCACAAATGCTGCGTTGGAAGGCATGGGTGCAGTGTTAATGCAGGATGGTCGAGTGATTGCTTTTGAGTCTAGAAAACTGAAGGACCATGAGCTAAACTACCCCACTCATGATTTGGAACTCGCGGTCGTAGTGCATGCCCTTGTCCATTGGAGGCATTTTCTTTTGGGACATAGGTTTGAGTTACATAGCGATCATAGGAGCTTGCAGTATATCTTTACTCAACCAAACTTGAATGCACGACAGCGTCATTGGATGGAGTTCCTGTGCAAGTATGACTTTGATGTTCATTACATCAAAGTGAAGGAGAATGTTCTCGCAGATGCCTTGAGCAGCAGGTGACATGAGGTATCAGTGCTGTCATTGGGAGTGGATTTACGAAGCCGTATTTTGGAGGCTTTGCCTAGTGACACTTGGTATCAGGAGGTGAGGGTGGAGATCGAGTCTGGGAACACCCTTGATGGGAGATTTTTAGGTTATATGCTAGAGTTTGATGGACTATTGCAACACTCAGGGCGTATTTATGTACCCTTGTCGGGTGATCTTTGTACCTTAGTTTTGTCAGAAGCACATCGTGCACCATATTCTGCATATCCCGGGGTCAAGAAGATGCATGCTAATCTCAAATAGCTATACTTTTGGGTAGGGATGAGACGCAATGTTGCTGATTTTGTTGCTAGATGTCTTGAGTGCTAGAGAGTGAAGGCAGAGCATCAACATCTGGCAGGTCTTTTGCAGCCACATGCCATTCCAGAATGGAAGTGGGATACAATATCCATTGATTTTATCACAGGGTTGCCTATGTCATCACGGAGACATGATTGTATCATGGTGACAATGGACAAGTTGTCCATGGTAGCACATTTTTCACCCATGAGAGCATCCTACATAGCTTCTTCTGTAGCACATGTTTTCTTGGCAGATATTGTTCATTTGCATGGGATTCCTCGTCGGATCATTTCGGATAGAGATCTAGTGTTTACTTCTACACTATGGACATCTCTCCAGCATGCCTTGGGCGCGCAGCTCAATTTTAGTTCAGCTTATCACCCAGAGCCCAATGGTCAGACTGAGAGAGTGAATCAGGTTTTGGAGGATATGCTTCGCATGTATGTTATGGATAGGCAAGTGAAGTGGCAGGACTATTTGTACCTTGTTGAGTTTGCATACAACAACAGTTATCATAGTTCTCTTGGCATGTCACCTTTTCAGGCCTTGTATGATAGACCATGTCGTACCCCTTTGAGTTGGGATCATTTGTAGGAATGTGTTCTTTTGGGTCCAGAGATGCTTCAATATATGGAGCACCAGGTTGTTCCCATTAGGGAGCATTTGGTTACTGCTCAGGATAGGCAGAAGAAGTATGCAGATGCCCATAGGTTGGATCATCACTTTTTTGTTGGTGACAGGGTGTTTTTGAGAGTGCGGCCAAGGAAGAGCCCCATCCATTATGGGAAAGGCTCTAAGTTGGCACCACGTTTTTTCAAACCTTTTGAGATCCTCAAGAGGATTGGTCCTGTTTCTTATCGTCTAGCGTTGCCACCTAGCCTTTCGCGCATCCATGATGTTTTTCATGTTTTTGTGTTGAGACAGTATATTCCAGATGTGAACCATGTGCTTGATTGGGATGCTTTGCAGGTAGCGGATGGGCAGCTTACTTTGGAGCCCATTCGTATCCTACAGCACCGAAGGCTGACCTTGTGAGGTCGAGACATAGAGCAGGTAAGGGTCCAATGGGACCCGAGCGATGAGACCTCTGCGACTTGGGAGGATGCTACACGACTAAGGGAATTGTACCCCTATCTTTTTGTTGGCTTTCAGGAGTAAGCCTATGCTAGTGGGGGAGGATGTAGTGCCTCTCATGTTTGCAGTCTATGTCTTGTCTATTTTGATTCGAGAGATACTTGATACTCTTATCATTTTTGTACCTTATGATGACCCGAGGGTCGGATGTTATACTTGGATTCAGTACCATAGATGCTTTACTGCTATATTGTTCAGTTTATCACATTTGCATGTGGATGCCATTTTGAGATGATAGTAGATCTATGATGATATCTAGTTATATGATGTATTGGACCTATTTGTTGATTATGTTATGAGATGGATTCTATGCTTTGGTTATTTACTTCATTATTGTATCTTCACACTTTCTATGAATGTGAGTGATGTAAATGGATTAAATAGGTATTTTAATACATTTTTCTTTGGCTATGATATTATTTGCCATTGCACTTGATCATGTGTTTTAGTGTGCAGGAATTATATCCCTAGCAGTGGCACATGGAGTTAGTGATTCAGCTATTCATATTTACCCATGTCGTTCCTATATGGTCGACGTACCCTTATTGTTATTATTTAGATCAAAACCTTTCAATGATTAGTAAATCCGAACTCATTTGCATTATGTGACTAGACCAGTGAGTGTGTCTATGCATTTAGAAGTTTGCATTTGTCGTGAAAGTGTTAAGTGTTTTTCTATGTTTTTGGGGTTTTCGGGTTTTAATCTTTTCTGATTTAATTTCTGGTAGCTTTTCCTTAGGTGAAATCCCATTGCGGATAATAAACTGTTTTCGTTTGGGTCAATTCGGAGTTTAACTACTCTAGCTAGCTATTTTCCAGAATTGACTATTCACCCAAAAAGTGAATAAGTATTGGAAAAGTGATTTCATAAATCACTTTTCACAATTTGAAAATAGAATTGTAGAGCAAATTTGGAAATCCTCTTCTGAAGGATTCTTGTTTTGCTCGTTTTGGGAGCTATGAGCGTGGGATCTGTGCGAGGTTGGTCTCGTTCGATTTGGCTCGAGGAGTTTATTCCTTGCCATCGTTTTCAACTGTTTTGACAAGTGGTTTATTTTATTGTGTGGGTTTCAGTTTCTGCCTCTTTTTCCTTCAGGTAGGGCCTTCTCGTTTTATAGTTTTCGCTCCGTTTCAGCTTCTGTTTCTTGTAGCAATATGTTAGGAGGCTGAGAACTAGTGTTCCCCTCTGTTTCTGGTTGCTAGTTCTTCCTGGTTGGTTGGGTATGAACATTTTTCCCTGTTTTTGAAATGGGGTTTTGGGTTTTTGGGCCGTTATGCTGGCCGTTTTTGCATACGGTGTTCGTTTTCATTTATTTTTAGATTTTTGGGGTTTTTGAACCTAAGGGCCAAATGGGTTTTAATTTTAGAATTTTTCCAAAATTTGGGGTTTTTACGTCATTTTGTGTGTCGACCTGTTTTATCAAGTTTTCTTGGCACATTGTGGTTCGCGGACCTGGGTGATCTGTTTGGATACCAGTTAGACCACTTTTAAATCTTTTGTTGCATTAGGATGCATGTTGCATCCATCCTCTCGATTTTCTTTACAGTTGAGGGACTTGTTGCTTTGTGTTCTCTTCCAGTCCTTTTATTTGATCTTTGTGATGGTGGTGCACCACACACGAGTACGTGCGCGTACATAGTCGGATATCTTGCGAGCCCCGACCTTCCATAACACTTTCAGAAGTTATGATCATTGGGGTTGGGTTGGGAATTTGCATGCCTACGAGCACTCATCATTGGATGAGCATGGGTAGGGTAGGGCAGCATACGGAGGGGGCTTCTATTTTGCAGCCCAATGATCATGACGTCATGGGTTGGCAAAGGAAGTTTTATATAAGTGATAATTAAAGAAAACACTGGGCGATAATAAAATTTAAGATAATAAAATGTGTGAGCACTCGATTAAGTTCGAGGACACAATGTGTGAGCACCCAATTAAGTTTGAGGACACACGATCCGATCTTGGGTTTGTCGATGCCAAGAAACTCTCCATGATGTCAGCCCCTACATAGTAAGCCCATTGAGGTGTCTGACCAAGACCTGTAGTTTATGCATTGTCTATGTCTTGGTTTCAGTCATCATACTGCTTGGCGTGAGTGTTAGCCATGGTTGTTGTGTTTTTGTGTGTTTGTGGTTGGATCACTATCTCCATCAGCACGGCGGGTGTGGACCTACGGGTGCCACGTGGTTGGGAGGCGTAGCTACCCTCACCACTGCTAGGGACTGGTGTATAGATACGGTCTATTGTCCTAGTACGACTGTAGCTAGATGTGTCACTTGGTACTTCGATATACGGAGTATGCTTCTTGTGATTTATGCTCTCATTATGATGTTATCATATTTAGATGATGTTAGTTTTAATGGATTCCTCATTATGATGATTAGCATGTAGTAGATGATGTTATCTGATTATAGTTTTATCTTATGCCTACTACTAGCATGTTAGATTTTATTTACTTTAATTGTAGCATGTTTAGTAGTGACGTCCCTATTACGACAGCACCAATGATTTGATCAGTGGCTTGGGATGTTATGCGCGGGGGATGGCTAGGGCCCACGATGGTCCTATGATGCCATTGATGGTTGGGAGGAACCACGTACTTAGTTGGTTATTTTTGCTCATTGCAATGTTATCTATGTTATTGCGATGTTTATTTCAGTTGAATGTGATGTTTCCTTTCTATACTTTCCCTTCCTTGTTTGATAGATGGTTAGATTCCATTTTCTGTATTTCAGTTACTCAATTTTGGTTCGAGTGTTCTGGCCTCGAGATGTGGATCCGGTACTCCCCGATGTGGAGGTTCTTTTGTCATTTTTTTCCCATTTTTGAGTTTCCTTAAGTGTTTTTATTTTCTATGGGCGACATTTGTTCAGCATTGTGTGACATTGATAAAGTATCACACGCCCATAGAAATAATGTCGTACGATACTATAAAGTGTCGCATGCATTACTGGAGAAGTGTCGTACGACACTGGAAGAGTGTCGCATGGCTTCATGAGAAATGTCGCGTGATACTTTTCCAGTATCACACGCCTTCTTGAGAAGTGTCGCACACAGTAAGGGAGAAGTGTCGCCCTCCCTTAGTAAAAAGTGTCGCACGCCTTTTGGTTAAAACCTGCACGTGCCAACAGCGAGCACTTTTTGTAGTGTTCTGATTATTTTGAGAGTTGATCTAGATACCCTTTTGGGTGTTCTTCAAGCCTATGTTGTTGCATTTTGAATTCAGGAGGTTTCCTTTGAAATTCAGTTTTTGGGTTTCTATTGTTGTCCTTCGGGGTTTAAAATATATTGTTTAAGTACAAGTTGATGTATATTTATACTTAAGATATATTTTAATATATGCAACGATTCATTTGAGATGGGTTTCAGACCTCTACGAGCTAAGGTGTAGATTCTAGGAAAAATCAGGGCTTCAAAAATTCAGACTTAGCCAAATTTTAGGGCTTCAGGATTTCAGACTTAGCCAGTTTCCAAGAGTCAGCTTATGTCTTTCAGCTTGGTAGGTATTTGTGGTTTTTGTGGTTGTGTTCTAGTTGGTAGTGCCGTTTGGAGATCCGTTGGTCCTTGGTTGTCTTTCAGTCTTCTGTTGCGATCTTTTGGTTTGTGTAGGTTGTATCATGTGCACTTACACTTGTAAAAAAAAAAAAATTTCTGACTTGTTTTTCATCCTTGTTTCCAAGGATCTACGAGCGGGGCATTACAGGATGCCCAATCTGAAAAAATCATGCACCTGTTTTGTGAGAAGTCTCATCCTGCCCTACAGAGTTTCAAAGGTTTGAGACTCAACTTTTTGTATTGATCCTTCCAAAAAATTAACTAGATTGCATAATTAAAGTCTTGATGGATTACTTAGTAATAGTGTAAAAAATACCATAAGAGATAACAACTCCCTAGCTACTCCTAGCATGTCTAAATCAGAGAATTCTGAAAAGAAGGTTGGCCCTAGACCTAAATGTATGGCTACTAGAAGGAATTATGGGGAGCAGGAAGAGGAAGAAACTAATAGCAAGGGTAAGAATGAGGATGTTAGAGAGGAGGTTCAAAATAGTCCCTTGCCCTTTAAGGTTTTGGATACTTCCAAAACTGATACCTTCACCCCAAATTCTAGGAAAGCTAAGAATGTTGACGAGCGGGGAATGGTTACTTCATCAATTAGAATGGGTAACTTTAGAAATCATACCCTGGAGAAGGTCACTAGGGGAGATGGGGACCAAAAGGGAAAGGAGTTGGAGTGAGACCACACTTAATAGAAAGATGCCACTATGGGAACAGATAACAAAGTGCATGGAAATCTGGAGGTGGAGAAGCTGGAGAGGTCCATTACTAACCTAATCAAAAAGAATGTGGACCTAGAGGATAAGTTTGATAGAGTTTCCAATTTCTCAACATGTGTTATGCACTCAGCGACCACTACCCTCTATCTCATGCAAACTAAAAAGGATGGTGGAACCAATCATGAGGAGGTGGAGACTACTTTCTCTCTATACATCTTCTAGGTCAATGATTGGCCTCGCCTGCTCTATGAGAACACAAGGAACCAATGATTGGTTACCTTTTGTTGGTTTGCTTCATGTTTAGTTTTTTTCTTATGATAGTTAGTTACTTTCTTGGCCTTTAGGCTCTTTTAGATTTTTTATGTTGGACTGGTTGAATGACCAATTTGTATCTTATAGCCAAGTTTATGTATAGTGTAAATACTTTCATGGTTTTTAATACTACCTATTTTACTATCATGCTTCTGAGAGGGTTTTTGATATTCATAAAGGGCATTGGGTTATCTCATGGTAATGAATTCCAACTGATTTTTAGTCATTTTTTTGCTCCATGCTAGGTCAACCCCCATTTTGGTTGCTTCTTAATTTCAAAAAATAATGTAAATAATAAATTATATAATATTTTTTTGGTTAAATATCCTCATTTGATAAAAAAGAGTAGAACACATTTTTTTGAGATTGGCCCACATGAAGATCGCTCACAAGGAACACGCATACTAGTAGCAATCTATTTATTGACTTTCCAAATGGATTATTTGTGATTAAAGGTTATATCCCCAATTATTTAAAAAGTATTAGTCTAGATAGTAGCGAAAGTGAAAATGACTCAAATAAATATAAGAATGTGAATTTGATCTATATTAGATCAAGTTTGTAACCAAAAACATATTTGTATGATTTCATTGAAAATTGAATAAAATGCAACATTATCTTTTTCAAAACTATCATATATTGGAATATGAAATATTACCATTTTTAACTAGTCTTCATCTCTCTATAAGTTTCTCTAATACCATAATCTTATTCAATTTTCTATATTTGTGGGTTTTTAATTTTCATTATAACATTATGAAAGTTGTAGTGGGTCTGTGAGTTTTTAATATTAAGTTATTCATATGAAACAGTTAAGAAAAAATTCCCTTGTAATATAATTGATAGTACTCTCTAATTTACTTCTTGAGTTTTTATTATAGAAGTTGAAATTTTGTTTAATTTTAAGTGAAAGAAATATAAATTAATAATTTATTTTAATATTTACTTAAAATATATAATAAACTATTATTAAGAACAAATTAAACTATAAACTTATTTTAATAAAAAAGAATAAAATAAAAGTATTATAATAAATAAATTATATATGCATACATACATATATGCATATCCTTCTCTATAAAAGAGAAAGCTTAAGAATTCAAGATACTCTACTTTCAAAACTAATTGAAAATCTAGGACTATAAAAAAGGCAATTGTTAGTGCACATATTTTGTTATGTGACTAAGACCATCTGCCTATTCTAGTTGTTGCTCCCCTCACCTCATTATGAATTTTCTTTATTTACATGATTTATTTTGGATTAAGCTAAAAATAGGTTTTACAAGGACCCCAAACCCAAAAGTATCATATTACAAAAATAAACAATTAAGTCCAAAAGAAGAACAATGTTGGAAAATAAATTAAGTCTGCACAACATCCAGAAAACCAACTGCCAAAAAATGAACACTAAACTAAATACAATGAGAAAAAGAATGACAAAACAACCCAAACCTAAGCTTGTTCTTTGAGAACTTTAGCACTCTAAATCTCCTTCATAGTTAGATCATCTCTAGGATTCTTCGGAGCCATAGCCATACTCGTCATCTTTCTATTGAGTCTGCCCCTTGTTCATTTCATTGGTCCTTCTAGAACATCCTAGTGGTCTTTGTCTTTACTATTTAAGTCAACTTTAAGCTCAATTCCCTCCACATCCATCTTCCCTTTTCTAGATTGATATTCTTCATGATGGAAGACTTGGTTCTTCTATCATTATCTTTTATAGTTTTGTTAACTCTATTGTCAACATCCTCCTATTGATCCAAGATTCCATCACATATTCCTTCCAGCCTTTTCCTTGCCTCCACTTCAATCTACCAATTTTTCTCTAGGGAATCCACCTTCTCTCTAAGGAAAATAATTTCCTTATAAACCCAACTATCGAATTCCAAGGATAGCTCAACTTTATCTTGAGCTTTGTTAAGAAAATCCAAGGGCTTTAAAGCATTTGTAGTATCGTGAGCCTTAGAAATATTTGTGTCTTTCAAAATATACACATGCTCCAAATTAGAAGTAGAGTACCCAACAATGTTAATGGTCAAATCCCCCTTTCCTAATATCATT
Source organism: Cupressus sempervirens (assembly GCA_028749045.1). NCBI lineage: Eukaryota > Viridiplantae > Streptophyta > Pinopsida > Cupressales > Cupressaceae > Cupressus > Cupressus sempervirens. The sequence goes on from CM053783.1 coordinate 689,753,864, forward strand.
TTACTTACTTTTTATCTCCAATTTATTTTCCTTTCACAATACTTTACTGGAAGGATAAGTCTTTTGCAACTTAGGAGTAGGTGACTCCTCATAATCCTCCTCATTTTTATTCCATCCTTGGTGTAAACCTTCATGGTGTCCTCTACATCCTCCACGTTCATCCTATTATCTTCACTAACCACAATTTTATTAATCTCTTCCAAAGAAAGGGGTTTTCCTTTTACTCATTGTACCCCCCTCTTATTTAATTTTCATCCCAAACTTAGGAATTATATCCTTGCAATACTCTACAAAGTGAATCTATAAAACCTTCATGTAGAATGGATTGAGAGGATTTTTTTCTTGTGTTTAACCATACTCCCATTCAAATATTTCAAAATATAATAAGGGAAAGAGATTTTATATCCATATCAAGAGTGATTAAGGGAGAAAATTTTGAAACAATGGACCCTTTTTTTCCTATCATCTAATGTGAAATAAGAGCTAACATAATTTAGTGCATGTCTCCAAATGGGCTTAATTTTCTTGTTAGAGAAATTCTTACCTACCTTGATCAATGCCTCCTTTTCATCATCATCCTTAGGAACTTTCTTGAGCACCTCCACAGTGACTTTTCTTTCCTTGAAGAAGTTTAAGCCTTCATAGGGAAAACTAGTGATTTCAAAGATAAAGTAAGTGTTAAGGGGAAAATAAACCCCATACATTGAAACATTGTACTCCTCCCAACCTCTAATGAACTTATTCATAGCTTTGGGATCAAACTAATGAATACTTTCATGATATGTGGTCACACCACCATTCTCAATTTGTTCTGAAACCTTCAACATATCTCTCAATGCCTTACAGGAGCTTGAATCTTGTCTTCTAGGTTCACCTCCCATATTCTTGTACTTTGTGGGAAAACCTTTCACTTATAATGTGAAAACAATGAATGAATGTTATGAAAAAAAATGAGGAAGAGAGCTAAAAATGCCTAGAAAGTGCGTCATTCATTAATGCTTATTATAGAATCACCCCTCCACAATATCTTATAATGATCACAATACTTCATTGATATATTTATCAAATTTATCTAGGTTTCCAACATGGTAATGTATCCTATCCTCCTCAATTTGTTCATTCAAAATAAAATATTTTGCAAGACTATCTTGCCAGAACATCATGTGCTCTGACCACACACCCAGGTTGGCGATACAGTTAACAACATAATTGGCCTCTTGATAAGTGTTGGATATAATGACCTTTTTAAAAGTATTCAAAAAAACTCTTGCCTCATTTGTAATAGTTTCCATTGTCCAGGTCACTGGTACTTTCCCATTTAAACAATTGATGATGTTTTTTGAGTCCCCTTCCTCCCAAACATATTTGTAATTAGTAGTTTTAGCTAACTCAATAGCTAGAAGGGCACCTTTGGCTTCAACAATGTGGCTATTTTAGTTGCCAAGTAGGAAAGTAAATGTATTGATACAATTCATGTTCAAATCCCTAATTATGCCACCACATCCATCTTTCCCAAGGTTACCTTTGGTCATTCCATCAAAGTTGGCCTTGACCCAATCATAAGAGAAACAAATCCAAATTGCTTCCTCTCTGATTTTGTGTTTATCATTCTTTATATTGAAGTTGTAGAAAAGGGGAGCCTCTAGGAGAGACCTTCATTGCTGAGGATTGTGTTTTTTTTCTAATAATAAGAAAAATTTCCTTAATTCCTTCAACAATTTTCCAAGAAGTCACCCAAGTTAGAACCTCCTTGTGTCTAAAGACTTGATTATTTATTTATTTCCAAATATTCCAACATAAATGAGGAGGGTTAATGTTTCACACTATCTTAGAATTATTGTTCTTTGCCAAGCATATCCACTATTTAATGAAGTCTTTAACATTTCCAAGGAAAATCCACTTAAGGTTCCATTCAATGAGGATATGAGTACAAACTTCATGAGAATAAGAACAATAAAAAGATATGTGAAAGATAGCCTCCTATTTCATTTTTAAAAGAAAACATCAATTAACCATATTAAAGCCTCTTTTACAAAGATTATTCAAAGAGAGAATCTTGTTCTAAATAACTACCCAATAGAATATACCCACTATAGGAGTGATGACTTTAATCCAACAAGAAGCCCAGAAAGGAGGCTCTTCCTTGGGATTAAGGGAAGATAATCCAAAAGAAATAGAATAGAGGACATTTGAGATATTACCTATGTTATAAATACTTTAGAATAACTGGGGGGGTTGTGGGGGGGGGGGGGGGGGGGGGGGTGGTTAATCAGTTATTCAAGGTCCAAATGTCCTAATAAATTTTTTTCACTTAGTGAGCCTATTAAATGAACCATGCATCCAAGCTAAACATATTTCTTAACAAGTTATTGAAAAATCAACATTCAGGAATAAGACATGAAATATCAACACATAACACAGTGATTTACGTGGAAACCCAATTTGGGAAAAACCACTAGTAACATGTTATTCCTTTCTCACTCTCCTAAAAGGCCTGCCTTGTTAAAGGCTACAAAATACACTATTAAAGGTGACCCGGTTAAGGGATTTCAACCACCTTGTTAGAAGTGGGCTTGGTTAAAGGACTTTAGAACATTCACTTGTAATGTCACCCTGTTAAAGGATTTACAAATGGTTGTTAAACCAACCTAAGTCCATAGGATTTTTCCCTAAATGATACAATTGCTAGAGAGTAACAATAAGGGCTTTTGATCTGATATAACTCACAACATAACTTGCAAATTTTAGATCTCAATTCAGCTCACAAATTTTCCTAGCTTTCAATCTCTGTAGCTCTGATAGCTTGTTCTCCTTTCAAGCTTTGTCTCCTTGAGTCTTCACACTCGTGACAATGCAATCACCTTTGTGGTCACCTATCGAAGCAGAGTCTTTGTGCTTTGTTCCTCCTTCTCAATGCCTTCTCCTTGACACCACACACTCTCTCCAACCAACCTCTTTGCTTCATGTCCTGTAGCTCCTTAAATAGGTGTCTGGAAAACTTTTCCCGCTCTAATCTTCCCTCTCTTATTTTGAGTTTGCATGGATTAGGTAAGATACAATGTATCTACCCCTTATCTTGTTTCTTCTAGAAAAATCATGTAGAATCCACATGTATTCGCCCAAAAATGGTTTACCTAAAATTTTGTACTACTAGCTCATCATCCTTATCTTCCATCTGGTTCACAAACTTCAAGGTAACAAACTTGTTGGCTTAGATCTGGCAAATCTTTGACTTTTCAAATAATGCAGCAGCTCGGTACTATTGACTTTCTGATGCTTGACACATACTATGTTACTCAACACCTACTATGGATTCACTCAGTATCAACCAAGTTTTACTGATGCTTGACACCTATTACATTTTGTCTACCTCGGCACCTGAACTTGATCGACACCTTCTGTTTCAGTTGACATAGACTAGATTTTACATTTTCTCAGCACTTACTAATAATCTTCTCAGCATGAACTAGCTTGCTTGTCACCCACTAATGAATTTAGTCAAGCTTTGCAGACAGCTTTGTTACAACTTATTCTACTAGAGTTTCTAAGTATAGTCAACCTCTATGTTTTCAAGTGTATTATCAATACATCATTTTACCATTGTCTTAACTAATCCTTGTACTTCATTACAAAACCATAACTCAACCTTTCCCTTAGGTGCTTTTGTTACATCTTATTGATTTAATTCTCTTCATCAATCAACTAAGTGATAGTACTTGGATCTTATAAGCAATTATCATTCTAGCAAATAGCAAGTTTGACATCAGTGACAAAACAATGATGGAAAACATTCTTTATCAACAATCTCCCTCCTTCTCAACAATATCCCTTCTTGAATAGTGATCTTTTCAATTAGATTTCAACAACCTAAGATAATGGTGTCATTAATTTCCTTGTTAGCCCTCCAAGCATTAAGATTTAGCTGGATGTCCCCCAAAATAGGACTAACCTACAAAAGATTCACCAAAGGATTGGTCTTCTAGTAATTCAACACTACAATGTCATAGATTCTTTTACATTGATATTTAATCTCCAAATCCTCAACCTTATCCCTAAGAGGACCATCCATCATCCAATTGTCTTCCCAGAATTGGATCTTTCTTCCATTTCCTAGTTTCCATCAAGCACCCTTGTTTGCCACATGTTTTCCTTCATGAATGGATCTCCAAATTAAAGAGCCACATTCCACTTTTGGAGTACCCAAAAACTCCCCAATGGTAGGATGGAAATATAAGTATTTTCTTTTCCAAATTGGATTCCACTCCCTTTCCTCTGAATACATTCTCTATATCTTCTTAGTAAGCAGGGCTTTGTTCAGCCTTTTAATTGGTCTAATACCTAGTGCACTAGCCTTTTTTGGTCTACATATTTGGTTCCAAGCAATGAGATGCATCATCTTCTATTCTTCCATACCTAACCATAAGAAATTCTTTTGATACTTTTCTAGAAGATTAGCATACTTGACCGAAATCTTCAAAAGACTTAAAGCATAGGTGAGAAGGTTTTGGAGATAACTTTTAAAAAGAGTGATTTTCTTGGCTTGACTAAGCAGATTCCCTTTCCATCCTATTAACTTCTAGTTGAATTTTTCAAGAATGTCATTCCAAAAATATTCTAGGGGCTTAAGATAGAGAGGCAAACCCAAATAGGAGCCATGTAACACAAAAATAAGACAATGAAGAATTTTTAAAATTCTCTTCCAGAATGTTCCATAGGAGTGTTGAGAAAAAAGAGAGAGCACTTATTCCAATTGATCAGTTGACCAGTGGCAGAAGAATAAGAATTGAAAGAAACTTTTATTTTTCTAGCTTTGTAGATAGAGGACTCCCCATAAGGGTGGTGTCATCCACAAATTGTTCACGAGTGCAAGATTGAGGATGGGATGAAGGATTGAGACCATGGATAGACCCTTCAAAATCTAACTTAGACTAGCATCTTCCTAAATAATATGCAAGAATGGAAAAAAGAATAATGGAGCTTCAACCCCCTAGAAGCTTGAAAGAATTTACGAGAACGACCATAAATGATCACATCAAAAGAGGCAGTGGAGATCAACTAGTAAATGATTTGGATACAATGACTACCAAACCCAAAAGCCTTAAGGGTCATTACAACAAAATCCTAATCAACCCTATCATAGGCCTTGGATAAGTCAAGCTTAATGAGAAAACCTTGTTTATGAGATATAGCTAAAGAATGCACATTCTCATGCACAATAACGATGGAATCCAATATATTCCTCCTAGGAACAAAACTATTATGTTGGACAAAGATCAAAGCAGGAAGAATCTTCAATAATTGACTACTGAGAACTTTCGATAATATCTTATATAAAGAGTTACAGAGACTAATTAATCTAAATTGATCAACAGAATCAAGAACCGACTTTTTAGGAATCAAAACAAGGAAAGTAAGGTTAATTTATTTTAGATAGTTTTCTAGCATCAAAGAACTCCTTAATAGCATTGGATACATCCTTGCTAATGATATGCCACATCTTTTGAAAAATAAACATGGGAAAACCATTTGGCCTTGGTGCTTTATTACCTTCAAACGACATGATGGCATCTTTAATTTAAGAAGAAGAAGGAATAGCCACAAGGGCTTTGTTTTGGATGTTAGAAACCAGTTTCGGAACAACAAAGAGAAATTTCTCCTAGTCTTGCTCGTTGAGAAATTGCTCTACACTAAGAAGAGAAGAAAAGTGACTCAACATCTTTGTAGTTATCTCCTCCTCATTACTGATTCCACCTCTTCTAGTTGAGTTGAGAAAGATGATTGACAACCCTATCTGAGAGTGGTAATATGAAAATACTTGATGTTTTTATCCGTTGTAGCTAGGTAGATACATCTTGATCTTTACCTCCAAAACATCTCTTCCTTAGCAATAATATCACGAGGAGGTCATTTTCCATATCATAAAAATGGTTAATGTTGCAAACTTTGATCCCACCATTCACCTTTTAAAAATAAAATTTGTTTACTAATCCCTTTATATTATATTAATAATAATTAATAATATACATCCACCCCACCTTTTTTTTTTTTTCGTTTTTGGGTATATGGACTCGTATCTCTTAACAAAATCATGACGGACCTACTCACTCAAAAAACTATTCGAGTATTAATAAATTAAGAACAGAAAAAGTTAAAATCTTTGGAGCCACATCTCCAACCTAATAGCCAAAAACAGTCAAACTCAAGCGAGCCACTCCCCGAACCAAACACCACGATATCGTGGACATCACCAGAGTCACATCTCAAAACTAACACCATTTTTTGTCCCAGAAACCCATCTTTACTCCAACTTCAGCACGACTTATACACTATTATTAATCAAACAAACAACCCCTTTCATTCCAAACATAGAAGAATCGTAACACAAATCTAAAATACTGAAATTGAAATCTGCGTTCACGCAATCCCAAAAGTACGACGTTTCAAAGTGCAACGTTGGATGAATAATGGCCACGAAAAGCCACACAATGTGGCCCATTCCTTGGCTAAATCCCGGACGTCCAAGCCTCCACTAGACCCTTTAAATGGTTCTTGAAAGAAAAATCAATTCATCCCACAAATCCGAAAGTCTTAGGAATCCTCATTGATTGTAATGGAGATGAAATCCCATGAGAAGCCCCACGTGGTGGTGCTACCATTTCCAGCACTGGGTCACTCAATTCCTTTACTCGACTTGTCCAGGCTCATTGCATCCCAAGGTCTGACCGTAAGCTATGTAACTACACCCGCCAATGTACCCCGTTTACAAGACTCCGTTGCGGAATCCGTCAAAAATGGTATTGATATCCGTTTGGTTGTTCTTCCCACACCGCCAGTGGAAGGGCTTCCGGAGGGACGAGAGAGCGCTGATCTTCTTCCCAGGTCTTCACATGGGCTGATTTTTGCACTGGCGAGTAAGCTCCAACAGCCGTTCAACGCATGGATGGAACGGCAGTTTGAAGAAGAGGGAGCTCCAGTGTGTGTTGTGTACGACACGTTCATGGGATGGGGAAGACAGGGCGTTGAGAAGTACGGCATTTGCTGCGTGGAGTTCAATGTCTCCGGTGCGTTTGCAGTCAGCATGTTGATCTCGACAAGCCGTTCGACTGGGCAGAACGGGCTGGAGAAAGACGGGGAGGAGGCCGTTGTTCTCAGTTTGGATCTCCCGCATACTCAAAGATTTCGGTCGCACGAGATAGCCCAAGATTTTTTTAGGGCCGATGACCCAAATTTGAGTGTGGTTTTGGGGATCTTGCAGTCTATTGGGAAAGGGAACTCGGGGTTGATCCTTAATACTTTTGAGGAGCTTGAGGATGTCTACGTGCGGCATCTGAGGAGCCTGACGGGTAAGCCCGTCTGGGCCGTCGGTCCCATGCTGCCGGCTAGTTCTTCCGGGCGCGGGAAAAGGGCTGACGTGGCTGCTGACGAGGTTGTGATGTGGCTGGATTCTAAGAGAGAGAGTTCTGTTGTTTATGTTGCGTTTGGAAGTGAGATTTTTTTCACGGAGCAGCAAACGATGGCTCTGGCGAGGGGGCTTGAAGGTAGTCAGCAGAGTTTTGTTTGGGTTATCAAAGTGGCCCCCAGGATCGAACCCGGGACGCTGGGGGATGAGGATCTTGCTGGCCAGTATCTTCCTGAGGGGTTTCTGAAGCGTACGAAGGGAAGAGGGTTGGTCATATGGGGCTGGGCGCCGCAGCTTGTTATTCTCTCACATCCCTCCGTGGGTGCGTTTATGAGCCACTGTGGGTGGAATTCTACTCTTGAGAGCATTACGCTTGGTGTGCCCATTGCCGGTTGGCCTATGTTTGGGGACCAGTTTTTTAATCTGAGGCTGTTGGTTGAATTGGGTGTGGGAGTTCAGTTTTGTGAACATATTCCTGGGATTCCTGATGAAGGGAAAGTGAAGGAGGTTTTGCGAGAAGTGCTTTATGAGAATAAAGGGAAGGAGATGAGAGAAAGGGGACAGAAGCTCAAGGAGATGGCTAGGAAAGCTGTTGAAGATGGTGGGTCTTCGAAAGGAAATGTCCAGGCGTTTGCAAGTGAAATGCACAGGCTGCGAAAGATTAGACAAGAACAATAGAGTTTTCATGCCTTGAAATTGATTCCGAAGACCGTTTCTGTGATTTGGGTCAATATTAATTTCTCCATATTTCTGTGAGTTAATTTAAGTGAGAAACAAAATTCTGCCAGTTTATGGAAATAGGGTAGATGGATACAAAAGTTTTTCTCAAAAAAGAGTACTGAGGTACATGCCTATAACGTTGATCACTCTATGATCTTCAATTTGATCTTTTCATAACTTCTACAAGATCATGCAGATATTTTCTACATGTGTTATTTATCTTAAACGCAATACAAAAAAATGGTAATGGTTACAAAATCACTTCATCTGCTTCCCGTTACAAGCTCTCCAACCACTCCACACATCATGAACCACTCCACACACAATGAGTTTGAATTAAAGGTAGCATATATGACCTATATTTGCATAGCCTCTTCCTAACTATTAGCTTAAAATCAAAACTAAAAATGCTGGCCAAATGTATAGCTATCTGTAAGTTGTGATGTGACGGTCCTATATAATGGATGTCATAGAACGTTTTAATACTAATTCTCATAAATTGTTAATAAATACTTCATTGACACTCTTCATTGTACATACAAATGAATACATGCAAATATTCTTGTTTTGAGTGGGAGTTATTACTATTAGAAAAAAAAGAGAGAATCATATTGAAAATTAAAACTATAAACAAACATGGTGATAGCAGATAATAAAATCATTTCATTAATCTGGCTGCACACAATGTGTTACAATGTTTCTCTATTTATAGAGACTTCCTACACCTATAGGTTTGTAGAGCTTCCCTGAATTCATCTTGAAAATAAACTAACTTCCTCATACATTGCCGAGGATCTGGTATTATTTTGATAGCACTAACAGTTAATGGCTGGAAGTATGACAGACTGATAGTTTTGTTGTAACTAACCAGCCACATGGGTTTGACTACTTCTAACAATTACATAATAACTTTATAACTTTTTAGTCTCTACGGTTGCAGTTTGACATGTTAAATCAGTTTTAATTGTATCTTGGTTAGGATATATCATTCTTGAATAGTTCATAGGGCACAACACTAGGTGAAGGTTTTGCAAATGGGGTTGCAAGCTTTGAGTTTAACCATGGAGGAAATTTTGTAGTTAAGCGCGATCAGGCTGGAGTAGTAATGGAATGGGTGACCTCCCACGAAGTCCCACTGCTTCACACCTGTGAGCATCACCTAGATCCAATGAGTGCTAAGTGTGCCATTTATACTCATGAGAGATGGATTCATGTTGAATCACTACTTATGAAACATGGGTCAATGAGTTTGACTCAAAATCACATAGTTAAATCCTGATAGCAATATCACAATTTGACTTGCTATGGAAATTATCTCCTACTTATCAATTGATGAGATTAAGAGGTTTTCTAATGAATGGTTCATAACGCACAACACTTGGTGAAGGTTTTACAAATGGGGATGCAAGCTTTGGGTTTAACCATGGAGGAAACTTCGTAGTTAAGTGCGCTTAGATTGGAGTAGTACTGGGAGGGGCGATCTCCCGAGAAGTCTCAGTGCTTCACCCTTGTAAGCATCACTTAGATCCAACGAATGCTGAGTGTTCTATTTATACTCATGAGAGATGGATTCATGTTGAATCACTACTCATGAAACATGTGTCAATGAGTTTGACTCAAAATCACATAGTTAAATCCTGATAGCAATATCACAATTTAACTTGTGGTGGAAATTATCTCCTACTTATCGATGAGCTTAAGGGGCTTTGTGAGGCACAACACTTGGTGAAGGTTTTGGAAATGGGATTGCAAGCTTTGGGTTTAACCATGGAGGAAACTCCGTAGTTAAGTGTGCTCAGGCTAGAGTAGTACTAGGGTGAGTGACCTTCCGGGAAGTCCCGGTGGTTCACCCTTGTGAGCATCACCTAAATCCAACGAGTGCTAAGTGTTCCATTTATACTCATGAGAGATGGATTCATATTGAATCACTACTCATGAAAGATGGGTCAATGAGTTTGACTCAAAATCACACAGTTAAATCCTAATAGCAATATCACAATTTGACTTGCTGTGGAAATTATCTCCAACTTATTGATTACCTTTGTGTCAATGGGCCCTTGGTCTTTTGGTGAAGTTGAATGGCTCACAAAGAGCCCACCAGGAATCGTGCCTTGGACGAATTTGGCAGCGTGGATGCTCCTTAGTCCTTGGCTCTTAGCCGAAGAAGTTTCAGGTAGGTGTAGACCTGTATCAGGTAGTGGCGCAGTTACGTATGGAATCCCATCATTTACGGTGTGAGATGGCGAGGGGGATGGTGCCCTAAGAAAATTAGGAAGAAAGGAAGTGCATCTTCTGCAACTAAGGATGTGTTGAAACAAATGAAATGACACATCTTTCAACGTGCAGCATACCAAGAACCTCATTAAAATATCTCCATTCATTCATTCATTCATTCATGACGACCCCAACTAGTTGGCACCTTATTTTGCTTTTAGTTTGGCACGTTATTTTACATTGATCTGATGGTTTTAACTGAAGGTGAATGCACACTGACGAGCAAAATATCAGTTTGTATCAGAATTTGATATTATGCTCTGGACCAGTCAAAACGGCGACCATTAGGGTACGTGGAATCATGTCACCAGGTCAGTGAATTGTTGAAGGGGCCAAGATTCCTTCTCCAAGATGATCCCATTCTAGTCGATGATCATGGCCTACAGTATGTGGACGTGTGTCCATTGTCGCGCAAGTTAAATAGCTTTGCAGTGGTGGTCAAAAAGATCAAATCAGTTTGTCTGGTTTGTTGCAGAGGAACGTCTGACAAACACAGTAAGTGAAACTGAGCTTTCTTTAATTTTGCATTTCACCTTGACTTCGTTTGAAGAAATATTGCTCTAAAGGTCACTCTTTTGGAAGCCCGAAAAGTTTCCCATCTTCTTCCTCGACTGAGTCAGTTGGCAGTCACCCCACGGCAACGGCAACGGCTATCCAGGCAGGAGGATAGATTGCCCGGATGCCCGCTCTTTCCGTCCTTTCTACACTACAGTGTCCTTCTTGCAATGATGCTAGTTTTGTTTTTATTTACAGTGGTACTCACTTAACTTTAAAGTGAATAATTTTTATTTTAATATTTGAATGGTTAATTTTTATTTGACTATTTGAATCGTTAAATTGTAATTGTATAACATTAAATACTATTATAATTTTTATTATATTAGTGTTATAATATTTTTTTAAGTAGATTGAAGTTTGAAATTACAATGTTTATCTTAAATTTTAACATTATAATTTCAAACTTCAATCTACTTAAAAAATATTATAACACTAATATAATTAAAATTATAATATTATTTAATATTATACAATTACAATTTAATGATTCAAATATTCAAATAAAAATTAACCATTAAAATATTAAAATAAAAATTATTCACTTTAAAGTTAAGTGAGTACGACTGTAAATAAAAACAAAACTAGCGTCATTGTAGGAAGGACATTGTAGTGTCAGAAAGGACGGAAAGAGCGGGCATCCGGGCAATCTATCCTCCTGCCTGGATAGCCGTTGCCCACGGGAACTAGGCACTCCTCAAGACTGCATCCAGCTGTTCGATCTGTCTTTCGGTTATTTGGAGAAATCTCTATTTAATGTCAGCAACCGTAACAATTACTTTTTGTCATGGAGGAAGGCATTTTGATTTGATGGAGGAAGGCATTCAATGCCGGCAATCTCATTATGAGAAAAATAAGACCCTCGTGTAAAATGGGAGAGGAGGGTTTCATCTAATGTGCCAAAATATCATGATTTAGGGATGAGACAATATTGAAATACACTTATCATGGAAAAAATGGTTCAAAAGCACCAAATGATAGCTAAATCTACTTCCAAATTTCCCATCTAGAGTCGCATACCATATGATTATCTTTTTTATGTCTTGTCATGGTTTAGGAAGGGAAATTAGTCTCAAGTCATCATTAGTGCTATTGTCATCAAGAAGAAGAAAAAAATCCATTGTCTTGGTATCCAACAACTTCTCCCTCTAAAATTTTCTACTATTGCTATGGATGTTAAAAGCATGAGCAAGAATCTCTTCATTTATCACTGACTCTATCCCAAACACATGCAAAACATCGTCTTTCTAGCCCTCAACAAAAGATTCTATAATCAGAGTATCAATGTCATGAAACCTTTCAGTGTAATTGATTAAGCCCCTTGTAGGAATGACACTCCATATAGATGTCATATTTTTCTCTCTCATACACAATCAGCTCTATTTTATTTATATCCCCCCATTACACCAAGAACAACTCAAATGGAGAAACAAAATGTAAAAAGAATTTGTCAGTAGAAGGATTAAAGAAGTCTTCCTTCGTCCATTCATTTGAGTACATATATATATGCATCATTCCCAAATCTTGAATTAAATCACAACCCATTTACACCATTCTGTATATCATAGCCTTGGTATATGATCGTCTAAATCTTAATATAATCTATGATGAAAATTTACTCACATGTTGTCTAGGTTGTCTGGAACCTATATTCTCTCATGGTACATGAGAGATATGATAGAATCTTGAAACCCTTCCAATATCTCAATAATCCTTGATTATAGCTCGAATAGTCCATCTAGGAGTGTTATTCCTTTTAGACAATTAATAATATTTAGTAGACAAATAATAATATTTAGTAAATTTCTTTCAATCTAGATCTTAGTGAATCCTTTATCCCTAGACATTTTCAAGCTCATAGTGACATCCATAACCTCAATGAGATGTTTTTTCAAGATCCCCAAAGGGGATGTTCTTTTAATGTTTCTTAACCAATAATACGATATTTTAAGGTTTCCTTTTATTCTATTTTTTGATGGATTTTACTAGAGATGCATTTTGTAATAAGAATTTCAAGGAGAAATATGATAAAGAAAATAATAGAAGTCGGCACAATTATCAAAGTTGTTACACAATAATTTTTGGCAAGACAATTTTTGTACCTATATTCTAATAGAGCTACATACATGTATTCACATCTATCGATAATTTTTCTTAAATATAGTAGTAGTTACTTTGTCACATATAATTTTTAGGCCTTCTACATTTTTTATGATTTTATATATTTTGTAAATGAGTAATCTCAAAATTTCACTAGTATTTTATATATAGATGATGAGAGGAAATATATTAATAGTGAACGAAGATGCCAAAAGCTATGTAATAGTATTCATTGCATACTCTTGACTTTTTCATTGAGAAGAGTATGCATTTCAAGGAGAACCCTTGTAGTTATTCTCCTAGCACTTCTTCATCCACTATCATATTTGATAACTTACATCATCTCATGATAGTTATTTCAAATGTATTAATTCTCCTAATATTGATGAGGATTATTTTTCCCCCTTTTCAAAGGATGATAATTATTATGAAGATTCACACTCCTCTCATTGTCATCATTTAGAGGTTTATAGCTCTTCCCCAAACTCTCTAGCCTCAAAAGCTCTTTGGGATTGTTAGATATTTAATTTATTAGGTTATTTTTTATGGACTATTAGATACTATAAGAATTAGTATATAGTTTTGGTAAGATCTATATCTCTTCATTTTCTCCAACTTCTAATTTACAATCATATTTAGAGATTATGGGTATCCTTGAATAAGATGCTCAAATATAAAAAGAGTTAAATTCTTTTAGAAAGGAATTCAAAATAAGACATTCTTCGTCTTCATTATCGACTTGATCCAAGGATTTATTACTTTGGAATTTTTCATTTCACCTCTAGAATAAATTCAATCTTACTTGTCCCATATGTACTTGTAGTCTGTCATGGGGAAGTTCATGGGATGAATGCGATGAAATTATTTCTTCATGGTATCTTTCAACAGGGAATCTACATCCATATGAGTCATAGAGTTTTTTATATTATAATATCCTTTACTTATATTCCATCTTATGAAGTCACTTTAATACCTCAAATAATCCCATTGGGGTTGGTATGTTGAGATGAACTTGTTCTAAATGAAAGATGGACTTGCTTGTGTACAAGATTATATAAATTTGTATACATAGTAAAGCAGGATGAAACCATGATATTTTGGGTTATTCATGTTGATGACTTCTTGATTACCATGGATTTCTCATCTTCCATCAAGATAGTGAAGATTTACCTTTATGATAGATTTCTAGTGTAAAAAATGGGATATCACATTTCTTCTTGGAAACTAAGGGAACCTTTTCATTGTCAATAATCTTCCTTGCATAACCCAAGTATTATAAATAATATTCTTTCTAGATTTTGCATGGATGACTAGAAGCTTTCATTAACTCTATTTATGTCTATATTCAAACTTGAGGCTAGGTTTTCTTCACCACTAGTTGATGATACTTTATAGATAAATACATTATTAATATTCTCATCTACTTGACTCGTATCAGAACTGACATGTTATATAGTTTGGATAGTGTCTCTAAAAATTCATAAATTTTTTAAACAAGTTCCATTTAAAGGTAGATAAGTGAATATACACTTTTCAAGGTACTAATAGTTATGAGATTTAATATGCATTAATTTAAAATATTTGATTTGGTGAGATACATAGATTTAGATTGGATAGATGATTACCAAGTTCTTGGTGGTCAAATGGAAGTGCTTAAATAGGGTTTGTAAAATAAAAGACTCCCACTTTCCACTAACATTCAGTACATAAGAGAAAGAGGGGATTCCAAACATAACTCTCAATATAACTCAAGCTATATTAGAAACATGTTAGTTATCCAATGAGTCGCCATATTTAAAAATATTTCCATAAATTTATGCCCATCTAGCTGCTAAAGTCCTTCCGCTGCTCCATGTATTTTTTATCATTCGAAGTGTTGTACAAAGTTCCCAAACACTTCCTGTCATTGTCTTTTCATTTGAACCACTTTGAACCTCGGTTTGAAGCAGTTCAAAGTAGTTCAATCAAAGGATTTTGCACTAAAAATTTCCTTGCAGGAAATGCACGCCAAAATAGTGAGGTGTTCTTTTAAATCACTTTGAACCTCAGTTCAAAGTCATTCAATGATAAAGGCTTCTTGGTGAAAATGCATCATGTTGTACAAATGGGTTGTCATTTCACAAGGCATTGATTGCTATGTTAGAGAGTAATAATTAAAAATGGTGTTGTAATTCCTAACGTGAAGAATCATCATTATGATTAAAAGTGGGAAAATCTTTCGTCGAAAAGGGGATTGGATGTCATAATGAGGCTAATCATTATTGATACAGCTGCAAAGGGAGCCATTAAATAAGATGGTTATGTCAGAAGGCCTTGAAATGTGTGAACCTTAATGTAAGTAATTTTTCATGAATGCCTCATAATGAGGCTATACTTTCGCACGTAAGTACTTATTCCTTCTTAAAATGAGCTCGACTTTCCCTTTTTGTTTGTCATGCGAAGAATTAAAAATTTGAAGAAGAAGCTATTAAGGAGGAAAGGAAGGAAAATCATTTTTTTTTTTGCAGATTATAGGTGAGAAACATAGAAATTCTTATTTTGTTCTGCAATCTCTGTGTTTTCCAAGATAATCAGTTCGAAGCCTTGCTGTATTTGATTTGAAGATGAAATCTGTGTTACATTTCTTTGGTAACATTTCAAGTTTAGAATGTAAAAGGCTTGTCATATGTGATACCAACCTAGAGGGTGTTAAGTTGGAGAAATTGCAAAAAAAATTTCTTGAGCATGCTAATGAATCAAATGGGTGTATGGAAATTCTGACCAGTGGTCTAGTTGAAGCCGCAACTTTTCACCCAGCCCTTTTGAGTCCTGAATTGCTTCAAATTTGTATTGATCATTATGATGTAAGGAGTAAAAGTATTTTAAATAAGGATGGTGAACCAGTGTTATCAATTTCAAGGGAAACCATTGCCTCTACTGCATCTACTAGAAAATACATTTTCCGCATTCTCTCTCATTCAAGCCCTGGCTGAATACTAAGAAACTCCAAACCAATGTTGCAGTATTCTAGCTAGGAAATGGATTGAAACTAACTATGGTGGAGGTTCTAGGTTACCTAAGATAGTCACCAAGGACCATCTTAAGCCTCATATTCATGACCTGGTAGTGCTGTTGCATCGAGTCAAGGGTTCAGCTAGTGTTTTCCTCTTTGAAGAATGGATGTATCATTATGTAGAAATTATTTTGAAAGGAGAGCAATGGATGGACTAGGTTGAAATTATCGTTAATTCATTGAGGACACAACTAAAACATGCCAAAGAGTCTAGGGAAAGTTTCTACATGGCCTCATACTTGACATACTGCATTGCCTGTGTTAGTGATCTTTCTCCTCTCCCTCGTGAAGTCTGGAATGAAGAAATATCAATTTATCAATATTGCCCCCTGTTGCAATAAGACACAGTGCTGGAGAATTTTAGAAAGGTTCATGATGTATTGATTGAAAATGTGCATGTATCTTTAAAGAAAGCACCCATGCCTAGATTGTCTTCCGAAGCTCAAAGATTGGTTCAATAATACAGAAGCTATTTCATACAATTTCCCAAGTTCACTTATTTGAGAATAGGTGGATTCGAAGATGAACCAATAAAGGTTCCACAATATGCATTGGATTGTTTTGTTTTAGCTGAAATTTGCATACGGTTATTCTCTATTATTAAAGATAACATACCACAGGAGAATTGGGAGACATTTTTTCCTATCAAACTTGGTTCCTTGGTGTGCAATAGTATGATTAATGCTTCTGTTATAGGAAGTAATCTACTTAGGTTTAGTTTTGGTTCTTACCATAGCAGAAGAAATTTTGATAGCAAAGGCTTTGTAGTTCAAATTCTTGGTCTTAAAGGTCACCCATCAACAACTCCACAATTAGAAGAATTTTGGTAGGACTGTAAAGATGAGGAAGACGTATTGAGAAGGGATCATTCAAGATTGACATTGCGAAAAAAAAATTCCCTGAAACTGAAATTTCAAATAGAGGGGATAATCGAGGATGGCTCAGACATGATTGAACCAAGTTGGGAAGAATCCAATGAATTGAAATCACTGGAAGTAGACTAGAATCAAGACAAGGAAGAGGATATAAATCTAAGGGCTAGATTTATACTCACTTACATAGATGATTGGCTAAATAAATAGAGCAAGAAAGTTGTCAATGAACCCTCTTCAATGGTGGTTTCTTTTTCTGAACCATCGACATATGACACCCAACTTTCATCTCTTGTTACAGGTAGTGTGTTGGCTCAAGGTAAGCAGAAGAGGATGCCAATCCATATACAAAATATGGCTCCTAGAACCAGGTATAAAGCTAAATCTAAGGCCCTTAAGTAGCACAAGGTTCAAAAAGAAAGGATGTCAATTCAGGGACAAGATTCAAATGATGGTCTCAACCTCTCGGATGGTGTTGATGGTGATGTGCAGTTCATCGAAGCCCCCAAAGTGGATCAACCAAGGTTCATGACTCCCACTAGAGATGCTCAAGAAATCTCTATACACTTTGTTGTCTCGTCCTGGCTATCCAATACAATCAGTAAGAAAAGAAATCTACAGCCAATTTCAACACCTGTAAAGGATATTGTAACCAAGTATGCTGCTCAAGGTTCAAAAGTTAAGAAATTGAAAACTGATGCCAATCTAACTAAAGATCCAATGACTAGAAAGATAACAATTGAAGTAGCCATTTATAAGTAGAAGATAGAGTTTGGGGAGATTGACAGTGAGGCTTTCAAAGTCACTTCAATCGAACTGGGAACCATTAATAGGAGCACAGGCAATCACATTTTGAAGTTTTCTACAGACCATATGTTAACTCAGTCTGAAAAAGATAGCAAGGAGAAGAAGGAACTTAAAGGTTTAGTGATGACTATGGCTACTTATATTGATTCTTTGATGAATCTTGGAGCTCTACCGATTGTTCAAGCCCCTCAATCCTTCAACCCGAACTCTGCAAATAGCCAGCAATTGATAAAGAAAATGTAAAGGGGAAAGCTACTATCAAATGTTATGAAAGATTGGGTGGATGTTATCATCAAGGAGGGTAATAAGTTTATTCTAGAATTCACCACTGTATATGTTGAAGGAGAAACACTTTTGGGAGAAATTCAAACTCTAATTCCAGGATGGGAAACTAAGCAGAGTTAGTGCCAGACGATTGTATTCTAGGTAACTGAAGTTGAGAAATTTGGAGTACTCAAGTTTCTGAATGAAAATCCAATGAAGAATGTAGATCCTTGCATGTTATTTATCATGAAAAACAACATGAGTTGGAAAGAATTAGTTCATAAGGAAGCAACCAAAGAAATGCAAGCCATCGAGAGAAAAATTGTTAGGATGCATGAGGAACTCCTTAAAGACATGACTATAGTAAACCCTACGGGGATTCTACAGTTTGATGACAGGAACATGGATTCTAAAACATTGACTAAAAGCTTCAATGAAGTCATTGAGAATATTAGGGATAATGAATTTCCCACTGCTAATGATTTCACTACACTAGCGAATATCAAATCCATACTATGCCTTAACAAAAATCTCATGCCATGTCAGAGCCTAAAAATCAAGGAGTTCAAATGGAAAAAGGATGCATGTATGGCTAGGCTGCTGAGTCTAAAGAATCTGCATTCCCATGCAATGCAAGAGTTCATGAACACCTTCAGAAGTTGGAAGTTGGTGCGACAGACCGTGGGCAAAGAAGAGAAAAATGATGATGAGGCTTGAACAAGATAGTCATTTTTCAGTTATGTTTTGACAGTTATTTTTATAACTATTTTGTTGTTCATAACTATTCCTTGTTTAAACTGAAACAACTAGATTTTGATGGAGGCCTTTTGGATCTGTAATGAAACTATAAATGCTGGGGCATTGAACTAATTAGGGGTTAGAAAATAGATAGCTATAAATTCTGATAAATAGATACTTTAAAACTGTGATTGAAGGATAGCATATATATGTTTTTACTTTTTGAATGATTGTGTGCATGAAGGAATTTATATATATATCATCTTGGACTTGGCTTGGAAACTTGGCATTCGAGGTGTTTAAATCATTGTTACTTTGTGAGCTCTGATTTATTGATTCAAGATATCTGTTGTTGTTCCTATTGTAAGTTTGTTTTAATTAGGATTTTTGAGTGGTTGATATCAAGTTGTGGTATTCATTTCTTTGAATAGATGTTCTATGGAAGCAAAGTTTCATAAATCTCCTCTTTATTGTTTGAATGAATTCTTACCTCACTACTTAGGAGTATGTGAGAGAACCTTATGTGCTTTTTGGTAAAAGTGCGAAGATAATCTTTGAATTCATTGAAATTTTTATAAGGAAGTTGTACCTTTAAAATATAGAGAGAAAACCAAATAATATGAAGTTTTCTCAACTGTTGTGAACATTTTTGTGTTTTCCAATACCTTGGGCATAGAGTGATTTTATTAAATAATCAAAAAGACAATTTGTTCACTAACAAAACATTGAAAGTGATAAAGGATGTCAATGTTAACCCCAATTATATCATAGAAGTAGAAAAGAGATTCCTTTGTCATTAAATTTTAGTTTGATTAAAGATGTGTAAATGTAAATGTTGAATTGAGCTAATTTATTAAATGAGAAGAGTAAGATAGATCTAGGTGCTAAATATATGTGCATCAACCCAATTAAAAAATGAAAATAGGTATAAATTAAAAAGTGAAATGAATAATAAGAAACCACTTCTAAATGTTCAAAGGAATATGCCTTTTCTCCCTAAAAGTTGTGGATCTAAATTTGTGGCAAAACTCTCGACTGTAAATTTGTGATCACAAAAGAAAACGCATAAAATTTTGGTTTTCTTAGGCATCCAAAAAGACACTGACCTAGAGGTAAAGTGTCCAGACACTTTACAAGAAGTTGAACATATTCTTGGGGAAAAGTATCAAATTGAATGCAATATCTTCCAATTTGTTTTTGGCAAATGGTTTCTTAATCTATGGCCCTCAATAATTTGCATATTCAAATTTTCAACTTTAGGCTTCCAAGATTTCTTACCAGATGGTGTTCTTCCTTCATCAACTACCTATTCAACTACTTTTTCTTAAGTCTCTTCATCAAAATCATCATCATCACTAATTTGTAGTGTCTTCCTTCTCTTTTTTAGATCACTAGTGGTTTGCTTTGTCCTCTTTCTAGGAGATGGTGTAGGTTCTTGCTTTACCTGTACCAATCTCTTATATTTCCTCTATGTAGATGTTATTGTTAGCACATCTTCATCAGGTTTCCTCTTTTGTTGTCCAAGATGCTCCTTGATTAGTTGAACTTGCGCAAATGATGCATAGGGTGCAGTAGAGATCTATGAAGTAGATCCTACTATTTCCACTAATGCAACGAGAATCTGAGGGTACCCCTACTGGAGGTAATCTAGATCCCTGCAAATAACCACACAATGGAAACACAACACATATCCAAGATCTGATACCAAATCACAATACTTTATTCATAAAATAATTGCTTACATGCAATATGCTTGGTTGTAAGGCCTTCCGAGTTAGGGTCAAATACAAAAAGCAATTACAAAAATAGTTTTGCAAGATCCCTCAAGATCCAACTCCACACTAGCTAGTCCAGATCTACACTAAATAACCACACAATGGAAACACAACACATATCCAATATCTGATACCAAATCACAATACTTGATTCATAAAATAATTGCTTACATGTAATATGCTTGGTTGTAAGGCCTTCTGAGTTAGGGTCAAATACAAAAAGCAATTACAAAAATAGTTTTGCAAGATCCCTCAAGATCCAACTCCACACTAGCTAGTCTAGATCTACACTCTAGAAGAAAACCCCAAAGAAATGTCAACTTGTGCTTGCAAGCCCACCAAGAAATCTCTTGGTTTACCAAGCCTCAGCTACTAGCCCTTCAAAGTTTTCTCCTACACTTCATCCTCTTCTCCAAGTGGATGACCCATCACTAAAGACTCCACAAGACCCCTTACTTATACCCATCTAGGCCACAGTTGGCCTAGCCTATTAAAAATTAAAATAAACCCTTACATTAAATTCCCATGCAAGCCACAAGTCAGCTGCAGCACAAATTAAATACCCATACACAAATTAAATGCCAAAATTTAGCTCATTGACAACTCGGGCACCACAGGAATCAAGACCAAACTGAGTGTAAGAGAGAACCATGGCAAGTGTCAACATTCCACTAGACCTAATTGAGTTCCTTCACTATCTGAGTACCACTATGTGCTAAGTCCTCTAGAAGAAACCAATCCCTTTCATTGACTAAGCTCACTTAGGCAACACTACTATCAAGATCCTAGTGCAAATTGAGCTCCCAGTATCTGCTAAGTGCCCCAAACTTTGCCCAACGTCTTCATTAACATACTCACTTGGTTAACACAACAACAAAACCAACTTAATATCGACCAAGCCACACTTTGTTCTTTGACTGAGTCCTCCAAATCCAAGGTCAAACCATACCAACATGCATCATTTCTAGCCAACCAAGGATGCTCCTACATCATACACCTTAGGTTTGAAAAGATATTCTCAAAAGCTAGAAGAACATCTTCTCAGATTCAACACATAAATCCCAAATTCGTTCTTCACATACATATCCTCCAAGTCCTCATTTTGTATAGTCTTTCCCTTGACCTTCTTCTACTTCTTCACATCCATCCTCAATGTGCTATAGGTTTGATTTCCATGTGCTACCCAACCCTCTCAAAATCCTTCAACTCAACTCAACTACCAATACTTAGGTTTCTCCTACCGAGCTCTTCATTCTACAAAGGAATTAGGGAATGCTTCCTGCCACCTTTCACCATTAAAAACACATTCTTGACACAATCATGCACAACCATGCAATCATACTACCAAGGTCTACCAAACAACACATGAAAACTGTTCATGTCCACAATATCACACAACACTTGATCCTTATATTTCCCAATTTGGAAATCAACAAGGCATTGTTCCCTCACTTCCAAAACATGCTCAACTTGCAACTAGCCAATCCTATAAGGATAAGGATGTCTCATTCTCTTCAAACAAAGTTTCTAAACCATCTCCTCAACAACAATTTTATCAGTACTACCACCATCCACAATCACATTGCAGACTTTACCACCAGACTTACAATGAGTCCTAAACAAACTAGTCCTCTAACAAGAATCTAGTGTCCTCTAACTAACCAATATTCATTGAGCTAGCAAACTCTCTCCTTGCTCAGGTTGACTATCATGGCCTTCAATCTCATTCACAAAAACAACTCTTATGTCACTAGCCTCTGAAAATTCATAAAATCTATGTCCTACTTCTCCACATTTGTAGCAAGTACCCTTAAAATTACCTCTACCTATCCTTCTCTTCTAGTCAATGGGTTTTGGTTCATCTTCTTCACTCAATTTAGCTTTTTCCAAGCTATCCTGCTTCTGCTTTCTCTAGAATTACCTTGACTTTTCCTCTCCAACTTCTCTTCTTCCTTTAGGGAATACTGATAAGCATCCTCAACCAAATTAATCTATTAGATTGTGGTGTCTGATTAGGAAAGTACTGTACATACTTCATAAATTCTTTGGGGTTTGGCTGATGTATTAGCCAACATATGGCCGACATATAGCCAACATGTTGTAGCTGTGGCTAACATTGTAGCCGACATATGCCTGACATATGGCCGACATGTTGTAACCCTAAAATGACATAAAATACTTGTATAAAAGGGATTAGTGTTAGGTATTTTCATTATATTGTGATGCAAAATTGCTTCTTGAGGTTAGTATTGAGATGTAAGGGATTACAAATTGTAATTAGGTTGTAATCATTGGATTATAATAATATTGGACTTGCAGTTTGGTGGACGTAACCCAGGGATTGGGTGAACCATGTTAAATCTTGGTGCCTTATGTTCATTTCTGTGTGATCTATTATTTTCTATTATTGATTATATTTGCATGTAGTTTTTATTTCTGTCCATGGTTTTATCCTAACAAGTGGTATCATAGCCTAGTTGTTTTTTTAGTTATCCTCTGCAAGAAAGTTTCATAGTTCAGTGGGAGTCTTAAAATTGAGTGGGAGCAATGGCAGATGAAGGTAAGCTAAGGGTTGATAGGTTTAATGGGAAAAACTTTCAGTTATGGAAGATGCAAATGGAAGACTATCTATATTAGAAGGATTTATGAAAGCTATTGGAAGGCAAAGCCAAGAATCAGGGAACTATGTCAAATGATGAATGGGATCTTTTGGATAGAAAGGCACTTGGAAGCATTCAATTATGCCTAGCGCCATCAGTGGCATTTGATATTACAAAAGAAAAGATGACAAAAGAATTGATGAAAACCTTAGTGACACTGTATGAAAAGCCCTCCGCTTCAAACAAGGTATTTCTCATGAAGCGTTTATTTAATATGAAAATGGTAGAAGGTGGATCTGTTGCACATCATTTAAATGAGTTTAATACTATTACTAGTCAGTTATCTTCTATGGGTATCAATTTTGATGAAGAAATTAGGGCTCTCTTGATTTTGTGTTATTTGCCTGAAAGCTAGAATGGCTTGGTAATGGCTATGAGTAATTCTATTCCTGGATCTAGTACCCTAAAATGTGAAGATGTGATCAGTGTTGTTTTGAGTGAAGAAACTCGTAGGAAATCCTTAGGTGGGTCTACATTAGGAAGGGCTTTGAATGCACAAAGCAAGGGCAAAACAACTGAGAGGAAATAACTCTAGAAATCGTGGGAAATCAAGAGGAAAGTCAAAGGGGAAGAGGTCTCAATCAAGAGGACCAAAAGACTGTTGGTACTATGGAAACCAAGGCACAAAAAGAAAGATTGTTGGAATCGAAATAAAAATGAAGTAGATAAATCAAATGGATACAAGGAGGCAAATGTGGTAAGTAACAAATGTGAAGAGGATGTTTTGCTTCTCTCTTTAGAAAGTGTTGATTATTCATGGGTATTATATTCTAGTGCTTCATTTCATGCTACACCTCATAGAAGTTATTTCATTGATTATGTCCAAGGGGATTTTAGGCTTGTTTATTTGGGGGATAATGAACCTTGTCAAATTGTTGGAAAGGGTAAAATTAAGATTAAGTTGTAGAATGGGAATCATTGGCTACTACATGAGGTAAGACATGTTCCAAGGTTGAGTAGGAATTTAATTTTAGCAGGGAAACTAGGTGGTGAGGGTTGTGTAGTTACTTTTAATGATAAAAATTGGAAGGTTTCAAAAAGTTCTCTTGTAGTAGTAAAAGGTGTGAAAGTAGGCACCTTATATCTTTGTACAGGTCATATTGTTCCTTCTACTTTGATTATTTTAGAGAAAAATGAATGTTTAAGAACAATTGTTGCAGTTGAGCAGGGAGAACAAATAACTGTTGTAGATTCTGATACAGCATTGTGGCACAACAAACTTGGACACATGAGTGAGAAAGGTACGAAAGTAATTCATTCAAAGAAATTTTTACCAAGTCTAAAATGTGTTAATATGGATTTCTATGAAAGTTGTGTGTATGGAAAACAAAAGAGAGTGAATTTTGTAAAGACTAGGAAGGAAAACAAAAAAGAGAAATTAGAGCTTGTGCATACAGATGTATGAGGACTAGCTCAGGTATCTTCCCTTGGTGGCTCTCATTATTATGTTACATTAACTGATGATGCAACTAGAGAAGTATGGGTTTATTTCCTTAGACAAAAATCTGATGTATTTCAAACTTTTAAGAAATGGAAATGCTTGGTTGAAAATGACACTAGTAAAAAATTAAAATGTCTTAGATCTGATAATGGTGGTGAGTATTGTAGTCATGAATTTGAAGATTATTGCTCCACTAATGGTATTCGTAGACAGAAAACTGTTCCAAGAACTCCATAGGAAAATGAAGTGGTTGAATGCATGAACAAGACTATAATGGAGTGTGCAAGGAGCATGAGGTTGCATGCTGGGTTGCCCTTATACATGTGGGCGGAGGTTGTCAATACTATAGTATATTTGATTAATAGAGGTTCCTCTACTCCTTTGAGCTATGATATTCTAGAGGAGGCATGGATGGGTAAGAAGGTGAGTTATTTTTTTCTCAAGACCTTCAGTTGTGAAGCATTTGCTCGTATAGACTTTGAAAATAGAACCAAGCTAGAAGCTAAATCAAAGAAACGTATCTTTGTTGGATATGGCATTAATGAATTTGGTTATAAGCTTTGGGATTTTGAAAATCATAAAATTGAAAGAAGCAGGGATGTCATATTCAATGAGAAAGTGTTGTACAAAGATCTATTGTAGCAACGTGAGAAGAAAGAAGATGATTATGTAGTGCTAGATGATACTCCAAAAGCTGATGTTCTAGCCATTCTTCATGATGTGCAACAATTGCAACAACAAATACCACACACACCAATGAATGTTAGACAATCAACGAGGCAAATTAGACCTCCACAAAGATTTTCTCCCTCTTTGTATTCTATTTACTTACTGATGCTCGTGAACCTGAAAGTTATGATGAAGTTGTGCAGGTGGATACTAAGATTTAGTGGGAGTCTGCAATGAAAGATGAAATTGACTCTTTGCTAAAGAATAAGACATAGGATTTGTGCAAGTTGCCTGTAGGTAAAAAGGCTTTACAGAATAAGTGGGTTTAAAGGTTGAAAGAAGAGGAAGGAGGTAAGAAAAGATTTAAGGCCAGGTTAGTTGTAAAAGGACTTTCACAGAAAAAGGAAATTGATTTTGATGAGATATTTTCTCCTATTGTTAAAATGACTTCTATCCATACTGTTTTAAGTCTTGTGGCTACTGAAGATTTGCATTTAGAGCAGCTAGATGTTAAAATAGCCTTCCTTCATGGTGATTTGGATGAAGAAATATATGGGTTAACCACAAGGTTTTGAGGTCAAAGGTAAGGAGAACTTAGTGTGCAAATTGAAGAAAAGTTTATATGGCTTGAAGCAAGCACCTCAGCAATGGTATCTGAAATTTGACAGGTTTATGCATGAGTATGGCTATAATAGGTGTCATTTAGATTATTGTGTTTATTTTAAGAGGTTGGATGATGATAGCTACATTATTTTATGTTTATATGTTGATGATATGCTTGTAGCTGGGTCTAACATAGATCATATTAAGGGGCTGAAATGCCAGTTAGCACATGCATTTGCTATGAAGGATTTGGGGGCAGCAAAACAAATCCTTCGTATGAAGATTTGCAGAGATAGGAAGAACAGAACATTGATGCTATCTCAGGCTGATTATATTGAAAAGGTGTTGCAACATTTCTCTATGGAGAATGCTAAAGCTGCCAGCACACCTTTACCTGGTCATTTGAAGTTGACTAAGGAGATGTGTCCCAAGACACAAGAAGAGGAGGATAAGATGTCCAAGGTACCCTATGCTTCAGTTGTAGGAAGCTTGATGTATGTTATGGTATGCACTAGGCCAGATATTGCACATGCAATAGGAGTCGTTAGCAAGTATATGAGTCATCCAAAATTTGAGCATTGGAATGATGTCAAGTGGATTCTTAGATATTTGAGAGGAACATCCGATAAATGTTTACACTTTGGGGGCTCTACTACTAATTTAAAGGGCTATGTTGACTCAGATTTGGTAGGGGATATTGATACTAGGAAAAATACTATAGGTTATGTCTTTATTGTTGGTGGGGCAGTTGTGAGCTGGGTTTCTAGGTTACAAAAGATTAATGCTCTATCCACTACAGAGGCAGAGTATGTTGCTACTACAGAGGCAACCAAGGAGATGATATGGATTTAGATCTTCTTGGAAGAATTGGGACATCCTTAGAAGGATAATTATTTGTTCACAGGTAGTCAGAGTGCCATTCATCTTGCAAAGAATTTAGCTTTGCATTCTAAGACCAAACACATACAGTTGTGGTACCATTTCATTTGGTCAGTTTTGGAGGATGGACAGTTAGAGCTGGAGAAGATACACACAAATGACAATCCAATAGATATGTTGACAAAGGTTGTAACAAGGGTGAAGCTGAACTCCTCTTCAGCTTCTGTTGGTCTTTTGAACTGAACATGAATAAAAGAATAGTAGAGTCCAGGGTGGTTTGATTCAGTGGGAGCCCCATTTGATAGTGGTATTGCTACAGGATCAGTCTCCAAGTGGGAGATTTTTGTTTAGTGTGGAGCTTGATCAATCCCCAAGTGGGAGATTGTTAGATTGTGGTGATTGATCAGGAAAGTACTGTACATACTTCATAAATTCTTTGGGGCCAATGTTGTAGCCGATGTTGTGGCCGACATTGTAGCCGACATATGGTCGACATGTTGTAACCCTAAAATGACATAAAATACTTGTATAAAAGGGTTTAAGGTTAGGTATTTTCATTATGTTGTGATGCAAAATTGCTTCTTGTGGTGGTATTGAGCTGTAAGGGATTATAGATTATAATCAAGTTGTAATCACTGGATTGTAATAATATTGGACTTGCAATTTGGTGGACGTAGCCCAAGGATTGGGTGAACCACATTAAATCTTGGTGCCTTGTGTTCATTTCTCTGTGATCTATTATTTTCTATTATTGGTTATATTTGCATGTAGTTTTTATTTCTGTCAGTGGTTTTATCCTAACATAATCTCCAACAACCAATCTCATCATGGATATTGAATCTCAAACCATTAATGTACCAAGATACCTTCTCCTTTAACAATTCTTTATGCCCAGAGTGAATAGTCAACTTATAGAACTCCTTAGTATAATATTTCATAGTCACATATTTCTACTTCAAATTTTGCAACCTTTTAAAAAACTCAAGTTCATAATCAACAGGAATGAACTTATCCCTCAACTTAGTTACCATCAACCTCTATCTATTGATCTTCATTTCACCTTCCTCCTCTCTATCTCTTTAAAGTTATTTCCAGCAAAGAGTAACATGTCCTTTCAACTTAGTTTATGCCAACCTTACTCTTAGTGGATCCTCAATAGCCTCAAGCTCAAAGTAGTCTTCCAATCCACCAATCTAATCAATTGGTTCTTCAAGATTGAAAGTACCTAAGAAATTATAAAAATCCATCTTATGCTTCAACTTCAACTAGGATCTAGGTCTAGCAAACTGACTAGCCCTAGTTCCAATAGGTCTCTCCACATGATCAATTCTATCCTCACCATCTAGTAACTTCAAAGTCTTCAACAACTTCCTCATAACCATCTTTATTACCCAAATGCTGAGGTACACCACTTATATCACTCATAATTTCAACAATCATGTCTCTATTCATCAATGTTATCTCAGATTTGAATTCTTCATTAATCTTCTCTGAGATCCTTTCCTCTACAGCATCACCAAGATCATCAATATACCTAGGGTCTAATATTCTTGGACACATCTTCCAAGATCCATTTCAAACCCAAATCAATATATCCAAAAATCCAAAAGATCAATAAGCTCCACAAGATCAATCTTCTCTTCTATCCTTTGTCCAAGTCCTAGTGCAAATTGCCTCGACTTTGGAACTTGGTCTACACACTCAGGAACAACTATGCTCTGATAACATATGATGGAGTGAGAATTCAAGGGTACCTCTATTGGAGGTAATTTGGATCCCTTCAAATAACCAAAAAATGGAAACACAACACAAATGCAAGATTGAATACCAAATCACAATACTTGATTCATAAAATAACTATTTATATGCAATATGTCTGACTCTAAGGCCTTCTGGGTTAGGGCCAAATATAAAAAGAAATTGGAAAAAAAAAATTTCAAGATCCCTCAAGATCCAAGTCCACACTAGCTAGTCTAGATCTACACTTGGAAGAAAACCCTAAGGAAATCTAAACTTGTGCTCACAAACCCACCAAGAAATCTCCTAGTTTACTAAGCCTCGACTCTTAGCCCTTTAAAGTTCACTCCTACACTTCATCTGCTTCTCCAAGCTAGATGACCCATACTAAAGACTCCACAAGACCCCTTACTTATACCCAACTAAGCCATAAGTTAGCCTAGCCAATTATAAATTAAAATAAAACCTTACATTAAATGCCCATACATGCCACAAGTTGACTGCAACACAAATTAAATACCTATTCACAAATTAAATCCCAAAAGTCAACTCATTGACAACTCGAACACTATAGGAACCAAGACCAAATTGAGTGTCAGAGAGAACCATGTCAAGTGTTAGCATTCCACCAGACCCAAATGAGTTCCTTCACTAATTGAGAACTAGTATGTGTCGAGTCCTCCAAAAGAAACTAAGCCCTTTCATCGACCAAGTTGACTCAAGCAACAATACTACTAAGCTCCTAGTGCAAATCAAGATCCCAGTATCTGTCGAGTGCCCCGAGGTTCACTAAACATCTTCATTAACCAAGTCACTTGGTTAACATAACAACCAAACCAACTTAATCTCAACTAAATCACACTTCATTCTTTGATTGAGTCCTCCAACTCCAAGGTCAAACCATACCAACATGTAAGATTGCTAACCAAGGATTTTCTTGCATCAATCACTCCTTCTAAATGTGTTGCAATGACAATAGGAGTAACTACTAATACCTCTAATTCCCCACTAGCCTTCATTTCCAAAGCTATACCTTTGATCTCATTAAATTCTTTCCTTGTCATACTTGATTCTTTAAGAATGGATTCTATCCTTTTCTCCACATTCTTCTTGATTTCTTTGCTATGAAGTTCATAGTGAACTTCCTTCATCTTTTCATCATATGTCCCCCATCTAGGACATTCATTATTTCTCTTTGATTAAAATATTATCTTTGCATAACCTTCAATGATTTCTTCACTCATCTCATAGCCCATTGGTTCTATAAATTTCACTCTTGGTTCTACTGCCTTCATACAAGTTATATCAATTTCTACCATAAAACAATTTTCATCCTTGTACTTTTCTACCATAACAAGAGGAACTTTTTATCTTTTCTTAATTTCCACTTGAAAACTCTTCATCATTTTGTCAATGTCTCTATCTCTGACATCTTCAAGTCTGTCCCTATAACACTGGGTGACCATCTTCATAGTACATTCATTACTATTACAATTTTTCAATCTGGGAAATTGTTTGGTTGCATTGAAAAATATATGTATCAACAAAGATTCAAATCTAAAAACTGCATTATTATATTTCTTCAACTTAGCAATGTTATCCAACAATTGTACTCTGACAATCTCACACATATTTACCATCATCTTTTCAAAAACCATCACATGTGTTGCATGTAGAAATCCTACTAGCACAAAATTTTCCCTTGAACTGTGATTTAGCTTATACCCTATAATCTTTCTTAGTGCTCTAATTCTTGTATCCTGAATTAGGTCAACTCTCATATTTCTTCCATCAAACTTTGTCTTCAAATTTTTTTCAACTATATTTCTGATGTTCCTATCATTTAGAAGATTACACCCTTCATTTATTAGTCTAGAGACCTTATGAATTAGGTCATTATCAATTACAATGGGTATGTCACCTACCCAAAACATTTTCTCATGAACTTTGCCAAGGATAATCCTACTTCACTCATGATTATCAAATTCCTTATAAAATATATACTCGATTAGGTTCAACTCATTCAAGTATGCATACTTGGATTTAAGGGTTAGGTTACCATTACACATAACTCCTAAATCCTTATGAATATCTTCATCACCAATACTCTCAAATTTACAGTGAATGTAGCTTCTCACATCCTCTATGTGAAGTACATTAGGTGGTATTTGAGAAAATTCTTCCAAAGGATCATCAATAAGGGAAACAAATAGGTGCTTCTTAAACTTGTACCTTGGTCTTTCACTAACATCGCCTACTGACTTGCTTTCCATAATGCTAATTTTTTCAACAAAAAATTCAAACTAAAAGCTTTGGAAAATATCTTAGTTATCGTGTAATAGGGCTTCTACAACTTCACACTTTCAAATGCTTCAACTCTCTTACAATTCATTGTCAAATTGCTCACAAATGCTCCAAATTCTTTACATGAACAAATGGTACTCACAATCTTGTTCATAATCCTTAAATTATTTCAAATTTAACTTCACAATAAATGTGTATCTACTTTATCTTCAAGACTCAAGTCATTGATTACCAATAAACTTGGTTTATTCCATATGACTCACTATAATCATACAAATACTTGTGCAATTTACCATAGCTCCCTCACCATGTCTTCTACCTTATGTTGACTATCCAACTTCTCTTTCATTTTCTACCATCAATTCTAATCTATTGACACTCTTCTTATACTAAAAATGCTTAATTCAAATAGGATGAGTCACATACAACTGATGACTTGAATCTTTCATCAAGTGCATCAAAATACTACTCTTCGAAGACTATATAAGATTTTTTTGGATTATTAGCTTTCACAAATGCTTCCTTGAATTCATCAAAATTCTCTTTAAGTGCTTCCTTTTGACTATTATCACTATTAGAAATAGATAATACTTGGGGGGTGGGGGTGAATCAATATTTTTAATCCTTTTAACCACAACTGAATATTATTAATC
The DNA here is from genome assembly GCA_028749045.1 of Cupressus sempervirens. NCBI lineage: Eukaryota > Viridiplantae > Streptophyta > Pinopsida > Cupressales > Cupressaceae > Cupressus > Cupressus sempervirens. The sequence continues at coordinate 689,785,366 of CM053783.1, forward strand.
ACTTTATGATGTGCATAAGAAAATAAACCAATAGTGCCAAGAAATGTAAATAACCATACACAAAGAGAGATCATATCACCATATTTTGTTAACTAGGGAAACCCTAGCCAAGGGAAAATCTCGGTGGGGATGGAACCCACTAGATGATTGACTATATATAAGAATCCAGTTAAGGATATTGACCCTATTAGGAGTCTATGAAGCATGTATAGTGTCTCAAGTCCTTGTTAGGAGACTAGGCCTTGCTCGAAGCCTCAACCCTAATAGGAGTTACTTCAACCCTATTAGGAGTTGGTGGATCATATAAAAAAGTGTGCAAGAAGAGCCCACTGCCCTAACATGCAACTATACAATAAGTTCTTCATGAAATGAGTATACATACAATACTAATTTGTTTGTTGTACTATGCAAGCCTTCTAATTGATGATTCTCAAATAATGGTGAATGTGCACATATCTGTCTACATTAGATCTTTGGATCACATATCAAAGTGTCACATTCACTTGTTACTCTCATTTCACAAGATCATATTGACTTCACATCAATTGATTACTGAATTCTCTTTCACCTTTTTCACAATTCTCAACTCACCTTTGCAAATAAAATACTTTACTTATATGGAACATCTTAGTGAATTCTTCTTTAGTCAGCTCATATAACATCATTAGAGTTGTCTCAATAAGAAAATATAACTTAAAACAATAAATCAAATTGTTAACCATATTCTATTGATATGCTCTATTCTGCACTGTGTGAGTACTACATCACTATTTTCATCACAACTTGAGTTTGGTTGACTGTAAAGACATGCACGTTGGTATACATCATCCTTATGTTGTCATGCATCTTTGGTTAACTATGTAAGAGAATATTCCAAGGGAATATTTTGTTGTCATCAAAATTGTCCTACTACTATAACACTGTCTGATACTTAGACAATTTTCTTCTGCAACAGAATGAGGTTAATATGAAAGACAAATATGTTGCCATAAATTACAACAATAACTTCCCTTAACAGATTGATTGGACATATTGCCAACAATCTCCCCTTTTGGCATTGATGGCAACATTTTGGGAAAATTAGCTAAGTCCCAAAACATGCTATCATGCCAAACAAAACAAGTAGTCATAAAATAAAGCATAAAAGACATTTGTATTCATGTTGTGATAGATTAAATTTCCTATCACTTCCTATTGAAACTTATTACTCCCCCTTTGATACATATTACAATACAATTTACAATTTTCCATACTCGTTCCCCTTTGACATCAATGACAAAGGTAACAAAAATTGTCAAAAATAGGTAACTGCATATCAAAATTTGGAAAAACAATCACTGAAATTGGTCTTCACTTGCTCAAATTATTTATTCTTTTTGTCCTTTAGTGCATCAGATACACTGATAAGCGTACATAGAGAATATGCTGCTAATTGTATTGCATTCAAGTTTGTAGCCACAAACTTGTCATATGAAGATTTTGTAGACAAACATTTTTGCAATTGGTTTTCTAGCAACGTTATCTGAGGGAATAAATGTGTTCTCAAAAGAGTGAATCTTTCTAGAATTTTCTCCTTCTCTACTTATATTTCCCTTATATTATCATGAAGTATCTATACTATAGGCTCAATGGAGTCTACTTTCTGATTTTGCTTCAAAACGTTTTCAGTGACTGTCTGAAGCTCAGTCACTTTGTCCTTGACTTGATCATCATATTGTTTTAGATAAATGTATGCCAAGTTACACTTAGCATATGCCTATTTTCCTTCTTCTAAGCATTACCTAAGTGCTTTAATGCAAATGTTCAAAGTCTCTATATCATTCCTCATGTTAGTGCACATGGTGTTTAGGAGTTTACCATCGTGCTCGATCTGTGCTTGAATGGTAGCAACATTCATGAGTATAGAGAACTCATCATCAAAAGCCTTGCACAAAATTGTTGCACACTATTGAATGTCTGTTGGGGTGTCAACAAGGCTTACTACTTTCTACATCTTGTCCAAAACTATGATCAAATTCTTCTCAAGTGACTTGATTGATTTCTTCTTTTCAAGAAGTTTTCTCAAAGATGATATAAGATTCTTTGCCTCATCTTCTTCATTAGATTGAGCTGAAACTGTTGCTACTGTTATTTTTGTAGGAGGAGTTGAAATTCCTACTACTATTGCTGTTGCTGAAGGCACACTTGAGCTACCTACTTCAGTACAGGCTTCCATCTTCTATGTAACTTCTTCAGTGGTCTTTTGATCCTCTTCATTATCAAAGCTACTGTAGTCTACAATATTGAAAACAATGCTAGCACCATGATTCTTAAATGGATCCTCTAATTTAGCAAAAATCACTTTGGTATTATCTACTTGCATAGAGTCACTACCAATAGTGATGTGAGGAGGAGAACTTGGTGTTGTTTCTAGTTTAGTGTTGTGAGGAGGGCTATAAGCTGTAGGACTATCCTCCTTTGTCCGCAAACTCTCCTTGGGTGATTGGGTGGCCTCTACTATCTACACACTTACTTCAAGCTTCTTGCCTGCTTCTTCTATCTGCACACTAACTCTAGGCATCTACACACTACCTACAGTCATCTAGCTTTGCTTTTGTTGACTACACATTGTCTCTAGTCATCTGTGCACTTCCTCCAGGCATTTGGCTTTGCCTCCACTAATTATGCACTATCCTTAGGCACAATAGACATGAAAGAAACTATGGCTTGTTGAGTTTCTTTATTGATTTCATCATAATTTCCTCCCATAAGTAGGATGGATATTTTCTTATGCCTTAGTAATGGTGCTATACCCTTCAAAATTTCTTCTAAGTCTTATTCACTATTCACAGTATATAACTTTCTTATCATGTTTTTTCTTATCTACTTATCCTCTTCTATAACTCTAATCTTCCTATTTAGTAGTCTATTGTACAAATCTTTAGGTATTTTCCCTTTAATAGTATCAACCTTCTTATCCTTCAAAATCATATTTCTAACTACAACATTTTCTAGCTATATCCTATCCATGTTATTATACAAATCATAATATTTATTCAACTGTAAAAAGTTGTTATCATTAATAATTTGCATGTTAAATTTTTCTACCTTAGGCTTCCATGCTTTGCATCCTACTGATGTCTTGACCTCCTGATTAGCTGCTTCAACTGGTTTGTCACCAATACCTTTCTTAGATTCAGATGAGCTTATCTGAAGAGTTCTTCTTCTTTTTCTCGGGGGGATTGATTGTTTTCATTACTCTCCTCTTAGGAGGGGTCGATGTCCTCATAGACTTTCTTGTTACAAATGTTTACTCTATCTTCACTGGTTTGCTTGGTGGTTTCTGCTATGAAACTACTACATAGGGCACAAAAGGAGTCTGCACACATGTTTCAAAAATTGTGACCTCCTTAGTAGGTCCAACCACAAAAATGGGTGTAGGGGTTAAGAGCTCAGTTTGGCTACTAGATTTCATTTCCATAGCTATCCGTTTAGCCTCGTCAAACTCTTTCCTTGAAATTCTAGATTCCTTCAAGATGGAATCAATAACTTTCTCCACCATTTTCTTGGATTCCTTCATAACTTGATTGGTTTTCACTTCTCTCATTTTCTCTACATAAGTTCCCCATCTAGGACAGCTAGAATCAAATTTAGAGTGAAGGATTATCTATGCATACCCTTCAATCAAGTCCTCACTCATTTCATATCCCATAGGTTCAATAAATTTCACCCTGGGAATTACTACCTCCATGCATGTAAAGTTTGTTTCAACCATAAAGCATATTTCATCTTTGTATTTCTCTACAAGTTCTGGAGGTATTCTATACCTCTTCTTCATTTCCATCTAAAAAGTATTTATTAATTTGTCCAAATCACTGTCTCTGGTTGCTTCAAGTCTTGACTTATAAGCTTGAGTGATTTGTAGCATTGTGCACTCATTTTGATTCCAATTTGTAATACCAAGAAATATCTTGATAGCATAGAAGAATATATGCATTCGAATGGATTCATATCTAAATACTACACTTCTTGACTTCTTGATTCTTGAGATATTGTCCAACAATTGTGTTCTGAAAATGTCACACATGTTCACTTCTTCACCTCTTACAGCCAGGTAAGCTGCATGTAGGAATCTTGCAAGAATTGAATCAATTCTTGATCCATGGTTATATTTGTAACCCAAAATATTACAAATAAGTCTTACTCCATCATCTTGGATTGAGTTGACCTTCATGTTCCTTCCATCAAAGTATGTGTTGTGATTTTCCTCAACAATCTTGCACATATTCTTGATGTTTATAGGATTGCTGCCCTGATTACTCAACCCTATGACCTTGTGAATTAGGCCATTATCAATGATAATTATAGAATCTCCTAGCCATAAAAGATCATCATGTACTCTACTAAGAATAATTCTATTCCAGTGATTATTATCGAAATCCATGTAGAACATATGCTTAACTAGGTTAAGATGTTCTAGATATCTGTGGCTAGATTTCAATGAAAAATCATTGTTGCACATCTTTTCTAATTCCTTTTGAATCTTAGAGTCACCTAGACTTTAAATCTTGTAGTGAATGTAGCTTCTGATATCTTCGATATGAAGAACATTTTTCAAAACTTGCAAAAATGCTCGAATGGGGTTGTCGAGCAAAGAAACAAATGGGTGTATCTTAGAGTTATACCTAGGCCTGATGCTTACATTATAAACTTCTTGTCTTGCCATTCTTGAAGGATTTTTGCTCAAAAATTCAAAAAAATACCTTAATTATGTGTGCTAGGGTTTCCAGCAACTTTGCATGCTTGCAATGTTCTTTAATTCTCCAAATCTTGCTTCAATATTGCTCATAAAATTCACACAAGAAAATGATGTGTTCAAGTCAGTTCACGTCCTTTAAATCTTTCACAATTTGTACTACACAATAAATGTGTTTCTACCACTAGTTTAGTATATTGTCTCTATGCAACAGAGAGTTTTATTTTTACATATATCCTCATCCTGATTATATTAGGCAATGTGCAATTTACTGTAGACTTCTCTTAATGTCTACTACGTTTTGTCATCTACACAACCCTTAACATCTTCTCTAGCATTAGTTATCAACAACTGATACTCTATTCTATTGAGAGTGCTCAATTCTGGTGAGAAGAGTCACATATAACAAGTGAATTCATTGTCTTGTTAGGTGCATTTTCTATAGCTATGTGAGAACTTTTTGGTTCCATTGCTTTCACAAATGATTCCTTCAATTCATTAGGTTGATACCTTCATTCCTTCTATTGTTTGTCCTATAATTCTGATTCCTATTTAGGTCTCTTCTATCCATTCTGCAAAACCTTGGTATGTGTCCAAAGTTGTTACACAACTAACATACAAGCACATCTCTTTTCTACTCATTTAGTTTATGATCAGGTGTTCTACAATTTCTTGCAATGTGTCCATGAGTATTGTATCTGTAGTGAATAATATATCTTCTTTCTCCACTTTCATTACTGTGAGATCTTCTTCTGGTTCTTGCATGGTTAATATTCCTATGCATCCTACTATTTGTATTATCATTATCAAATTTAGGTTTCTTACAATCTACTACATAATGACCATATCCATGACAATTATGACAATAAAATTTAGAAATAGGTTTAAAAGACTTACCTTCGCTATTAACTTCAGTGTCTTTGGGTTCATCACACCAAGAAAAAGATTCCTTTATTTTGGTATTCATATCATGATCAAATTCTTTAACTATCTCAGAGTGAGAAACATTCACCTTGTCTTTAGATGTATCATTTGTCTTGCTTAGGTCCTTATTGACTTTAGGAGTACCAGGTTCTTTTTGTTTCAATAGGTTTCTTGGTAGATTGACCAAGAAAGAATCAAAGTCTAGTTTTGTCATAACTGGGTCTTTGTGCACATAATTGATCTTCACTTTTTTCACTGCTAGTCTATAATTTCTCAAGTTGTTGCTTGGTTTGTACCAACTCACCTTTCACAATGGTGTTTATTTCTCTAATTTTGCATGTTCTAACTTAATAGATTCTAATTTTGATGTTACCTTGCTTAACTAGGATATTAGATCTGCATTCTCTGCTTTTAGTTCAGAATCAATCCTACCTCCATTTTTCTTAAGACTCAGCTTAAGTTCAACTATCTTTAACTCATGTTTTAGGATCACATTTTCTTTCTTTAGCTCTTCAATGTCATCATCACTGGATTGATTAGTAGGACCTTTTTGTTTTAGGTCATCTATCTTGTCCTTCAATTCACCAATCTAGGCTTTTGCATCCTTGTATCTATCTTTGAGACCATCTCTTTCATCAGTAAGAAGATCAATCTGTTCAAGTGCTTCTTCAAGATTTTTATTCAGTTGTTCCATACCCATAAGGATCTTATTCAAGTTTTTAAGCCTTTTCTGAATAACTAGGCTCTGATACCAATTATTAGAAATAGATAATATTGAGAGGGTAGGGTGGGGTGGTGAATCAATATTTTCAATCCTTTTAACTACAACTAAATATTATTAATCACTTTATGATGTGCATAAGAAAATAAACCAATAGTGTTGAGCAATGTAAAAAACCAGACACAAAGAGAGATCATATCACCATATTTTTTTAACTAGGGAAACTGTGGCCAAGGGAAAACCTTGGTGGGATGGAACCCATTAGATGATTCACTATATATAAGAATTCAGTTAAGGATATTGACCCTGTTAGGAGTCTATGAAGCATGTATAGTGTCTCAAGTCCTTGTTAAGAGACTAGGCCTTGTTAGAAGCCTCAACCCTATTAGGAGTTGCTTCAACCCTGTTAGGAGTTGGTGGATCATATACAAAAGTGTGCAAGAAGAGCCACTACCCTTACATGCAACAATACAATAAGTTCTTCACAAAATGAGTATACATACAATACTGATTTGTTTGTTGTATTGTGCAAGTTGATGAGTCTAAAAAATGCCTTTATCTTATTATGTTTAAGATACTTTATGATACTCTATTCATCCTTGTTTTAACACTTATAAGCTTATGTTTGATAAACCTTTGATGATTTATGGGGTAGAAAAACTATGTCATCCTTTGCCTAAATTATATCTAATATGCAATATTTCATATAAATATCCAAATGTGCGTTCTTATGCTTGAATTTAGTTTGATGGATGTTTATTTACAAACATGTTTTATATCATAACTAACCTGATGATAAGGATTAAAGGATGAGCAGAAGAATCCAGAAGTTGGTTGCCAACAACATTCAAGGAGAAATGAGCATCAAGGAACAACCACGAAAAGGAAGTTATAACCACTCCAAGAAACATGGCAGCAAATAAGGAGGATTTTTTACGAGTCATTACCTTCTCTGCATTTACGTTGTAACAAGTGGATGCCGTGACTTCATTGCTCCCTCCTCAATTCCGTTATCCTTCCTTTTTGCCTTTAGTTGTTCTCCTATATTCTCTCTCGCAGACTTAACTTAGGATAATTACTTTTCTATTATGTAATAAAGAGTAGATTCCCTATATATGTTGGGATTGACTCCTGTGTGAAGTTTTGAGTTTTGAGTTTTTAGTTTTTATTTTTTGATAAGTTTTATCAAGAGAACACTGATTCATAGTTTGTTACAGTTGTGTTTTACAATTCTGAATTATGTAATGACAGATTAATAAAATGAATTAGTTCTTTGTAGTTTCTATCCTGTGTTGGTAGATTAGAGAAGCCAACCAAGGGGGCCCACTTGGAAGGTGGATTAGATTAGAATAGAATAGATTCATTTTACTAGCATTAGCAGTATTTTAAATAAGACATAGCTAGTTAATTCCTTCCTGTAGCATCACACTTCATGAACATTCTTGCAGGATCTGCAAGAACAGTCTAATGGATGAGTCAAGATGGAATCTCTATTATCTTGTCATTGTATTTTCAACATTCATAGATTCAGTAGTTTCCTTTCTACAACAGTAGTTTAGTTTCCTTCCTTTGCATTTTTACTTTCCTGCAGCACAAGCATAATGACTCATCAAGGTACCTAGTGCACATACTGTGTCGACCATTTCAAGTATACATCCTTGGGTTGACAATCTAAATGCACCTCATGGTAGGGGAAAAGTAGTCCTTAGCTTGAATAGGTTATTCCTAAGCTAGGCCTAGCGCATGACTATGGAACACCTGTTGTGAGGCGGTTCATTTTTGGCACCCTTTCCGGGGATGGTGTCAAGCTAGGAGCATTTTTAAGTCATAGTTTTTAGATTAAGTTCTTTTTACCAGTGTGAAAATTTTACTTGCATGCATCGAAGAGGAAGACGACGAGATGAATATGGAAAATTTCCATAGGGATCTGTTAATTTGAATGAAGAAGTTGAAGAAGAAGTTGAGTTGCCCTTTGAAGACGCAAGTCCTATTCTCCCCACAGTATCATCATCAAGAACTGAATTCCTAGATATATCTGGTCTCCAGCCCTTCACTCAAATATTGACCAATTTTCTTGATAACACTACCTCGAATCCACCAGTTGTTAATCACCCAGTGCTTAACCTTCCTTTTCTGCAACAACCTCATAATCTAGTTCCACCAGTCATGGCGCAACCCACTTTTCCATTTCCACTTCCAAGTCTCATAACCAATGCCAATCTCAAGAATATACCTCCCACTGCTCTTCCAAAGTTCTATGGCCTTGCAACTGAAGATCTTGATACCTTCTTGTTTGAGTTTGACATCCTTTGTCGTAGTTTCAACTACAACACTGATGCCCATAAGCTTAAATTATTTCTAGCCACATTGAAAGAATCAGCTTTATGATGGTTCATGGGCTTAGGAGCCAATGTAGCTATAAATTGGGATGAAATGCAAGCCTTGTTTTCGGAAAAATATAAAGAATATTGCAAAGAATCTGGCACAAGAGGAGATGATATCTTTAGGATATCACAGAAGGAGGAAGAGACATTAGAAGACTATGTTCCTCGATTTTTATATACACTACAAAAGAATCCTCAACACACATTGTCTAAAGATTCCCAAAAACTAGTCTTTCTAAGAGGAGTGAATGAAGACTGTTTGGAAGCATTGGACTTGATGGCCAGTGGAGATGTATATCAAGCTCAATGGGATGACCTCAAAAAGATATGTCATAACTACTCAAGGTCAACCATGAAGAAAGGTTGAGGACCCCATTCTACTATTACAAAAGGAATTAGTCAAGGCATTTTAAAACTTGAAATATCCAATTTGTTGTCAGATTTCAAACAAGACATCAGTAATGATGTTGCTACATAGTTGGATACAGTGACTGCACAGAAGAAGGAAGTAGAGGTTTAGTTACAACTAGCTGAGTACTATCCTCATTGCCGAAAGAAAAAGAAAGATTGCCACTATAAATTGGTTGCAAGCATGGAGAACCATCATCTTCCAACTGAATATGTAAAGATAGATGGGGATGATGAGCAAGTATTCTTTGTTTCTCAACGCCGACCATGGGCTCAACGTCAAGGTATGCCTCAAGACCCCTTGCAAAATTCAAATTTATATGGTAATCAATGGAAAAACTGCAATACCCAAGGTCCTCCACAAAACCAACCCAATTGGAATAATGCTAGGCAAAATAACCCACAACAGTCTAAATGGTCTCAAAATTTCCAACAACGTTGGCCTAACCAGTAGAATAACCAATGGCCCTAGAACTAGTAGAACCAATGGCCCTAGAACCAATAGAACCAATGGCCCCAGAACCAATAGAACCAATGGAAACCACACAAAGGGAATTGGCAATCTCCAAACCAATGGAAGGGATCTCAACAATGGCCTAACCGAAATATTGGTGTTCCACAATTACCCCCTCCAGCTCAACAACCTACTTTAATGCTACCACCTACAAATAGTGGACCTCAAAAGCAAACATAGCTACCTGCACAGCCTTAGCCAAATCCAAATAGCAAACCACAACAACCCATGTATAGTACTGATACCCATCAGTACCCTGCTTACGCTCTAGATGTCGCAGATATACAGTTGAGATCTGGAATGACCTTACCAGCACCAAGGCCACCTCTTATAATTGAAGTATCAGACTCTCCTGCAACATCAAAACCTTTGGTTGATGAACCTGTTGACCCAACTAATGTTACCATACCAATACCAGACCAACCAGCAGTAGAGCCTCCTTTTCCAGACCAACTAATACAAAAGGAACAAAGCAAGGAACAACCATTTGACATTGTTAACCAGTTGAAGAATATGCATGTCTGAATACCTTTGTTTCAAGCTATTAAGGACATTCTTGCTTATGGAAAAGCCATAAGGGAAGCTTGTCTAAAGAAACCTGGAAGGAAGAAGAAGGATCTTACCATAGTTCATGTTGTTGAACATTTAGCTGATATCATGTTAGGCAAACTGATTACACCAAAATATTCTGACCCAAGGAGTCCAGTAGTAAGTGTCAGCATCAATGGTCAATTTGTTAAAAATGCCTTAATAGATTTGGGAGCTGCTATAAATGTGATGACTAAAGAAACCATGAAGAAGTTACAAATAGAAGGATTAAGGCCCACACCAACTATTCTGCAGCTTACAGATAGTTCCACTGTCACTCTTGATGGAATGATAGAAAATATTGTTGTGACCTTAGATTCCCTAGAATATCCTACAGATTTCATGATTTTTTTCCCTAAAGTAAACCTATCTAGCTATCCTATCATTCTAGGTAGACCATGGTTGGCCACAACTAATGCAAATATAAATTGCAGATTAGGGAATATGACCATATCAAATGGCCAAGCAACCAATAAATTTGATCTATATCCTCCTGCATAACCATTACCAAATTTGAGTACATCTTTTTGGCTAGATTTAGGAGATGAAGAAGAAGAGATAAATTCCATAGTACAACTTATGATGTTACACAGGCAATCTTTTCTAAAGTTGCAAGAAGAAGATTCAATAATCTAGAGCATCCTTACTAACACCTGTGTGGTAGGGAAAGATGTGTCTGAAAGCTCTGTATTAGAATTGATTACATATGAGGAGTGTGATACAAGTTGTACTTTACTTAAGGAACCTAAAAATCTTTGTTCATTACTTCCCTGTGAAGTAGAAGGAAGACCAATCTCTGAAACTGCTATGGTAGAATCCACTGTTTCTATTGAACTGAGTAAAGGCCATAAACTGCATGTTAACCCCAAATTGACATCCGTACAGATGGAACAATTAAAAGAATTACTTCAGAAGCATGAGAAGACTTTTTCTTGGGATTATGATGATATGAAAGGATTAAGCCCTACACTGTGTACCCATAGGATATACATTAATGAAGGTTGTCTCCCACTTTGTCAATCTCAGAGGAGGATAAATCCAAGCCTCAGAGAAATAGTCAAAACAGAATTGCAGAAATTGCTTGATGCTAGCTTTATCTATCCTATATCTAATAGTAAATGGGTATCACCGCTGGTTATAGTACCTAAGAAAGGAGGAAAATGGAGAATTTGTGTAGATTATAGGGAGTTGAATAAGGCTACTAAAAAGGATCATTTTCCTTTACCCTTCATAGATCAAGTTTTGGATACACTAGCTAGAAAAAAGTACTTCTCCTTTTTAGATGGATACAGTGGTTATAATCAAATCAGTATTGCTCCTGAAGACCAAGACAAAACCACATTTACCTATCCATGGGGTACTTTTGCATACTCTGTTTTACCATTTGGTCTTTGTAACGCTCCTGCAACATTTCAATGGGCTATAATTAGTATTTTTGATGATATATTACATGATTGTATGGAAATCTATATGGATGACTTTACAACATTTGGAGTTACTTTTGAAGAAGCAATGATAAATCTTGAAAAAGTTTTGGTAAGATGTCAAGAACATAATTTGGCACTAAATAGTGAAAAGTGTTTCATGCTCATGCAAGAGGGTGTGGTACTTGGTCATTTCATATCTACTGCAGGTATACAAGTAGACCCAGCTAAAATTGAGGTAATTCAAACATTACCCATAGCCACTAAATTAAAAGATGTCAGATCTTTTTTGGGACATGCTGGATATTACAGGCATTTTATAAAAGATTTCAGTAAAATAGCCAGTCCCTTGTATAAGTTGCTTAAAAAAGAAGCTGAATTCAAATGGACACCTGAGTGTGATAAAGCTTTCTTACAGCTTAAGAAACTTTTGACCACAGCCCCAATTTTACAAGGCCCTGATTGGAACCTACCTTTTCACATATATACAGATGCTTCTGATTATGCCATAGGAGCAGTTTTAGCATAGAAACACTCAAATCTTGAGAATGCCCTTTATTATATTAGTAAGAGTCTTCATGGTCCAGAACTAAATTACACAGTGACTGAAAAATAATTGTTAGTAGTAGTCTATGCTCCAAATAAATTTCGGCATTACATCACAGGTTATCCTATCTATGTTCATACTGATCATGCAGCAATAAAGTATCTCATGAAAAAACTTGCTATAACTGGTAGGTTAGCAAGATGGTTACTCTTGTTACAAGAATTTGACATAACCATAGTAGATAAGCCTGGAAAAACAAATGTCTTAGCTGATTATTTGCCAAGAATCAATCATCATGATATTGACACTACTCTGGTAGATGATGCATTTCCAGATGAACATTTGTTTCATATTTCTATTAAAGTTCCATGGTATGCAGATATTGCTAACTACATTGTAACTAATAAGACACCAATGCATTTTTCTTATAAGGAAAGAAAGCTACTCATATAGAAAAGCTTCCATTTTTCATGGATAGACAATTTTCTGTTCTATACTAGACCTGATCAAGTTATGCGCAGATGTGTAAGAGAAGATGAGACATATGATATTTTGCATGCATGTCATAATGAGCCCTGCGGGGGACATTTTGCAGCCAAAAGAACAACTTTCAAAATTTTAGCCACTGGTTACTATTGGCCTACCCTTCATAAAGATGCAATCAATTATACAAGGAAGTGTGACCAATGCCAAAGAATGGGTCGCCCAACCAAAATAGATGAAATGCCTTTGAACCCTCAAATGGTGTTAACACCATTTGACAAATGGGGAATGGACTTCATCAGTCCTATTGATCCTCCATCCAATGGGAAGTCTTATATTCTGGTTTGTACTGACTACCTAACCAAATGGGTTAAGGTTAAGGCTATGAAACATGCCTGTGATGAAAAAGTTATCGAATTCTTGTATGAAGAGATATTTACACGTTATGGAGTTCCTAAAGAATTAGTTACTGATCAAGGCACACAGTTTACTTCTAACCTGATTTCAGAATTGATGAAACAGTATAACATCAGGCATCGCAGATCCAGTCCTTATCATCCACAAGCCAATGGACAAGCAGAAGTTACCAACTGTGAGCTAGAAAATATTCTAACTAAAACAGTTCATTTGCATCATTGGGATTGGACTAGCCGGTTACACGAAGCTATTTGGGCTTATAGAATAACTTGGAAAACCACTACCAGATTCACACCATTTGAGCTTTTGTATGGGAAAGTGGCAATGCTTCCAATTGAATTTAAACACAAGACTTTAAGAATAGCCTTGACCTTAGATATTGATCTTCCTGTAGCACAAAGAGAACGTCTCTTGCATCTTAATTCTTTGGATGAAATGCGCAAGACCTCTTTAGAACATATTGAGTTGGTGCAAAAATAGAGAAAACATTGGCATGATTCTCATATCCTCAACAAACAGTTTAAAGCTGGTGACTGGGCATTATTGTATGATTCTCACTTCAAGGATATGCCAGGGAAGCTGTAGACACAATGGTTAGGACCATATAAAATCATCCATGTCTTTGACAATGGAACAGTTCAACTAACCACAATTGATGATCTACCTTTCAAAATACTGATCAACGGTCATCGACTTAAACTTTACAAACAGCCTCAAACAAAATGTGAGTTCATGCAATAGTTCAAACAACTAGATTCAACAAAAACTCAAGTATCTCTTCTTGCAGCCGAAGGTGAAAACCTTCTGCCTGCTCTTCTTCAATATTAATTCTAATTTGCATGTCCATAATAATAACTTTATGTTCACATAAAGTCCATTTTCTTTTCATGATATTTCTTTCCATTCATATCTTAATCTTCCATCCACCCACCTCACTCCATTTCTTAATCTTCCATCCACTCACTTTCTACATACTTATGTTTTTGTGTTTTCAATCAAATATGCACATGCTAATGGATGCTGCCATTTACATTATTTCCACCACCTTTCTTTGGAGCACATGACAATCCACTTGGCAGGTATAAACGTTTTCAAACTATTATTCATTTATAAGTTTATAGATTTTGTTAATTATATCTAATACTGCATAGTCTTTATAATTACGACGTATTCCAGTCCCCAACCCATACTAGTCTGACACGTGAGGACACTTGTTGTAAAATTAGCAGGGGGCAGGGGAGTGTCATACTATCCAATGACATGCCTGATTAACTATGATGATTTTTTAAAATCTTGGCATTACCCTTTATTAATGAGAACTTTTTGCCATAAGTATGCCATGTCAAGTGTTGTACTCCCACTTTCTAAATGAATTTTTCTTTGTTCGTGCCAAATTTTTTGTGCTAGGCTAAGCCATGATGTGACCTATTTTTTTTTAAATTTTGGCATTTGAACTATGTTTTCGGATGATTTCCATGCAAATTCATGATTTACTTTTACCTAAAGTTTAATTATGGCACATAACAATTGGTTATGGAAATTAATGTTCCCAAAAAGAAGCGGTGAAGTGTCTGAGAAATAATGCAGAGTTGTGAAGTTTGCATTCAGAAAGGGAGAGGGAAATGGAGTAGCAAAAGTATCAAGAAATGGGAGGAGGTTTATAGAGAAAAGAGCCAGTTGAGCACATTTTGTTGCTCTCTGATGTAGAAGTAGTAAGAAGATTCAATGCATGCGGGTGGTTAGGTTATTTTTTGAATTTAACAACATATGATGAAGAAGCAACTATCGAATTCACCAGGACATTTGATGAAGGTGAAGCTTCTGTGTGGGGTTTGACAATAATTGCAACAGAAGAATGAATTGCAGAAGTAACAGGGTTACCTCCTATTGGAGAGCATTATCCAAGCTCGCATGACGCTAGGTTAGCAAGGGCCCAGTTTACTACCCCACATGACCCTCGATTGGATGTTACAAAGCAGGGGTGCAAGAGATTGTCTTTGCCGCCTCCATACCGTAACCTAGCAATGCATGTCATCAGGTATTTTACTTGTGAAGGCAGATTTTCTCACTTACATGCACAACATTTTAAGTTGCTTAGTTGTTTAAGGCACAATATTGCCGTGAATCTCCCAAATTTTCTATATAATATGCTCTGTATTAGTGCGGAAGAGACTCAAAAAGGGAAAGATAATTCTGTCACTCACCATGCTTTGATTAAGTTGTTAATAGAAAGGTCTCTTAGGGAGATATCCCCTTTGACATGGGATGACTTTTTGAAATTTAAAACCCTACAACCCCAAGTTGACCCTAGTGAACAGCAGGGTGAGGAAAACATAGTTCCCAATAGTGAGCCTGCAGAACAAAATATTGAGGGAGCTGAAACAAAAAACGCACAAGGGATTGAACCAAAAATTGCTTCCACTCAAGCAAATGTTCCTTCACCTGAATAGGACATCCCTAAACCCACTACTAGTCAAGCTAAAAGGAAATAGAAGTCACCAGAAGAAACCATTGCTAAACAAAAACCTAGTCCTGCAATTCAGCAACAGAAGAAAACAAAGAAGGTTCCTACAACAACTAATCCTGTAGCAGTGATACCGAAACAAAAAAGTAGACAAAAGACAATAGTGCAAGAAGAGACTCCTTTGTGGAGAAGCCCTAGAATGAGAGGAAATTTTTTAAAAAAATCCTATATTGTCTAAAGCATCTGCTCCAGAGTCTCTTGTGCAGATAATTTCTGACCATTCTCCCCTTCACAATGGGATGACAGAAGCTTCTGGTAGTCCTCCCATAGCATGTGAGCAAGAAATTAATGAAACCTTAATGGATTTACCAGGTGTTTTAGGCCATGAGAATGAAGTAGTTCCTGAAAGTCATGATTTGAATACTACCTTAGTCCCCTATAAGTCAACATGGATCAATAGTTTGGCGAAACATCTATGGTGAGAACGGGAAAAGAAAAAGAATTATGAAAAGTTTAACAGTGCCATCACCTTGCAAAAACTCCTTTTCCAATTATATGGACATCATTTATTTTCTGAGGCACCATGGAAAGAGGAGAAGAAAATAATGAGCAAGATCATAACATCACAAAATGAGGAGATTGAAGAATTGAAAGAACAACTAGAAAGACAGAAACAACACATGGAACATGCACTTAAATTAGCTGATCAAGCTCTTTCTTGCAGACCACCTCCTCGAGTATATGCTTTTTTTTTGGAAGAATAATATATTTTGTTTCAATTGATGTTAACCCTCAAAAATGTAAATGCAAAATTCAAAACCACACAAGATTTTTATGGGCTGTATCAAACCTTACCACCATGGCAGCAAAATCTATTGTGTGAGTTGTATATTCATAATTTTGTCATTCCTACAGAAACTGAGTGGAATCCTTTGCTCTATATAGGAGATGTGCATTTGAAAGCTTTAATGTCATGGATGTCTAATGAGGTGAATTATGATAGACAACTAGCTAATTACAGAGATGATGAGAGAACAAAACCTTGACGCTTGAGGGCCGAAAGTAAATAGCCAGAAGAAATGCTTCAAGACTGGTTCACATTAACCTATGGGAAGAGTAATCCAAACATTAGAAAGAAGGTATTTACTGCTAGAGCCAAAGTATATGCCGAATATGAAAACTTGCCCTACTTTGCATTCCAAAGAGCCATGACCAGAGTAAGAGGTAGATGGGAACGGTTACCTGATTCTCTCAAGAAATCAGAGCCACATAGTCCTATTAATTTGGAAGTAGCATTATATAGAGTTCCAAAATATTTAGAACTGGGAAAGCAACTAAGGCCAGAGCTATCGTGTCCTTTAACCATACAACCTCCAATGCTTTTATCGCCCCTATATGATATTGATATTGACAAACTTGATAAGTTGCACGAAGACCACAGGTGAGAAGTATGGGAAAGGACTAGAGGATTCTATTACACCTTCAAGAGTAGTATAAAGGGAAAGACAAAAGTTGGGGAGCTCAGATCTTTAACAAAGAAGTGTAATGCTTGAGGACAAGCATTAGTTTAGCAGGGGGCAGATGATGTGTCTAAAAAATGCCTTTATTTTATTATGTTTAAGATACTTTATGATACTCTGTTCATCCTTGTTTTAACACTTATAAGCTTATGTTTGATAAACCTTTGATGATTTATGGGGTAGAAAAACTATGTCATCCTTTGCTTAAATTATATCTAATATGCAGTATTTCATATAAATATCCAAATGTGCATTCTTATGCTTGAATTTAGTTTGATGGATGTTTATTTGCAAACATGTTTTATATCATAACTAACCTGATGATAAGGATTAAAGGATGAGTGGAAGAATCCAAAAGTTGGTTGCCAACAACATTCAAGGAGAAACGAGCATCAAGGAACAACCATGAAAAGGAAGTTATAACCACTCCAGGAAACATGGTAGTGAATAAGGAGGAGTTTTTATGAGCCATTACCTTCTCTGCATTTACGTTGTAACAAGTGGATGCTGCGACTTCATTTCTCTCTCCTCAATTCCGTTATCCTTCCTTTCTACCTTCAGTTGTTCTCCTATATTCTCTCTTGCAAACTTAACTTAGGATAGTTACTTTTCTATTATGTAATAAAGAGTAGATTCCCTATATATGCCAGGATCAACTCCTATGTGAAGTTCTTAGTTTTTAGTTTTTGATAAGTTTTATCAAGAGAACACTGATTCACAGTTTGTTGCAGTTGTGTTTTACAATTCTGAATTATGTAATGACAAATTAATAAAATGAATTAGTTCTCTTTAGTTTCTATCCTGCGTTGGTAGATTAGAGAAGCCAACCAAGGGGGCCCACTTGGAAGGTGGATTAGATTAGAATATAATAGATTTGTTTTACTAGCATTAGCAATATTTTAAATAAGATATAGCTAGTTAATTCCTTCCTGTAGCATCACACTTCATGAACGTTCCTGCAACATCTGCAAGAACAGTCTAATGGATGAGTCAAGATGGAATCTCTGTTATCTTTTCATTGTGTTTTCAACATTCATAGATTCAGTAGTTTCCTTTCTACAGCAGTAGTGTAGTTTCCTTCCTTTGCATTTTTACTTTCCTACAACACAAGCATAATGACTCATCAAGGTACCTAGTGCACATATTGTGCCGACCATTTCAAGTAAAAATCCCTGGGTTGACAATCTAAATGCACCTCATGGTAGGGGAAAAGTACTCCTTAGCTTGAATAGATTATTCCTAAGCCAGGCCTAGCGCATGACTATGGAACACCTATTGTGAGGCGGTTCACAAGCCTTCAAATTACAATGGTGACTGCACACATATCTATCTACATCAGATCTTTGCATCACATATCAAAGTGTTGCATTCACTTGTTACTCTCATTTCACAAGATCATATTGACTTTGCATCAACTGATTATTGAATTTTCTTTCACCTTTTTCATAATTCTCAACTCACATTCACAAATAAAATACTTTACTTATATGGAACATCTTAGTGAATTCTTCTTTAGTTGGCTCATATAACATCATTAAAGTCAGTCCAATAAGAAAATATAACTTAAAACAATAAATCAAATCATTAACCATATTGTATTTATATGCTCTATTTTGGACTATGTTAGTACTACATCACTATTTTCATCATAACTCTAGTTTGGTTGGTTGTAGAGACATGCACACTGATATACGTCATCCTTATGTTGTCATGCATCTCTGGTTAATTGTGCAAGAGTGTAGTGCCTCTCCCATTTGACTTTGGTAAGTCGTCCTGATGGATGCGACCTTGATGATATTTTTTTGTGATGGGATCATGATTGTGACCCTGAGTGGTCTACATCGTTGAGGTGTTTAGATTTATGTTTCTATATCAGTTGCTTTGATTATGCTTTTGACTGATCTTTGAGATTATGATGTGATTTTTGGTTCACTGAGGTTTGTGCCAGTGGTTACCAGGATCGATGTGGTATCATGAGGTTGTTCTATGATTACCCTGAGATGTGTGCAGAGATTGCACTGTGTACTATTACCATGCTACACTGGACTGGGTTCCTGTAGCGATGGATAGTCATGTTTATGACTGTGTTTTCTTATGTGTTTTAAATGCCTTTTTAATGCAAAGTAATCAATCATTATTAAATGCTTAAGTAATTAGAATGGATTGTTCTTGTTGGATTATTTGGTTTTTTGTTACAGGCATTTACCTTGTTATATTTCTAATTAGAGAGATATTTGTTACTCATGTGATGTTTACATTTGAGAGGACCCGAGGGTCAAATGTTACTCTTTGATTTCAATATCATAGATATTAGACTACTATGTTGTTCAGTTAATCATATTGCATGATGATGCCAGTTTGAGATGACAGTGTGTTTTACGATGTTATCTGGTTATCTGGTATTTGGACATACCTCTGATTTTGTTATGTGATGGATTTAATGCTATGGTTATTTACTTCATTCCTGCATTGCTATGCCTTTTGCGAACATGAGTGATGTAAATAGATTATTTTAATATAATTAAATAAATGGTTAAATTAGGTGATTTAATGCATTTATTGCTTTGGCTATGTTATTATATGCAATTTCACTTGATCGTGTTGTTTAGTGTGCAGGATTATATCCCTGGCAGTGGCACTTGGAGTTAGTGATTCAGTTGTTCATATTTTACCATTGTCGCCTTTGTATGGTCGACGTATCCTTAATTAAATGTTTAATTTAAACCTTTCGATGATTATTAAATCCGAACTCATTTGCATTATGTGATTTGACCAGTAAGCGTGTCTGTGCATTTAGAGTTTCGCTTTGTCGGGAAAGTTGTTTAGGAGATTTATGTGTTTTTGGGTTTTCGGGCTTTTTAATTGATTTATTTTAATTTATGGCAGCTTTTCCATAGATGAATTCCTATTTATAGGAATAGCTTGTTTTCGTTTGGGTCGATTCGAGGTTTAGCTGGATTGGCTGGTTATTTGCCCTAATCGATTATTCACCCAAAAAGTGAATAAGTATCCAATGAGGAATTTAATTCCTCACTTCTCACTTTCAAATTGGAAAGTTGGAGAGTAAAACCCAAAATCCTCTTCATGAGGATTTACTGTTTTGTTCGTTGTGGGAGCTACGGGCATGGGATCGTCACGAGGTTGGGCTCATTGGATCCAGCTCGGGGAAACCTTAGATTGCCGCAATTTTTAGCTACTTCTGCGAGATATTTATTTTATGGTTTAGATTCCCATTTTGCCCTTTTGGCTGTGAGGTAGGGCTTTCCCATTTTATTGTTTCTGCTCCGTTTTAGTTTCTATTTTTGGTAGCCATTTGTTTGGAGGTTGAGAACTAGTGATCCCCTCCATTTCTGTATGTTAGTTCTGCTTGGTTGGTGTAAGGAAACTTGGCAACAAAGAATATAACCGTTTCCACATAACCCATAATAAATCTAAAATATATACGGAATTAAAATCCACATGCAAGAGAATAGACAACATACCCACAAAAATTGTGACACAAGATATACCCTGGGAAGCCCTCATTGAGGGAAAAACCCAGCCTCCAAAAGCATCTATCACCATGTATTATTCAACAAAAATACCATTGCCATACAACCATGGAAGCCTTCATGGCTATAGCCACAACCGAGAAAACTATGTGAACAAGCATGAATCCACACATCCCATGCCATGCTTCCAACCTTCACAAATGCTCCCTTGGCTAACCTGTCAAGCCTTGTCCCACTCGACTCTTGCCTTTTGTCTTCTCCTTGTCACTCTCTCTCACAATACAACAACTACCCTTGTGGCTGCTTATATAGTAGCAAGTCCCACAAAACCACTAAGTGGTATTACATAAACCATGTGCTAAAACCATGTGCTACCTAACCCACTGACCCCACATTTAATATTGGGCATTTAATTCTTTTCCCCAATATTAAATAATTACATGAAACATTATCACAATGTTACAATACAACTCATCAAGAATATTCCATGGGAATCTTTACATGTTGCACGTCCATCTAGGCACAACATTACATAATAAAATAAAATAACAAAATAAAAATATTATGCAATGTGTGCAACACCCATTATCTCAACAATCTCCCACTTGTTGTATACATTTCATAGGGTCAAACCGTAGCCACATAAATGAACAAGGGAACAATCCCTCCCAACACATCCACCATCATGGATCAAAATACACCAAGTGCTCCATCCTGGTACCCGCAACAAAATCAAAGTATCCAGCATCTCAAACATGAATGATCTCACCTCCTATTATGCCACTCCCACTGGACATACATAGAAGCCATCCAAAGAGAAAACCACCCAACCTGTCGCATTAGAAGATCATAAAATCCTGTACCAACTAAAATTTCAAGCACAAAAAACCTGATCCAAAGGTAATAACATGTATCCCTAGTTGTCAAAATATCCATAGCTGAAATAGCACCCACAGTAAAGTGCCAAACCCATCCAACTATCCATACCTCAAAGGTATAACAAGTGAATCTCATATCACTGACATATCCAATCTACAACCTGCAATCACAAGCTTCAAGAGCAATACCTGCCACATATATACCAAGAAGCTCCCACTGCAAAAGATAATGTCAAATCTATAACCAATCCACTCACAACATCTCAAAGAAGTGAATCCATGTAGTATCAAGGACATCCACAATACATCAACTGATATCCTACAAGAACAACTCTCATAATAAGTCTCCAATGCTCTCCCAAGTTCACAACAACCAACAAAGGAAAGAGATAAAGGAATAACCATGTCATCTCTCACATGACATACATGAGCACAAACCAGTGATCACAATCTCTAACCAATCTCAAATCCAATGTAGGCAAAACTAAACATCTAGGAAGATAAACAAGACCAGAAAAACCATGCAAATCATAACCTGTATCATGTCCTTCTACACACACCTCTAGATGTAAACTGTGCAAGTATGATCTCCTCCTTTAAACCCCAAAAAGAAGCCTCAACAACACCCAAACCATACCATATAACTAATTATGGATGTAAGCCTCTCACAAGAAGATCAAACTCAATAAAACCATTCCTAAACCAAGGAATAACCATTCCTAATCCAAGGAATATGCTCAATATAAAACCATCTCTCAAATGAACCCTCCAGAACTAACTCATGTACCATAGCTCAAGATCCATATCCATGAAAGACAAGCATAAATATAATGCAACTGAGAGAAACAATGAGCTATACCTCTCAAGTAGCAAACCGCCGAGTAGACCAAGAGTGGGGAATGAGAATGCTCATCAAGATACCCAAGTCTCCAACCAAGACTCATCTAAGAACAATCTCTTCTCAAGTCCATATCAGGTGACTGCCCCTCGGACTTCCTGCTGAAACCATCAACCGTCCCAACAAATACTTCTCTAATCTAAGAGAAATCAGCGTCACCACCGTCTCTAAGTATCCATGAGCACCTATAACCAATCAATCCATGCCAACTCCAAATGCAACATAGCAATATCATGAAGTATCCAGCTTATGATCAGTGTACTCAATACCAAGAAACTAAACTAAGATCAATGTCAAAGTTCCAACCATGGCCTCAGGAACATAAACATGACAATATGATCTTACCATCTCAACTAAAGAGATAACATGCTCCATATGAACATACCATAACATGTCACAACTCTAAACGCGTATCAAGAGTATACCATGACATAATAATAAAACCATCCTCATACCAAGGATAACATGCCAAATAAAAGCATAAACCACACCTTTGCCAAGAACCCTGTGAGTCCTCAAGATGCAACCATCTCCACACACCATGAAGAAAACCATCTCCACATACTAGGAAGAACCATCTCCACATACCATGAAGATAACCAAGAACTCCATGAGTCCTCAAGATCTAACCATCTTCACACACCATGAAGATAACAAGTGCACCATGCAAATGTCAAAGATGCTTCTGCAGCAACAGGATCTAAGACAAACCTCCAACATCTGCAAACACTCAATAAATATATCAATGCCAACAACTCCCACTCAACTGTGGTACCAAGTCACCTATGGCATCATAACATCCATCCTCTCCAAACCAAGAAGATATAAACCAAACCAGGAACTAATCCTGCACTGTCACCCCATCACTGTCACAAGCTCCCACTAAACTGTGTATCCAAGCTATCCATGACATCATGATGAAAAATAACCATCCTCTAACCATGAGAATCAACCAAGGCATCAAACCATCAAAGAACTCAAAGTGCACATCATGAGCTCCTCAAAAGAAACCAAATAACCATGATCCTCAACCAAGAAGATATACCACCATAACCAAATCAGAAATCTAAGCTAATGAACATCAAGGATGTACCTGTATATCCAATCATGTTATGCCAAAATCTATGACACCATGATCACATCCATGAACTGAGCATCTGGTTCTCAATATGTCCAACCTGTCAGCATAGTCAACCACAATCCTCCACCATGACTGTACCTGGTAACAACATCTCATCCCTTCTACATGAAGATAAAATAGTAAATCATGCGACTTAGGGCATAGACAACCCAAATCCAAGCCACCAATCTGAATATGCATCAATAATGAAAGATCAATGGGCAAAGACAACCCATAACCAAGCTATAAATGCAACCTGTAAGTATAGACCGCTTACAACACTGCACAACTTGTAGACCCAATAAGTCATCATGCATATCCAAACCAAACACTGATAACCATATCATCATGAGACCAATCTGAAATATGAACTGAGTATACAATGACATCAAATCTTAAATCTCCAATGCCATAAACTCACAATGTTACCATAGTCAAAATATACTTATAAACTTTTCAGATCAATATATCAACAAGTAAATCATGCCAAACCTACACCAAATTTGAACCAATGTGTAGAGCTCTCCAAGAGCTTTCCGTTGACTACTCGAAGTCCAAAATCCGACTCCGTATGCCTAAGTTATGCCCCAATTCGTGCTCAAAATAAACAACATCTGACTTTAGGACTCTGAAAACCTAACAAAATTTAAAAATCATAGAACCAAACCTACACCATCTTGTAGTGCTCTGAATTAGCTTTCCAACGCCTAAAAGAACTCTAAAATCCGATATTCTGAGAGAAAGTTATGGCCATTTTACTAAGACAGTCTTTTTACCATTTTCAGTATGATTTTTTCATTTTTAATTTTTTTTCAGTGACGAAAATTCCGATGGGATTAAATTTGATGGCCATCATGGGCTGAAACCAAAAAACTCTTTCATTTCCTCTGAACATGGCCAAACTAGGGCATATTATATATCAAATTTTATGGAAATGTTGACCCGGATCCAATGGTGAGGTCTGTTTTTACCTAGGAGGTCATTTCTGCAAGCTACCCCCCAAAACCCTCATTTTAAATGAAACATCCGAAAAACTCTTTTGTCCAACAATTTCCCATGCCCAAATCTTTTAACATCCCATCATAACAGCAAATCCAAAGTCCTCAGATCTGCAATAATTATTCATATATCTTGCCCTTTTCTTTTATCCTCTCATGCATTCCCATGGATTCAATCTAGGGTTACAATAATAAAACCATAGCTCTGATACCACTTGTAAGGAAACTTGGCAACAAAGAATATAACCGTTTCCACATAACCCATAATAAATCTAAAATATATATGGAATTAAAATCCACATGCAAGAGAATAGACAACATACCCACAAAAATTGTGACACAAGATATACCCTGGGAAACCCTCATTGAGGGAAAAACCCAGCCTCCAAAAGCATCCATCACCATGTATTATTCAGCAAAAATACCATTGCCATACAACCATGGAAGCCTTCATGGCCATAGCCACAACCGAGCAAACTATGTGAAAAAGCATGAATCCACACATCCCATGCCATGCTTCCAACCTTCACAAATGCTCCTTTGGCTAACCTGTCAAGCCTTGTCCCGCTCGACTCTTGCCTTTTGTCTTCTCCTTGTCACTCTCTCTCACAATACAACAACTACCCTTGTGGCTGCTTATATAGTAGCAAGTCCCACAAAACCACTAAGTGGTATTACATAAACCATGTGCTAAAACCATGTGCTACCTAACCCACTGACCCCACATTTAATATTGGGCATTTAATTCTTTTCCCCAATATTAAATAATTACATGAAACATTATCACAATGTTACAATACAACTCATCAAGAATATTCCATGGGAATCTTTACATGTTGCACGTCCATCTAGGCACAACATTACATAATAAAATAAAATAACAAAATAAAAATATTATGCAATGTGTGCAACACCCATTATCTCAACAGTTGGGTGGGTATGAACATTTCCCTATTTTTTGGGATGAGGGTTTGGGATTTTGCACCGTTATGCTGGCCGTTTTTGCATACGGTGTCCGATTCCATTTATTTTTGGATTTTTGGAGTTTTTGAACCCAAAGGCCAAATGGGTTTTAATTTTGAAGTTTTTCAATTTTTTTGGGGGTTTTTACCTCGTTTTGCGTGCCGCCCTATTCTCTCAAGTTTTCTTGGCACAATGTGGGTCGTGAAACTTGATGATCTATTTGGATATCAGTCAGATCACTTTTGTACCTTTTATGTTGCATTGGGATGCATGTTGCATCCGTACTCCCGACGTTGTGTTTGGTTGAGTGATTTTATACCTGTTATGGTTTCTTTTGGACCTTTGCTTTTGTCTCATGAGCACTAGGATTCGTGTAGAATTCATACTCTCGGATTGAGGCCGGTTGAGTAAGTTCATGATTGTTGGTCTTGTTACATCATTGGGATTCGCGTAGAATCCATACTCTCGGATTGAGGCCGATTGAGTGATTTTATGATGTATGGTTTTATTGGCTTTGGGATTCGTGTAGGATCCATCCTTCCTGTGTTGCTTTCAGTTGGGTGTTTTATTTGCATTGTGTTCTCATTCCTGTCCTTGTGTTATGATCTTCGTAATGGTGGTGCGCCACACACGAATACGTGCGCGTACATTTGTTGGGTGACTTGCGAGGCCCAATCTTTCGTGGATTTACCAGAAGTTATGATCATTGGGGTTGGGATGGGAGTATGCATGCCCACGGGCACTTGTTGTAGGATGAGCATGGGTAGGGTAGGGTAGCATCTGGAGGGGGCTTCTATCTCGCAGCTAGATGATCATGGTGTCATGGGTTGGCAGAGGAAGCTTTATATAAGTGATAACTAAATCAAATGTGTGATTGTTAATAAAACTTAAGATAAGTAAAATGTGTGAGCACCCGATTAAGTTCGAGGACACAACGTGTGAGCACCCGTTTAAGTTTGAGGACACACGATCCGAGCTTGGGCTTTTGATGCCAAGCGACTCTCCAGGATGTCAGCCCCTACATAGTAGCCTATTGAGTGTCTAACCAGGACCTTTACTCCTTGCATTGTCTTAGGTTCTTGGTTCAGCCATCATACTGTCTGGCGTGAGTGTTAGCCTTGGATGTTGTGCTTTATGTGTGTTTGTGATTGGATCATTATCTCCATCAGCATGATGGGTGTGGACCTACGGGTGCCACGTGGTTGGGAGGCGTAGCTACCTTCACCACTGCTAGGGATCAGTGTATAGAGATGATCTTTTGTACTAGTGCGACTATTGCTGGATGTTTTCACTTGGTGCTTCGAGTTTCGGAGTATGCTTTCTTGTGATTTATGCTTTCATTGGGATTCTTGTATATCATGTTTACATGATGTTATTTTATTTGGTGCATTCCCTTATTATGATGTTTAGCATATGATTAGATGCTGTGAATTATTGTATTAGCATATCTGTTGCTTATTGTTGTTTAGCATGTGATAGGTGATGTTATCTACTGTAGGATTATCTTATGCTTTACTACTAGCATGTTAGGTTTCCTTATGCTTATATTGTTGCATGTTTTAGTAGTGACGTCTCTATTATGACAATACCAACGATTTGGTTGGTGGCTTGTGATGTTACGTGCGGGGGATGGCTAGGACCCATGATGGCCTTATGATGCTATTGACGGTTGGGAGGAACCGCACATTTGTTTGGTTGTTTTGTTCCTGAGATGTATTTATGTACATTACAATGTTTCTTTTGTTCTCTGCGATGTTTTTATTCAGTGTGTTCTATGCTATTGTAGTTTAGATGGTTGATGTTCTCCACTTTGTATTGTTCTTGCACTCGAGTGTTCATTCCTTGAGCCTTTGTGGATCCAGTACTCCCTGGTGTGGAGGTTCTTTGCTCTATTTTGGTCCTTTTTGCTTCTGGGAGTGTTTTCGTGTTTCTATGGGCGACATTTGTTCAGCATGGTGCGACACTTTAAAAAGTATCGCACGCCCATGCAAACTATGTCGTACGACACTGTAAAGTATCGCACGGCTTCTTGAGAAATGTCGTACGACACTGGAAGAGTGTCGCACGCCTTCTTGAGAAATGTCGTACGATGCTGAAAAGTGTCGCATGCCTTCTTGAGAAATGTCGTACGACACTGGAAGAGTGTCGCACGCCTTAAGGAGAAGTATCGCCCTCCCATAGTAAAAAGTGTTGCACGATTTTTGTGAAAAACCTATGCGTGCCATCAGTAGGCACTTGTCTTCGTGATCCGATCTTTTTGAGAGTGGTTTTGGATACCCTTTTGGGTGTTCTTCGAGCCTATGTTGTTGCATTTTGAATTCAGGAGGTTTCTTTTGAAATTCAGTATTTGGGTTTCTGTTGTTGTCCTTCAGGGTTTAAAATATATCGTTTAAGTATAAGTATTTAATTCCTTATACTTAAGATATATTTTAATATATGCGACAAATCGTTTGAGGTAGGTTTCAGACCTCTTAGAGATAAGTTATGGATTCTAGGAAATTTCAGGGCTTCAGAAATCTAGACTTAGCCAATTTTCAGGGCTTCAGGATTTCAGGCTTAGCCAAATTTCAGGATTCTGCATTTTACCCCAGCTTGGTGTTTTGTTGATGAGTGGTTGTTTCTTGTGCCCTCATCATGTGTGTTGTCCTTGTTGGCTTTGGTTGTGTGTGTCAGTTTGGTAGTGGCGTTTGGAGATTCGTTGGTTGCTGGGATTGTGTTGAAGTCTTCCGTTGCGATCTTTGTGATCCCTGTATGATGTCTTGTGCATTCATACTTGTCAAGAAAAAAAAAAAAAAATCTTGGCTTGATTTGAATCCTTGATTCCAAGGATCTCTGGGCGGGGCATTACAAAGAGATTATTCCAAGGGAATATTCTGTTATCATCAAAACTATCCTGCTGCTATAACACTATTTGATACTTAAGACAATTTTATTCTACAATTGAATGAGGTTAATCTACAAGACAAATATGTTCCCATAAATTACAACCATAACTTCCCTTAATAGATTGATTGGACATATTTCCAACAATCACTACCGCTGCCATTTATTTTGTCATTTATGTTATTGTTTCTTTTGTAATTAGGATTCCTATTGAAATTTCTTCTATCCATTCTGCAAAACTTTCCTATGTTTCCAAAGTTATTGCATAACTAACATACATGTGCATTCCTTCTTTGATAAGTTCCATTTTGACTATCAGGTGCTCTACAATTCCTTGCAATGTGTCTAATGTTGTTACACTTGTAACACACAACTTGGTTCCTTCCTCCATTAGGCCTTTCACCATAATTAGATATGCTTTGTCATCTCCCTATTTCATTAACTATGGGGTTAGTGTTCCTAAACATTCTACTATTTTCATTACTACTATCAAACTTAGGATTTTTACAATCTACTACTTTATGACCATAACCATTACAATTGTAACAATAGAATTTAGTGATTGGTTTAAAGAACTTACCTATGAAATCTCTCTTTAGATGACCAACTTCATTGCATATAAAGCATCTAACTTCCTTAGGTGATTGTTTTGTTTTCTTAGGTTCATCATTTTTCTCAGACAATTTGATTTGCTCTTTTTCCTTAGATACTTCTATGTATATGCTTGATTATATTCTACTCTGATAAGTTTCTTTAGGAGTCTCAACAACTGGATCTAGTTCTTTCCTAACTTCAATTTTCTAGGTTGACTTTTCTCCAATAAGATATCCAAGGCTTGTCTTATCATAAGAAGATCTTTTGTAATTTAATTGTTCATCAATTTTCTCACTACTAGAATAAAGCTTCTCTAACTACTATTTAGCTTGTGTTAATTCTTCTTTCACAGTAGTGTTCTACTCTTCTAATTCTACATGCTCTAACTTAATAGAATCTAGTTTAGATGTTACTTGAGACAACTGGGATCTTAGGTCTGCATTCTCATAATTTAGATCTGGTTTATTCTTACACCCATCTCTCTTCAAACCCAACTTAAGTTCAAAAATGTTCAAATCATGCTTCAAGACCTCATTTTCTTTCTTGAGAGTTCCTATTTCATCATTATCACTAATCTAGTCTTTAGATTACTTCATAGATCTTAGATCATCAATCTTATCTTTTAGTTTTCCAATGTAAAAATTTTCATCTTCATACCTATCTTTTAGGTTATCTCTTTCTTCACTAAGCAGATCAATTTTCTGAAGAGCTTCTTCAATATTTCTCAAGATATTAAGCCTCTTTTGGAGTAACTATGCTCTAATACCAATTGTTAGAAATAGATAATACTGAGAGGGGGGAGTGAATCAGTATTCTACAAACTTTTACCCATAACTATATATAGTTAATTACTTTATAACTTGCTTATGAAAGTAAACCAACAATGTTGAACAATAAATAAAACCATACACATAGATAACTCATAACACCATTATTTGTTAACTAGGGAAACCCTGGCCAATGGAAAACCATGGTGGGGATGATACCCACAAAATGATCCACTAAACAAAACAATTATGTTAAAGATATTGACCCTGTTAGAAGTCCATCAAGTACATTGAGAAGAACCTCCTTATAGCAATATCGTGAGAATGCTCGAAATAACAGAATACAAAGTGATAGCAGAACTCAGAATAAATCTACTGATCGCAGGCCACTTCGAGGGGGTAACCTCCTTTGAGCAAGCTCAATACAATAAATTCGTCCGTGCCCATCAAGGGCCTTAACCTATTCTTATATACTGGGTACGATCTAGAAAAGTAATACTACCTATGCATGTGGGATACTAAAATAAACTCACGGGACGACTTACAAAGCATATGCGTCCAACAACTCTACTCTAACAAAATAAACAGAAGGAACACACAGGTTCCTAACATCCCCTCTCCCTTAGAAAAAAGCTTTGTCCTCAAAGCTTAAGGTGTGGAAATTGTTGTTGAATCTGAAGAAGGGGTTCCCAGGTAGCATCCTCTAGTTGCATGCCATGCCACTGAATCAAGACCTCAGAGATGGAGCGAGAGCGAAGCTGGCGAGTGCGCTGGTCAATGATTGCCACCGGCTCCAGGATAATGGATCCTTCCGTATCCATTTCAGGGAGAGTAGTTTGTGTTCTGACAGTGGTACCCAGAACTTTCTTTAGACAAGAAACATGAAAGACTGGATGAATGCGGGAAGAAGGAGGAAGTTCCAGTTTATAAGCAACTGAACCAATCTTCTGCAGAACCTGATAAGGCCCATAAAATTTTGGGGCCAGCTTATGACGCCCTTTCAGCTTTAGGGAGGATTGTTTGTATGGCTGTAGACGAAGAAAAACCATATCCCCAACTTGAAATGAGCGCTCAGAACGGTGTTGATCTGCTTGTTGTTTCATCCGATTACGGGCCATGTGAAGATTATCCTGTAAGGTACGAAGAATCTGATCCCTGCTGCGGAGAACTATGTCAACTGCCTGGACTGGTGAGCTGTTGGGAGTGTAGGGAAGGAGCACTGGAGGTGCCTGACCATAGACTGCTTCATATGGAGTCATTTTAGAGGCAGTGTGGTAAGAGGTATTGTACCACCATTCAGCTAAAGGGAGCCACTTGGCCCACTGATGTTGCTGTTCGGAAGTGAAGCAACGAAGATAAGTTTCCAAGCATTTATTGACAATTTCCGTTTGACCATCAGTTTGTGGGTGATAGCCCGAACTCATCTTCAGTTTGGTGCCAGTTTTCTGAAATAGTTCAGTCCAAAAATGACTGGTAAAAGTTGCATCACGATCAGAGACAATGGAAGAAGGGAGTCCATGAAGACGAAATATCTGGTCCATGAAGATTTGTGCAACAGAGGAGGCAGTATAGGGGTGGCTGAGGGCACAAAAATGACTATATTTCGAGAGACGATCAACCACAACCAAGATCACTGTCTTGCCACCGGATTTAGGAAGCCCTTCAATGAAATCCATAGAAATATCAGTCCAAATCCGAGTAGGGATGGGCAATGGTTCGAGCAAGCCAGGAAGGAGGGTCGTTTCACCCTTGTGGCGTTGGCAAGTATCACATTCAGCCACCATCTGTTGAATCGTCTGTTTCATTCCTTTCCAAAAGAAGTTTCTCCTTGCGCGCTCATAAGTTTTGAGGAAGCCTGAGTGCCCTGCTGAAGGAGAAGCATGGAGTTCATAAAAAATAGCCTGATGTAGAGCTGGGTTCTGAGGAAGCACTAGCCGACCCTTGTATCGAAGAGAAGCACCATCCCAAGAGTAATGTGGTATAGCAGAAGGATTATTGGCTAGCTGGTGAATGATTTGAGATAAAGAAGAGTCACTGTCATAGCCCTGCTGAACAGACGCTAACCAATTGGGAATGGGCTTAGAAATAGCGGAAAGGGAAGCTTGATTATCAAATGTGCGAGAAAGAGCATCTGCCACAATATTCTCCTTACCCTTCTTGTAGGTGATCTCATAATCATACCCCATGAGTTTGCTGACCCATTTCTGTTGTGTAGGAGAGGATACCCGTTGTTCCAGGAAGTATTTCAGACTTTGGTGATCGGTTCTGATGCAAAAATGACTCCCTAAGAGGTATGGCCGCCACTTCTGTACAGCATGCAAAATAGCCATCATTTCTTTTTCATAAGTAGAGAGGGCTAGATTCTTACCAGAGAGGGCTTTGCTAGTGAACGCAATAGGATGGTCATCTTGCAGGAGAACAGCACCCAATCCATTGCCACAAGCATCACTCTCAATAGTGAAGGGTTTGGAAAAATCTGGCATCGCGAGAACAGGTGTACTGCACATAGCCTGTTTCAGTTGTTCAAATGCAGTCTCAGCAACAGGGGTCCAGGAGAAGGCATCCTTTTTTAACAGAGCTGTCAATGGTGCTGCAATTTTCCCGTAATCTTTGACAAACTTGCGGTAGTAGCCAGTCAACCCCAAAAAACCCCGAAGGCTCTTGAGAGTTTTAGGATGCGGCCAAGTTTTCATGGCATCTATTTTTGTAGGATCCACCCGCACTCCATGGTGTGCAACAATATGCCCGAGATACTCCACTTCTTCCTGGCCAAACACACATTTAGATAGTTTTGCACAGAGTTGATGATCAGAGAGAAGTTGCAAGACAAGCTCCAGATGATGGAGATGCTCAGCCCAAGTTTTGCTATATATGAGGATATCATCAAAGAAGACTAGAATGAATTTCCGGAGGTATGGTCGAAATATGTTATTCATCACTGCCTGAAATGTTGAAGGAGCATTCGTGAGGCCAAAGGGCATGACTAAAAATTCATAGTGACCATCATGTGTGCGGAAGGCAGTTTTAGGTATATCCTCCTCATTAACCCGAATTTGATGATACCCAGAACGAAGATCTAACTTGGAGAAAAAATGAGCCCCATGAAGTTCATCAAGAAGTTCATCAACAACTGGAATGGGAAACTTGTCCTTTATAGTGAGATGATTAAGTGCTCGGAAATCAATGCAGAGTCGCCATGACCCATCTTTTTTGCGAACAAGCAGAACTGGAGAAGAAAAGGAACTGGTACTAGGGCGAATAATACCTTGCTTCAGTAAGTCACGGACAAGTATCTCGATTTCGGTCTTCTGATGAAATGGGTAGCGGTAGGGCCTGATGTTGGGCGGAACACTGCCAGGAAGGAGCTGAATACGGTGGTCCTCTGGACGAGAAGGAGGTAATCCCACAGGTTCAGCAAATATACCAGAATACTTGTCCAAAATTTGTTGGAGATCGGCAGGAGTGCTAGAGACTGCTGATGGCTGCATCTGAATGGAATGGAGCTGAGCGATGACACCATGTGAATTCTTCTTAAGAAGTTTTTCCATACGGTGTGAACTGATGATGCTGAGAGACCCTGGTTGTAAGCCTTTCAAAGTGTGTTGGTGCCCCTCGGCTGAAAACTGCATCCAAAGTTCAGCAAAATCTCAGAGAATGGGGCCAAGAGTGCGTAACCATTGGGCACCCAAAACCACATCACAGCCACCTAAGGGTAAGGCAAACATGTCAGAGCGCATGTTATAATCTCCAATAGAGAGACGCACATTGCGACATTTCCCTTTACAAGGTAAAGTGCCCCCATTGGCAATCATGACTTCAAAGCTAGAGCAGGGATGGATAAAGCAATCAGCCTGTTTGGCTATTCGTGGATCAATGAAGTTATGAGTGCTACCAGAATCAATGAGTATAGTAAGAGGGATCTTCTTGAAGAAACCCTGGACCCGCATGGTTTGTGGAGTAGTGACTCCTGCCAAAGCATGGACAGATATCTCTGGTGGAGCTTCTGGGGAAGGAGGTTCAGGCTGGTGAGGCTCAACCTCAGCATCCACTGTTTCCTGAGCATCTACATATTCTTCCAGTTCCGGTGGAGAATCCACATCCAAGAGATAGAGCTTTTGCTGAACACATCTATGGCCCCGAGACCATTTCTCATCACAATTATAACAAAGCCCTTTGTCTCGCCTAACTCGCATCTCTGTTTCAGACAAGTGCTTGATCGGAGTAGTTCTGGGAGCTGGTATGACTTGAGGGTTGTGAGAACCTATATTTCTGAATGGAACAAAATTAGATCTGGAGCGTTGTAGAGCACTAATCTTGTCTTCCGCTAACTTAGCCAACCCAAGGGCTTCCATCATTGTAGTAGGTCGAAACATTTTGACTTCTGAGCGAAGTGCATCCTTCAGACCACTGACAAAACAACTACGGAAGAATTCATCAGACAAGCCCTCTGTGTGATTAGCTAATTTTTCAAACTCTGTCTGGTATTCTCTTACAGTGCCTGTTTGACGCAGTTTAGTGAGTGCTCCTGTGAAATCATCAAAGGAACTAGGGCCAAAGCGCTCCAAAATGAGGGTGCACAATTCGCTCCACGTTGGGCCTACATTAGCCTTGATGTACCAACGGAACCATTGAAGAGCTTCATGTTCCAAATGAAAAGATGCAAGGGAGACTTTGTGGTTATCCAAAGTATTATGCAAGCTGAAATACTGCTCTGCCCTATAGATCCATCCAGTCGGATCAGAACCATCGAAGCGTGGAAAATCAAGCTTTGGTCCACGGAAATTGCCAGAAGAGGACCCAGTATCTCCTGAATGGTTTCGGCTCATGGCTGACTGCTGAAAGTTAAGACCCAGAATTTTGTCATCCAGATCTTGAAGTCTGGTTTTGAGGGATGCAATTTCCTCTTCCATGATTTTTGCTCCTGTACGCGTAACAACCATAAAACAAGGTTTTTTTTTTTTTTTTTTTTTTTTTTTTTTTTTTTGAAATGGGTAGAAGATGAGAAACAAAAACTTTTTTAGTTACGGCAAACTTGGATTTGGGTAAAACTCATATAGGAAATGGGTGTTCGACGGGTGGTGGGAGACTATCTGGGGACAAGGGAAAAAGAAAAATGAGGGTTTCAAGGGTAGGGAGGCGAAATGAGGCGAACAGTCCAAGAGGGATAAGGGAGCAAAATGAGGAATTGAATCTTGTGGCTCAGTTTGGTGGCGATTGGATGAGAGGTGAAAAAGATAGGGCAAACCCTAAAATTAGATAAATGAGGGATTTAGGGCTTTGATATGTAAAATTTGGGGTTGGGTCGCCAAGGAAGGAAGTATGCGAAATGATATTGCAGACGTTCTGCGGAAGTATGAGCAGAAACAGAAAGCAAACAAGGAAGCTACGACTAAAAAACAGAAAAATTTTTACTCTTTTTTTTTTTTTTTTTTTTTTTTAAATTTTGAACAGTCGACTTAGAAAAATTCACTCACAGACAGAACAACTGAAAAGAGTTATTGCAATAACAAGAGATATTAGAAGTGAGAGGAACCTGAAGGCCACGACAGAAAAAAAATTTGATGTAATTTCCACCCAGCGAGCCCAAGAGAGTGCTCTGATACCAGATGAGAAGAACCTCCTTATAGCAATATCGTGAGAATGCTCGAAATAACAGAATACAAAGTGATAGCAGAACTCAGAATAAATCTACTGATCGCAGGCCACTTCGAGGGGGTAACCTCCTTTGAGCAAGCTCAATACAATAAATTCGTCCGTGCCCATCAAGGGCCTCAACCTATTCTTATATACTGGGTACGATCTAGAAAAGTAATACTACCTATGCATGTGGGATACTAAAATAAACTCACGGGACGACTTACAAAGCATATGCGTCCAACAACTCTACTCTAACAAAATAAACAGAAGGAACACACAGGTTCCTAACATACATATATAGTGTTTTGAGTCCTTGTTAGAGGACTACACCCTGTTAAAAGGCTCAACCTTGTTAGGAGTTTCTTCAACCCTATCAAGAGTTAGTGGAACACATACAATGTATGCAAGTAGAGCCCATTTTCCTAACATGTAAAATACAAATAAGTTTCTTCACAAGTACAAATATACATACAATATTGTCTCATTGTTGTACTTTTTGAATCCTCTAATCATACACCAGATTTTACACCATAAAATGCTCCCATATCTTATAATTTTCCTTCACAAAATTTTGCATCACTTGTTCACTTCACATTAGTTGTGCAAGATATGATCTTTACTTATACCTTGTAATTTAATACAATGCTAGATTAGTCAACCTTACAACTTCCACACACTTGGCTAATTATAAAATGGTATTGGGGTTAACATCTAGGAGGTCATCCAATCATGGCTAAGTAATTATGATAACAAACTAATTCCTTAAATTGTACAATCAATTATATTGTCGTGCTCTGTTCTACTTTGATAGTTACTTATACTGGTAATTCCTCTATAACTAATGTCGTACCATCCATACAAACATGCACACTAACGTACATCATCAAGACACTGTCATAGATCATTCCTCAACTACATATGTCCTAGCTTAAACTTTGGCATACTTACATACACAAATTATCTTTGTGCTATTGCAAAATGTCCAATACTTAGATAATTTTCTATCACTAATTTCATAATGAAATACCAACATATGTATGTTGCCATAATTGAAAGCACCACCACATCTACTTAGTGATATTGTCAATAATTGTTGGAATTATAAGAGGAGTAATTGGAGCGGGGGTGGGGGTGAATCAGTTACCACTAAAACAATTCCAAATCCCTTAGATGTCAATAGAAACTTCCTTTTAACTCACACCTTGGTTACAACTAGATATTCATTGTAACTTAGTTAACAAAGAAATCTTAAGATAATGATGTTTATTAACCTTTAGTAACTTAGTTGCAAAAAGATAAAGCAATAAGAAAATAACATGAACATAAGAGACACCAAGATTTAACATGGAAACCCAATTTGGGAAAATTAACAATGCAACTAGTTACAACTTTTCACTCTTCTGAAGTGAACCCTGTTAGGAGCCAACTTTATTAAAGGTTAAAAAGCACACTGTGAGGTATGACCTTGTTAAAGGACTTGAATCACCATGTTAGGAGTGGCCTTCTTAGAGGTCTTAAGAAACTTCAATCTAGAAATGTCACCTAATTAGAGGATTTACAAAATGATTATTAAGTCAATTCTGTTAAGAGATTTTTTCACTGCTACAATTGTAAGAGAGTGGCAATGATTGACTTAATTGATGATGCAACTAGTTTTGCAAATTCAGATCACTTTTCTAGTGTATCCTTTGGATCCTTCTTGATTAGAATATTCTTTGTAGCTCCTTGGATGTTCTACCCTTAATTAGATATCCTTCTTAATTCACATCTTATCTTCTTCCACAGCTTGACCTTTCATAATATGAAACCTAATGTCAAGTTGACTTGAATACCTTTACAAATAAATAATTAACATCCACTAATTTGACTTTCATAAACCTAATAATAAACAAAATTTTTTTGCTATAGGTCAGATGACACTAAAACTAAGTCATTTGGTTACCATTGAGCTCCTTGGTAGCTGACTTGATTCAGTTTGCACTTGATCAGCGAACTTTTTATTGGCTGATACTAGATTTTTTTTTCTTGATTCCAACTGATAGTGCTTGATTAGAGTATAAAATTTATGTAACATCAATGACAATATATAATTTAATAATTGCTATAAAAAATCTCCCTTTTTGGCATTAATGGCAACACAACTTATCATTAAGAAAAGAAAACTTTGGAGAAAATATCCTTAATTTGATTTTGATTCTTCAACCATGATAACTCCCTCTAAGATTCTCCCTTTGCCATCTTACCTTCAGACTCCATCAGGTCAAGTTCCCCCACTTGCAAATTATTGCCTCCAATTCTTCTTTGATTACATCAATATTTTCCTCAATGAATATATGACATGATTCTCTCCATCTTTGACATCAAATGCCAAAGACTTGACACAGTGATTTTACAATGTACCTAATGTACTAATCAATATGCAATGAGATCAAAATTCTTTGCATCAACTTGATAGATCTTCAAAGATATTTGGTTGATGCATCACTAATATGTACTGAGCATCAAATAGGGGAATGACCCCTAGCTTTCCTCTTAGATACAAAAATGCATCCTTAGGTAATGGTTTGGTAAATATGTTAGCAATTGCTCCTTTGTGTTTACATATTCTAATCAGACCTTTTTATCTTGAGCCAATTCTATTAGAAAATGATACTCGATTGCAATGTATTTTGTATTGATGTGCATCACTAGATTTTTGGATATATTGATTGTACTTGTGTTATCACAATAGATAATCACTAGATCATTGATTTCTTCCTTCATTCCTGATAACAATTTTTTCATCCACATGATGTTGGAACAATTAATTGCTATAGTAACATATTCTTCTTCTGCTATAGACTAAGAGATGCAATTATGTGTTTTTATTGTCCATGATACTAGCCTCTTTCCAAGAAAGAATGCTCCTCCACTAGTACTCTTCCTATCATCAATGCTTCCATCCCAATCAACATTAGTAAAGGATTTCAACTCAAAGTTTCCTCTTTTCTTGTACCATAGACCATAGTCTTGAGTGCCTCTTAGATACCAATTGCTAGAATATATAGTCCACTAGTATAACTAAGAGGGGGGGGGGGGGGGTGGTGGGTTGAATCTGTTATCCAACTATTATCACAATTATCAACCTTAATAAAATACAACCATGTGAACAATATAATCAAAAACCACAACAAGATACTCATGAACAATAACACTAGATATGTTAACTAGGGAAACTCTTGATTAGAGGGAAAATCCTAGTAGGGATGGTACCCCCAAGATGATGTACTAATATAAATATTCCTTGTTAGAGGATGGACCCTATTAGGAGTCTATAACAACATTTAAAATATATTAGTCCCTGATAGGAGATTCCAATCTTATTAGGAGATGTGTAGGGAAGATGGACCCACTATCCAAACAACTTCAAGGGCAAGACCAATGATCCCACTCTCCAAATAATCTCTGGATGATTCCCTGTAGAATAATAGATTTGAATTGTACTTCCTTCCTCTTTCTTTTTCCTATCAACTGAACCTCTACTTCTTCTAATCTTGATACCAGATCATAAACTCTACATCCAATAATCCCTTGGATCACTAACTCACAATCACCAATACACTCTTCTGCTTTCTACCCTTCCTTGATTACTTCACATTTAATAATTTATCACACACACTTACAAAAAAGGAAAACATATTTCCTTTATACTGTATCTTCAAAATAATTCCTTGAGTTAGCCTTTAGGCTTTTCTAATTAATTATAATAAGATAATTAATTAATTTGTAATTAAAATGGCACTGTTGGCTCAAAGTCTATACAAAACTTCACATGTGTGAATTTAGGACTTGCACACTTATTGACATTACCATTAGACTATCCTCAATCACTATCTAACTACAAATCACTAGATTATATCTTTGCTAGAAGATATAATAGGATCATCAAAAATTGCTTTCCATGTACTCTCTCTCTACACTACTCTCTATAAATCACTTATAGATTCCATACATTTTTGACTTAGAATTTGCACATTTAACCTCATAATTAGGACACATGTTAAAAAATTTCCTTAACCACGCTTCACTTGTACATCAAAAGTTTATCCGTACAAGCATGATCTCTATCTACTACTCTGCTAGTCTTCACATAATTACTACTATGTTGATATCAATGACAAGCACAATCATGAATGCAACATGTCAATATTCTCCAATGCTTAGGATACTCCCCCAAAAGGAATACCATCAACATTCATGCTAAAAATCTCATCCTTTGGCCTTGATGGCAACATAGATGAAAAATATCCAAGTTCCAAGAATACCAAACAATACTTTGTTGTTGTTGTTGTTCTCATATTTTCAAATCCTCTTCATCAATCAAATCTAAAATCCTTTGGAATATTGCTCTATTTTGTATCTTTATTCTATATATCTCCCCCATAGAGATATTCACAAATATTTTTACATTGAAATCATTTACAAATCTTTTGCTTATTCAAGAAACAACATGAGACTTAAAAACTTATTCAAGCTCCTTTCAAGAAACCACACTAAAAACAACATTTGGATGAACTAGGATCTCCACAATAAGAACTCATTTCTTTAATAAACTAATCTAAACCCCTTGGACTTATTCATGAATCTTTCTAAATCTCCCTAATAGAGATATGCAACTGCCTCTCCCCCATTCAACTAGAGGATGTTTTTCATGCACTCTTCTCCCCCATTGATATCAATGCAAAAGACCTCATTATGTCAATTGTCTTCTCCAAGTTTATAACTGGATCAAGTCTCCAAAGACACTATTTAATACCAAATACTAAGAGTCCTTGATGACTCTACTCATCATATATAATCCCTCATACATAAAGCATCAACATTTAGTCCAGTCAAAAAATAGTGTTTTGTACCACTAGACTAGTGCAATCTTTGCATCATCTACTCTGAAGTAGGTAGGGGCATAACCCAAAGCATACCTCTCAAGTACTCAAATGTATCTTTAGGTGAGGGCTTCATAAAGATATCTACAATCTAATCTTTAGTACTCACATACTCCAATCTGATCTCCTTTTATGCTACCTTCTCTCTTGAAACATGATATTTAATAGATATATGCTTAGTCTTAGAATGCAATGCATGCTTCTTAGACATACTTATTGTACTTGTGTTATCATAGTATATGATAATAGGTTCTAAAAATTCTATCGTAATGTGTTTTAGTATCTACTTCATCCACATCACATGATTACAATTATTTTTTGCTACCACATACTCTGCCTTAGTTGTATTCTACGAGATACAATCTTCTTTCTTTCTTAGCCAAGAAACCAATCTTCCTCTAAGAAAGAATGCTCCACCACTAGTGCTCTTTCTATCATCCATACTACCTCCCCAATCCACATTAGTTTATGCTCATAGAGTGAAATCACTCGATCTATCATACCATATCCCATAATAAGATGTTCCCTTCAAATATCTGAATACTCTTTTTACTATTGCATAATGATACTCCTTAGGATCATCTTGAAATTTGGCTACAATCTCAACTACATTTGCTATATCTAGTCTAGTGTGAGTCAAATATTGCAAACCTCCAATCATGGATCAATACTTCTTCTACTCAACTATAATTGTCTCATATTTGCTAGATAACTTATGACCATTTATCATTAGTGTACCAACAGGCTTACAACTTTCCAAGCCAAATCTCTTCAACAAATCTTTCAAATAATTAGCTTGTGAAATAAAAATACCATCACTATCTGTATAGTTTGAAAATCTAAAAGAAATTCATTTCTCCTATCACAGTCATTTCAAACTTATTCTTCATTTCTTCAAAAAAATTATCACTTGCTTCATCATTACCTCCAAATATTATGTCATCAACAAATATTACTATTATCAACAAACCATTATCTATTTCTTTCAAATGCAGGTTACTATCTATTATACCTTTAGCAAATCCAAGCTTTGCCAAATAGCTATCCAACCTTGAATACCAGGTTCTAGGTGCTTTCTTCAGAACTTATAGAGATGTCTTTAGTCTATATACCATGTCTTTTTCTTCAGTTAGACAAAAACCTTCAAGTTGCTCAATGTATACTTCTTTAAGTTCTTCATTTAAGAAAGCTAATTTTACATCCATCTGATATACTTTGAATTTCTTATTTGCTGCATAAGCTAGGAACATTCTCATTTCTTCCATTTTGGCTATAGGGGCATAAGTCTTCTTATAGTCTATTCCTTCTTGCTATGAATTTCCTTTGTAAACAAGTTTGGCCTTGTTTCTTACAACTTCACCTAGTTCATTCATCTTGTTTTTGAATACCCATTTGGTTGCAATAAAATTCTTGTCTCTATCTAATTCTTCACAATCTAATCTAATTCTTCTTTAATTTCTTGAATCGAATGATCATCTTTACAAGCTTCATCTGCACTCTTAGGTTCAACTTGAGAAATCAAACATATCTCTTCATTAACTCTATTTCTAGTCATCACTCCTTTGTCTATGCTTCCAATTCTCTACTCTAGAGGGTGATTCTTTAGCAGATTTTTGTTAGAGGTAAAAGTTGCTAACTCAACTCTTACTTCTTTTGTTAGTTCAGATCTCATTTCTCCTCTTTGCTCAACAATTTCCACATCATCTATAGATCATTGTCAGTCTCAAAGAAAACTTCTACATTTTGTCTAACAATTCTAGTATTATGCTTTTCTTCATCAAAATTGTAATCCATCATCTTTTCCTTAACACCAAAATTTTCATCAAATTTTACATTTGTGCACTCAACTTAACAATATCATAATCTCTCTTTATATAAAATTTTCTTCCAAAGATTTTGAAATACTTCCATGAGGGTGAATGACCAAACCATAATTCATAAGGAGTCTTATCTATACCTTTTCTGATCTATACTCTGTTCATAGTGTACATTGTTGTATTGACCACTTCTCTCCAAAATGTCTTGGATACATCATTTTTGAACATCATTGCTCTTTTTGCCTCTGCTACTAATCTTTTTCTTCTTTCAACAATCTCATTCTTCTCAAGTGTCTTGGGTAAAGAAAATTGTGTCTTGATTCCATTCTCTTCACAAAACATGTTAATCTCTCTAGAGGTAAACTCTCCTACTCTATGTGATCTCAAATTTTTTATCTTAATGCTAGATTCATTCTCAATTCTATTCTTAAATATCTTAAACTTCTAAAATGCTTCAAACTTTTCTTTAAAAAATGCTACCCACATCATTCTAGTGAAATCATCAACAAAAAATCATTAAATACCTTTCTCCATAGAATCCTCTTGTCCTCGAGGGACCACTCAAATCTATGTGAACAATCTCTAGCTTCTATATAGTAGTGAGCTTCTTGCTAGGAAATGATACCTTCATATGCTTAGCCAAGATACATTCTTTGCAAACAATGATAGTAGACTTTATTATCTTCAGAAAATCTCTAACTACAAATGTGCTACTAACCTCCACAATGTTATCAAAATTTATATGACAAAATGTCCTATGCCATAGCCAACTATTATCCACTGTACCAACCAAACATGTTATTTCAGTAGGATTTAACTGAAATACATCACCTCTAGACCTTGTTCCTATTCCAATCAACTTACCATCTTTGTCTTTCATAATGAAAATCTTCAATGTGAATTGCAATAGATAACCTTTATCTACCTACTGTCCAACACTCAACAAGTTATGCTTTAATCCATCAACAAAGTAAACATCATCAATGCTATTTTTTCCATCAAGAGAAATAGATCCTATCCCTATGATGTGACAAGATGCATTGTTACCAACTTTAATAATACCTCCATTATGATTCCTAAACTTGACAAACTTATTTGTATCACCAATAATGTGATGTAAACATCCACTATCTATTATCCAATTTGATTTCTTTTCAACTTGGGAAACTAGAGATTTTTCCTCTCTAATTTCTATGCCAAGATCATCTTATTTAATGGCTATGAATCCTAGCTCATCATCACTTTCACTCTGAACTTTTTCATCATATTCTTCGTCTTCATTTGCATACAAACAATTTCTAGGTCTTCTAGGCTTAAACTTTCCCTTAAACTTTTTCTCTCTTTGAAGACATTTAGATGCATAATGACCAAATTCATTACAAGTCCAAAATTTAAAAATATTCTTACTATCTGGTTCTCTTCTTACAAGAAGGGCTACACCTTCTTCAATCTACTTATCTTCATCAGATATGGTTCTATTAGTGTTAACAAAATCTCCTATGTGCTCATACTTCTAGTCAAATTAGGCCAAACACTTAAGGTACTAAAAATTGTTTCAACTCTTTTCAAT
The DNA here is from genome assembly GCA_028749045.1 of Cupressus sempervirens. Classification (NCBI taxonomy): domain Eukaryota; kingdom Viridiplantae; phylum Streptophyta; class Pinopsida; order Cupressales; family Cupressaceae; genus Cupressus; species Cupressus sempervirens. The sequence continues at coordinate 689,829,033 of CM053783.1, forward strand.
TCTCTAGACTATCTTAGACATGCTTCTGCTGATTCCAATCTTCCAAGCAAGGTTTCTTTAGGTAAAATTATTAGTATAGGGTATCAGTAGTTCAATCATCTAGGCTTCTTTCTTGAATGGTGGTGTCAAGGTTTTCAAGATCTTCCGTAAAGCTTATTGGAGTAGGGTTAATGATCTTCAAAATAATATACTCAATCCTATTTGCAAGCACTTTGGCAATAATCTTATATGCTACATTAAGGAGAGTAGTAGGTTTCTAATTTTTTATAAGGGTTTTATCTCCTTATTTAGGGATCAACTTAATGAGACCTGAATTAATACAATATCCCACAGATATCTTCTCTAGAGAAAATTAATATAACTCTTTCAAAAAAGGACAAATCCAATCTCAATTCACTTTAAATAATTCAACTGATAGCCCATTGACTAATAGAGATTGCAAACTTGATTTGATTGACTAATATAGATTGAATAATAGAGATTGCACACTTGATTTCATTGACTAATATAGGAAATGCTAAATCTTCTTTGATATTTTCTTGAGAATGATAACCTATATTTTGTTCCTAACCTCTTTTATACCACTCCTCATATCCTTAGAAGTGAAAATCAGTCTATAGAATTGAGAAAAAAATATTTATAATGCTTTTAGGATATGTGGGAGTAGATCTATCTTCACATACATAGTCAATTTTATCCTTGGATTATCTTTATTTCAATATTTTGAAGACAAACTTAGAACCTCTATCACCTATCTTTAAACATTTAATTCTTGATCTAACCTTGGCACCATGAATCCTTTTAGTTTAAAGTTTCCTCAAGTCATGTTTAACTTTGGAGATAAAATCTACAACTTGAGGATTAGATGGTTGGATTTGAACTAGATCCTTGATAGAATATAAGGAATTGATAAGAGAGAGTTCCAAGGCTCTATTGTCTTCAGCTCTCTTTGAGCCAATAGTTTTAAATAACTACTAGAAATTAACAGTTTGATTCCACTTACTAATAGGATCTTTATGAACACAGAAATAGGAGTTATACCAATGGAAAGTTTTAATAGTTGCCAAGATATCTTGATCTTCCATCAGTGAGGCATTGAGGGAAAAATATTTAGGGTATTTTCCTTTAGGATTAACACAACCAAGTTTGAAATTTTCAATTGAGATGGGATGATGGTTTGAAAGAGATTAGGGTAGAACTCTAACAAGATTGTTATCAAGGGGTTTGATACATGTAGAGAGATCCTTATTAAAATAGACTCAATCTATCCTAGAGTAGACACTTTTACCTCCTTTTACAAAATTAGACTAGATGAACCAAATACCTTTAGATTGATGCCTTAATTCAGCAAGAGGATAACTAAGATTGAGCTTGTTCAACATTATGTTCCATAAGTACTACTCATTTCTTTCCATTTAAGTTTTAATCCACCTTCTTTATCTTGGGATCTCTCCACCATATTGAAATCACCAACCAAAATCCATAGAATATTAGGTAGGGAGCATAACCGATGCCACAACTTAATTCTATTTGGATGGTCATTAGGAGCATAAATAGAACATGTTCTAAATTCAAAATCTTCTAATTTGGAAGATACCCAAGAAGATATATAACAAGGGGAGTTCCCCCATTGACTAGTATTCTTCCTCATTTGGTTCCTACTAGGATAGAGGTATCTACTTTGTCTTTAGGGTGCTTGGTAGAGAATGTTGCAACATCCTTCAATATAAATTTAAGATAAATATCCAGAGAAAAGACTAAAATTTAACTTGAAGCAAAATGATATCAATTCCTAGAGCTCAATTTAGGAATCTCTTGAAAATGTATTTCCTATTTGAGGACTCAAAACCTCTAACATTCCAAGATGCAAGTTTCAAATTTTCCATGGGCAATCTTACTTATCAGTATCAATGGGGGTTTGAAACCCCTTGAAGCAGACATGCATTTTTTGAAAACAAGATTTTTTTATATGTGGAATCTAGAAATAATCATTATATTATCAATGATGTCAAACCAATTACTTGTTGGTGAGACAATTGCTTGTTTGGTCTAAATGCTATCATTTGTTTGATTGATGAAGAGGATTTGAAAAGGAAGAGCACCTAGAAAAAGGTTGATTTATCTAGTGTATAAAAAAATTACTAAGACCAAGTAAGATATGGCTGATACGGTGTATTGTTTTTCCACTTAAAGCTACAGTTGATAGATACATTAAGTAAGTCTAGAAGAAAAAGGAAGAGGAATTGTGTCTGCTAAGTGTGATCAAGTGAGTAGTTGGTGTCGAGCAATGTTAGTGCAAGCCAAGAAGAAGATCAATTGGTGCCAAGAAAAGTGGAAATATAGTGTATGCTAAGTTATTTATAGTATATGTTGAGCGATAGTAAAATATTGTATGTGCCAAGTGAAAGATCAGTGGATGTCAAGTAATACAATGTGTGTCAAGCATGAGAGGTTAGTTATTATCGAGTTACAACAATAAGAGGAAGATCAAAGATTCACCAAATCTGAGCTAACAAAGTTGATTTCTTGGATTGTATGAACCATGTGGAAGATAAGATTGATGAGTTGGTGGCACAAAATTCAAGATAAAGTGTTTTGAGATGAATTCATGAAGGATTGTATAAAAAAATTCTAGAGGGAAAAAAATAGAAATATGGTTAGATTCAATGAATCCTACCTAATCCTAAAATGGATTATTGAGATTAAGAAACAAAAGATAAAAATTCTCTTTATAAGGGGATACAAGGCATGAAGCAAAAATTGGCATGTGCAAAAACCCAAAGAAGACAAGGAGTCTATGGTGTTGCTTAGTATGGTGGTTGAATAAGAGAGTCTACAAATTGGTATGCAAAGCAAGAAGGCTAAAGAAGATGAATGCTTGAAGGGTGAACAAGATATTAGAGGTGAAGTGTGAAAGCCAAGTAGAATTGAGGACTAAAAAAAATATTTGTAATCTGCAAGTGAGTTGTGATTTGTTATCAGATCAAAGCCTTATTGTTACTTTCTAGCAATTGTATTAGTCTAGGTAAATCCTTTGGATTAAGGTTGACCTAATAGTCATTTTTAAATTATTTAATTGGGTGACATTATAATGGAATGTTATAAAATCCTCTAACAAGGATCACTCCTAACATAGTGATCAAAATCCTTTAACCAGGTCACATTTAATAGTGTGTATTGTAACCTTTAATAGGGTCGGCCTTTCATAGGGCATCACTTTAGAAGAGTGAGAATTAGTAGCATGTAACTAGTGGTTTTTCCCAAATTGGGTTTCCACATAAAATCCTTGTGCCAAATGTGTTATTGAATCTTTTATGTTTCATTTTTACATTTCTACAAAGTTGTTTTGACCTAGGACAATAACCTACAAAGTTTTAAGTATAATGGATGCATGCAAGATACATGTATATGCATATGAGTTTGTTAAGTGTTGAAAATTTTAATTAGGACATTTGCACATTGGATAACTAATTCACCCCCCCTCTTAGTTATTCTAAAGAATTCCAACAATTGGTATCAGAGTGTTGGTTGCTTGTGAGAGATAGTTTGAAGGTACTATAAGAAAAAAGATCAAGATGTATAAAATAGAGGTACCCAAGCTTAACAAGGAGAAGTTTCCTACATGGAAAAGTTTGATGAAGCTACATCTAGGAGGACTTGGAGATCATGCATAATTCACCATCACCACTAAGCATGTTGACCCTACTGGAGCCCTTATTGTTGAGGATCTAAAAAAGAAGAAAGAACACAATTGGGCTATGTTAGAGATTGCATCTAACCTAAGCTATACTAAGTATGACTATTGAGAAAATCTATGGAGGAGACAAAAATGTGCAAAGATCCAAGTCTAAAATTTTTAGAGGTAAGTTTGATGATATGAGGATGGAAGAGGTGAGAATATTGTTCAATACTTTGTCAGATAAGTAAAGACTAAAATAATAACTTTGAAAAGTACTACCACAGCTATCACAGAGGTTATTGACAAAAAATTCAAACATATGAGGAAGGATCAATACCCATTATGATAATTGAACAAACATCAGTCATGGATATAGATGGAGGAGGTAGATAAAGGGAGATAGAGACTAGAGTAATGAAAGGAGTGTTATCTCGTAGGATAAATGTGTTGCAAAATATGTCTTAAAATTTCCATTGTATATATATTTCTTTGCAAGAAGTAGAACATCAATGTTCTGAAGAACTTTCGTTATTGTCTCCATTATTTAAAAAGTGGGGTCCTTATAATCAATTCTTTCAGAAATTGGTTCCAATTTTAATGCAAGAGAAATAATTTCCAAATTCTATTACTATTCCTACAAGAAAATTATTAGCAAGGTAGAGGAGCTCAATGGATTCTTCTCTGGAAAGATGCAATTGATTCAAAACAAGATGCAAGCTATTCTTGCTAGTGCACATGGTTTTATTCCCCCCATTATTGATAATGATGGAAATTTGAAGGAATGGTAGGAGTGGGCCACATCTTTTGAGGATATTTTGAATCATGAAAGAGTCACATCTTATTGCAATAGTGATGCTAATGTATTTAATTTTTATGAAGTTGTAGATATTTTATAGAAAAATTGAGATGGACATGAATAAAAGAGTTATAGAGGTGAGGGCAATATCAGATAAATGATGGGTCAAGAGTCTAAATGGTGCAAGAGAACCTAAGGATTGCCTAGGAAATCTAAGGTTTTGTATTTCTTTATGTAAGTGTGATCCTTACAAAATTCTGGATGTGTTGGACATAAGGTCATTCTAATCATAGTAGGAGTAAAATGAAGATTTTGTTCATAGGATTTTATGGCCTTTTACTAGGTGGAATTAGGGGCTAGCAAGTTTTAAAGTCCTCTGATTGACATAAGGCATTATGATGATGTCATAATAAGGTCAATAGGGTCTAGGAAGAGTTAGGGTGAGGATTTTACTATAGTTAAGGTTGGGGATTAACTTTGAGAAGATAGGAAGGTCATTTGACCGAATTGGAGAAAAGTTGCACAAAAATGTAAAATTTGCATTATTCAACTTTGCAACTTTTCAAAGTTGCTTGGGTAACTTTTGGAAAGAAAGTTGCAAAGTGTTTAAGAGGAATCCTAAAGATTGAATAGTCACCCAACCACCCTATATAATGCATGAGAATGTATATGAGAAGGTTTGGAAGTTCATTGTAGGCAATGCGAGTTTTTGCAATTAGCATTTGAAGTTAGTTTGTAAGGAAATCCTTTATTTATTTTTTATGATAGTAGGTAGTTAGGAGTTCAAGATTCATACTGTCACTTATGCATTTTTTTCTTCACATTCTTTCCTAATCTATGTTTTGACAGATTTTTATTTTGATTATTATAATTACTTTTTGTGAAATTACTTTAGTTCTACACTGTCACTAGTTATGTCCAGGAAGTTCTTGAAGATGGAGCTCTAACTCATTGTCTCATTGTTCAATATGTATGGCCTCTTGGGGATAGTGAGAAGACTCCATGTACATAACATGTACATAATCCATGTCACTCCAATAAAAAGAAATTGTTTTAAAGGTCTTTCCCTAGATGAGCCTATGGTGAGCTCAACCAGGGAAGACTATATAAAACCAATATAACTTGGAAAGGAGGAAAGATAGAGTCAAAATTAATTTTGGGCATAGAAGTAGGAAGTCTTACCATCATCCCATGAAGGAGAGAGGTGCATACCAATCCTCCAATAAGCACAAAGCAATCTTGCTTGTAGAGGTAGCCAGTTAAGCCTAAAAAGCCCAATTTTCACCTAATTTTGGTTAGGGTAATGGATGGTAGGGTATAAGCCCAAGGCCCAAAAAAAAATCTAAGGGGATGGAAAATGAATGAAGAAACCTTAAAAATATTTTAGGGTTCCTTTGGAAGGCATAGGAGAAAAGCTATATTTTCTCTCTATAGGAGACCTTCATTTATGAAGAATTGAAGAAATCAGATGGGAAGATGGGACTTTTAATTGACCTAATTGGTTGATTTGAAGTGTTTGACAACAACTCCATACCTCTGCAAGGTTTGGGTCAACATTTGGAGGTTGAAAGCCTTTATATTATTGTAAGGGCTAGAGTGAATGAACGGACAAAGCATCAATATTTGCATTGATTGAGGAATCTATATTGGTAGTTGGGTTAGCTAGGGAAACCATGTGATTCTTAGGTAGTTAAGGTCCTATAAGTGGAAAGTGGTGTGAAAGAGGCACCCTTAGGGTATGGAAGAAGAACAAGAGCATGAATCAATGAGTGATTCATCCAAGGTCCCTATCAAAGTGGTCTCAAAACATAAAAATATGTGGCTTGTGGATATATGTTTTAGATTGAAGAATCGGTAGGAAAAAATACAATGGTGACCAATGTAGAATTAACCAAGAGGATGAATGAGCAAGAGGAAAATAAATCTCTTAGAGAGAGAGATTATCCCAACTAGAGGATAAGTTGGATCAGGTGGAAGAGAAGACTGATGAAGTCAAGGAAAAGGTTGATGAGAAATAACTATAAGTTTCTATAGAGGACAAAGTTCCTACACTAGACCTTGTTCTCACGAAAGAGCCTTTCTTGAAGGCATTGAAGGCTATGAGTGGGAAGGAACTTGAGGGAATTTCATTCTTTAGTACAAAGATGGAGGGAAATCTAGTCATGAACTAGATAGAAGTGATGGAAAATTATTTCAAGTGTGATGGCATCATAGAGCTCAGAAAGTTAGGGTGGAAAAATCAATATTGAGAGGCTCTGATCTAACATGGTGAAAGTTCATCTAGGAAGAGAGGGGAAAAGAAGTTAAGAAACCAATATCATCCTAGAAAGGGATGATTCTTAAAGTGAGAGAAGCATATGTGCCAAAGGATTATGAAATTCAATTGCACCAAAAGAGACAAAATCTAAAGCAAAGGGATCTTGATGTAAGTTCCTACAACGAGGAGTTTCAAAATCTTTGCATGAGGTCAAATATGGTAGAGGATGAAAACCTTAAGGTGGCTAGGTATCGTAATGGTATAAAATGGAGCATTCAAGAGGAGATGACTTGTTTCAGTCCTAAAATAGTACACCAGTGCTACCAAATGGCTATGAAGATTGAAGAAATGAATAAAAGAAAAAATGTCCAGTGTTCCAAAGGAAGAAGTAGAGGAAGAGATAAAAGAGGTCATAGAGATGGTTACCAAGACAGAGTAACTAAATCGAGGAAACAAAGGGAGTCCAAAGCTACAAAGCATGGGAGTGAAACCACTCCTAGAGGAGGCCATGGAAGAGGTAGAGGATCTCAAGGAGGTTCTAACAAAGGAAGGAGTTTAGGTAGGAGTAACTCTTACTTTGCTAGCATAAAATTCTTTAGTTGTGGATAGTTGTTCATCTTGCTTATAGGTTTCCTAAGAATGCATCCTCTTCTAATAATGAGAAAAGGATTGGATATGATCAAGAAGAGGCATCAAGTGTCGAGTCACCTGAGATCAACCATGTTAAATTAGAAATGGGGGAAAACCTAATGTTTAGAAGGGTTTTGGTTAGACAACATGTGAAGGAGGAACCAAATCAAAGGAGAGCCTTATTTAGAATAAGGTGCAAAATACTTGGCAATATGTGCAAGGTTATTGTGGATTTAGGGTCCAAAGATAACATAATCTCTAAAGAGGCTATGAAGAAGGTCAAACTTGAGTAGATATCCCATATAAATCCATACAAGGTGATATGGTTGAGAAAGGGGTAAAGTGTCCTTGTGAATGAACAAGCATGGGTGGAATTCTCTATTGGTGGGTACAAGGATAAGTTGATTTGTGATATATTACCTATGGATTTTTTCCATCTTCTACTGGGAAGACCATTGTAGTATGATAAAGGTTCCATCTATGATTGGAAGGAGAATGCCATTTCTTTTAAGAAGGGTGGAAGGACATTCAAGATATAGTCACTGATGAAGGATGAAGAACAAAAATCAAAGACTCCTAGTGTATTGTTTGGTAGTGGAAAGGAAAGTACTTGTAATTTCAAAGACATAATTACTGATGGAACACCTACAAAACTACCTCCTAAAAGGACTATTAGTCATCAGATTGACTTTACCCCAAGAACCTTATTACCTAACAAGAAATCCTACAATATCACTCCAAAGAAGAATCAATAAGTGGCTAGACAAGTGCAAGAGTTGCTAGAATAGGGATTGATAAAGAAGAGTATTAGTCCTTGTACAATTTCAATGATATTGGAATTAGAAAGGTGGTAAGTGGAGACTTTTTATTGATTCTAGGGCTATTAATGGGATCACAATTAAATATAGGTTTCCTATGCCTAGGATTGATGATTTGATGGATTGTATAGGAGGATCTAGATACTTCACTAAGTTGGACTTAAAAAGTGGCTACCATCATATTAGGATCCATGAGGGAGATGAATGGAAATAACATTCAAGACCATTGAAGGGTTGTATGAGTGGATAGTTATGCCATTTGGGCTTACAAATGCCCCTAGTACATTCATGAGGTTGATGAATGAAGTGCTTAAGGACTACATTGGTAGGTTTGTGGTTGTGCACCTAGATGACATACTTATCTTTAGAGAAACCAAAGAGGAACATATGAAACACTTGGATATTGTGCTCAAAAGGTTGTAGGAGGAGAAGTTGTCTATCAAATTGGAAAAGTGTGACTTCATCAAGCAAGAGTTGGTATACCTAGGGTTTGTTGTATCATAAGGTTCATTCAATATGGACCCAAGAAAGGTGGAGGATATCTTGAATTGGCCAACACCAACCACATGGATAGAGATAAGGAGTTTCCATGAGTTAGCTAACTTTATAGAAAGTTTATTAGGATCTTTAGTGGTATTTGTGTACCAATGTTGGACACCATCAAAGGTGGATTGAAGACAAAATTCAAATGGGCTCTTGAGGAAGGAAGAGCCTTTAAAAGGTTGAAACAAGAAGTAGCTACCCAACCTATCCTATTGTTCCCTAGTTTTGATAAATTATTCACATTGAAGTGTGATGCAAGTGGGATTGCAGTTTGGGGAGTATTGAGTCAACAAGACAGGCCCATGGTTTTCTTTAGTGAGAATCTTAATGAAGCCAAGAAGAAGTACTCTTCTTATAACTTGGAGTTATATGATCTAGTGAACTCATTCAGGAAGTGGAGACCTAAGGAATTTGTGGACTTTACTAATAATTAGGAACTTAGCTACATTAATACTCAGAAGAAGTTGAGAAATAGGCACTTAAAGTGGTTAAAATACCTATAAGCTTTCACATACACTATTAAGCACAAGAAGGGACAACTAAACAAGGTGGAAGATGCATTAAGTAGAATAATGCTGAGAGGACAAGAGGTATAATTGCAAAGAATTGGCATAGAAAGTTTCAAGGATCTCTATAAGGATAATGAAGAATTCTCTGAAGCATATAAGGTATGTGATGATTTCCAAACCATTTCCATAGTTAGTTATCTGAATATACTCTACAAAGTTACTTGTTGTTTAAAAGGAATTAGTTATGTGTTCCTCAAGGTTCAATGGGAGAGAACCTTATTCAAGAGAAGCACAATGGAAGTCTTAGTGTCCATTTTTCTATTAATAAAATATTAGAGTTGGTTTAGATATTCTACCATTCACCCAAGTTTCCAAGGGATGTCAAAAGGCATGTAGAGAAATGTGTGATGTGCATAAAAGCAAAAGGGGGATCTAGTAATGTTGGTTTGTACCAACCCCTACCTATACCTAATAGGCCATGGGAGTTCATTAGCATGGACTTTATGGTAGGTGTCCCTATGACTAAAATAGGTTTGGATAGTATCTAAGTGGTGGTAGATAGGTTTAGCAAGATGAGTCATTTTATCCCTTGAAAAACTAGTCATGATGCTAGCTATATTGCCCATTTTATTTTCAAATAAATTGTAAGAATCCATGGATTACCCCTAAAAATAGTCTTTGAAAAAGATGTGACATTCATGAGTCACTTATGGAAGACTCTATGGAGAAGGATTGGAGCCAATCTATCATTTAGTTCAACTTACCATCCTCAAACTAATGGTCAAACTAAGGTGGTCAAAAAAGTGTTAGGGAACCCTCTAAGATGCCTATCCAAGGAGTGTGGATAGACATGAGATTTGATCACCCATCAAGATGAATATGCATATAATGATAGTGTGAATAGGATAATAGGCAAAAGTCCTTTTGAGATTGTATATGGTATGCACCCTAGAGGAGTGTGTGAACTTAGAGATCTAGGAGCTATGGAGCATAGAAGTGGTTGTGTAGAAGATTTATCTCACACCATGAAAGAGATACAAGAGAAGGTAAAAAGGACCATAACAAAGGCTACTCAAAAACTGAAGACCAAGGTGGACCTATCTAGAAAGGGCATACAATTTGAAGTGGGAGAGTATGTCATGGTCCACTTAAATAAATATAGATAACAAAAGGGAGTGCCAAAAAAATTGTAGATGAAGAGAGTGGTTCCATGCAAGGTGTTAGAAAAATATAGACAAAATTCCTATAAGGTAGAGCTTCCTATAAATCTAAAAAAATCACCAATTTTCAATGTGGTTGATCTAGTCACATACGAGGGGTCAGAAGATGTCACTATAGACTTACCTACCAAGGTGAATCAACAAGCCGAGACAATCTTGGAATCTAGAGTAAAGAAGTCTATGAGGCACAAGGACTACATGGAACACCTAATCTAGTGGAAGGGAGAACCAGAAGTTGAATCTACATTGGAAGAGCAAGAAATTTTCAAGAAGCTTGGCATTTATATGTCTTTGATTTCTCCTTATGTTCCTTGAAAGTTGTGGAGAGGGGGATAATGGTGTAGGATCACCTAAGGATTCCCTAGGCAATCTAAGGTTTCATGTTTTGTTATGTAAGAGTGAGCCTTAGGAAATTTTGGATGTGTTGGGCATAAGGTTATGTTGACCATACTAGGATTAAAATGAATATTTTGTTCATGGGAAGAAGGAAGTCTTACCATGTCATGTCCCTTTTTCAAATAATTAAAAATAATAATCTTTGCTAAGGCAGGCAGGCCCAAAAAGATGAAGTTTCGGAAAAAGGGGATAATCTTTGGAAGCTAATGGACTAATAAATGAAAATTATTATTAAAATATGTTTTATTAACCCCTCTTGGACGTGAGTTAGGGTTATGCCCTCTTTTAAGGGGTTTGGAGGCATTTTGGGCTCATTCCAAAACTTGATTTTTGCTCATTTCTTTGTTATTCTTTAGAGGTTGCCAAACCTGTGGAGAAGGAGACCCAAGAATGGGAGTTTTTAGGTTTCCAAGAAGGCTAAGGATGGGAGTTTGAATCCATTCCATGTGAATGCTCATGCAGAGTTTTCCTTTGTGTTGAACAATGCAGATTTGTGGTTTTTTGGGTGTGTTTTTTTGTAAGAGTTTGGTGTTTTCGGTTGAGTATTTCATATCAGCTTGGGTTTTTGATGTATTTCAGACTTTTAGATGTTAAAATAGAGCTGAATATAAGTATTTTTTCATGATTATACTTCTATGATAGATTATTAGTGTTTTTGTGATGTTTCCGGGCTATTCTATGTTGTTTTCGGGAGCCTGATGAGCATTATTTTTATCCTCCGTTTGGGAGCTGTTGTGTAAATGTTATAAAGATATGAAAATTTAATTTTGTAAGCTGTTATGCTGATGAAATTTCTATAAAAATTTACACTTTCAGATTTACTAATAATATGTGAAGCTGTGAAGTTTTTGGCACTATTTCCGGCATACCCGATTTGGGGTTTATTGAGAAATTGGTGGATCTTTTAAAGATTGGTTGTTTGATCTTAAAGATCTGATTAGAGGCTTGAAATATCATATAAAATCAGAAAAGGGACATTTCAATGGTATCAGAGCTATGATCTTGCCAGCCTGAGGGTTTGTAGAAGTTTGCATGTCAGTTTTGACAACTACCCAAATCTTGCATGTCATAATTTATGGTTGCATGTTGCTTCTAATCAGATGCATGTCAAAATTTATGGTTTCATGCTAATTCTAATCATTTTCATGTTAGTTCTTGGTGAATTTGGTGGTTTCATGTTGCTTCTAATTAGCTACATGTCAAAATCTATGGTTGCATGCTACTTCTAATAATTTGCATGTTAGTTCTTTGTGTTTGAAGAATTTATAACCTATTGGGGTTACACTCTACTTTATCTAGAATGGATAGGTATAGTACAGAGTCTTAGAGGACACGATCTTGGACAATTGATATCCAGAGTCAGAATAGTAGAAAGGATGGTTATTTAGACATTCGAGATAAACTTAGGAAAATAAGCCATGACATGTCTGAACAGTTGGTTGAGCACCACTGTATGATGAATGACATATTGTCTAACCCAGCTAAGGTGGATAAGTTGACTAGATTTCTATTTGACAAATTTTCTCATAGGGCAGGTGACACAATTACCAAGAACTTGCATGAGGAGTTTGAGAAACTAGCCTATAGCCAAGCAGAGGTCTCAGATTCTACTTCGCCACAGGAGGTAGTGAGAAAGGATATTACGTAGATTCATAGTAATGGTCAACTTGATACTCAAATTGAGACAATTGTATATAGGTCGTTAAAGGTTGATATCATAGGTATTCAGGATGGTATAGTTACAATAGGTAGTGACTATAGCATAGTGGGTTCAGATGATGATTATGAGGATGTTGTTGTGCATGATGGTGAGATACCTAGTAGAGATGAGCAGACATTGAGCATTCATGACATTATTGAGAAAGAGTACCAGGCACAGTTAGATGTTTCATCACATGAGGTTGAGGCTGGTAGTACTTCACACGATTTGTCCAGCCAGTTGAAAGTGAACAAAGATAGTATTGTGACTTCATTATCTCATCATGACAGGTATGTGGAGTTAGTTGGTATTGGTCATATTACTCAAGTGAGGATTTTTCTTGAGTTACCAGCTGATTCTAGTTTACGGATATGGACTCGACATTGTTATATTGGCATTTGGGATTTAGTTGACTGGAAATCTTTAACACTTTTTGGTAGCAATATTTTTTTGGGTGCTATCATGGATTTGATTAGCAGATTGCACGGTGTTGTCTTTTCTTGTGCTAGCATCTTGTCCAATGTTGGTATTAGTTTTATACACCGGTGTTGGGCTTTGTTCATATATCCAGTCGACCATACTTGCTGGAATGTGTTGATGATCTTTCATATTTGGCAGTGTGTATAGATGAGTCCCAAGATCATATTGGCATTAATGACATCCAGAGGATGCAGTGGGAAATTTTGAAGACTTAGTTTCCTTGGGTACAAAGGATTTGGACAGCAGTGCTATAGTTTTTGATACTCCATATGTTGATATGAGATTTAGAGTTGATTCACAGGATATGGATGGTGATACTCTAGAGACTAGTAACTTTGAGGATACTCCTTTAGACAATGCATCAGAGGAGGTTTGTAGGAGATAGTCAAGCCAGTGCCATCATGTGTCTAATCAGTTAAGAGTTAGTAAGTGAGACATTGCTATCCCTTGCCAACATTTTGACGCTGCTCGTCAATTGTTAGCTATTTTTGGATGGGGTTCTCCTACTAGTGATGAGTAGGGAGGCAGTTATCTTTCCTTGATAGAGTTCCACTCTTTATGGGAGGCTATCTAGATTCTGAGATAGGATTATATGCAGTTGGTAGCCGACAGAGATTATCTTATGGAGTGGGGCAGTACAGCATATGATGCATTGTTGGACAAGGAAGATGAGGTGAGTGAGCTTACTGAGTAGCTTGAGGTGACCTCTGAGATTCTTGAGAGTACATAGTTGGTTTTTAAGGAGTCACAATTTCATTTGGCTAAGGTGACCATGGAGTTAGAGCAACTATAGTCTTTACTAGATTTTGTATAGTCACAAGCTGTGGTGTCTAATGATCCGAGGATGTCCATGGTTGAGATTGTCAAAGATAGTGGAGATGGGGATGCATCCATCCTTGATACTAACATTGGGATATCGGGTTCATCCCCACTAGAGTCAGGTTCAGTTGAGTTAAGTGCTGCAGTAGATTGTTGTGGTATGCCTGACATGGTGGTGACCTCTAGCGCTAATGGCACAAAGACTAGAGATGTTGTATCAAAGACCATGTGTGATGTTGGTGAGTTGATAGTTGGCATGGTTCCTACTAGTAATACTACTCCCTTGGCAATGTGTTTAGAGGTAGTAGTCAGTTCCAACTTGGTTAGTGATTGATTGCAGTTAGTTACATCTGGATTGTAGTCTGAGCCACGGACTGAGGTTGGCGCATTCTATCAGCATTACATTGTGAGGTATGCTCATCAATTTACCTTTTATGACCATGTTGATGAGATGATGATATAGAGATGTACTTTGGTTCCTAGTGCTTATCATCAGTTATGGGATAGTTTGATGCCTCGGGATGAGAGTTGTGATGGGCACGACATGGTGATAGTTTCTCTAGTTGACAGCTTGATAATACATGACTTAGAGTAGGAGTTTGGGAGTGCTTCAACAGGTGTTGTTATTGATTCTACTCCTTTGGCTATGACATCTCCTGACTTAGCTAGTGATTAGTCACAATGGGGTGTATCACTTGTTCATGGGGCGCATGGGAGTTATGGTTATGAGATAGTGGTCGATGATCCACAGAGTTGTGTTGACTACAGGAGTTGTACAGTGTGTGGATTCTCCATACTTGGTACCATTTCATTTTGGAGCGTTCATCATTGTTGCAGAGTTGGATTATACACTCTGTATAGGCCAGTGGGATGCATTGATGGTATTTATTGTGTTAGCTGTTTGATTTGTCCACTTTACTTGGGTTTTGATGTTCTAAGAGTTTGTGTCTTGTGGGTTTCTAACTGTGGAAGTTGTGATTTTGGAGTTTAGTTGAGCTATAATTGTTAGTTTGATTATGGATTCCTCTTGGTTATATTGCAGAGGATATTGCAGGAGCCTGTGTTAATTGACAATAGTATAGTCCATGACTACATTTGGGATCTAGATTGATTGATTGGTTTATTGTTCAGCCATTGCTTGAGGACAAGAAATATTTGGAAGGGGAGGACTTCTCATGTCCCCTTTTCAAATAATTAAAAATAATAATCTTTGCTAAGGCAGGTAGGCCCAAAAAGGTGAAGTTTCAAAAAAGGGGATAATATTTGGAAGCTAATGGAATAATAAATGAAAATTATTATTAAACTATTTTTTATTAACCCCTCTTGGACGTGAGTTAGGGTTATGCCCTCTTTTAAGGGGTTTGGAGGCATTTTGGGCTCATTCCAAAACTTGATTTTTGCTCATTTCTTTGTTATTCTTTAGAGGTTGCCAAACCTGTGGAGAAGGAGACCCAAGAATGGGAGTTTTTAGGTTTCCAAGAAGGCTAAGGATGGGAGTTTGAATCCATTCCATGTGAATGCTCATGCAGAGTTTTCCTTTGTGCTGAACAATGCAGATTTGTGGTTTTTTGGGTGTGTTTTTTTGTAAGAGTTTGGTGTTTTCGGTTGAGTATTTCATATCAGTTTGGGTTGCTGCTGTATTTTAGACTTTTATATGTTAAAATAGAGCTGACTATATGTATTTTTTCATGATTATACTTCTGTGATAGATTATTAGTGTTTTTGTGGTGTTTTCGAGCTATTCTATGTTGTTTTCGGGAGCCCGATGAGCATTGTTTTTATCCTCCGTTTGGGAGCTATTGTGTAAATGTTATACAGATATGAAAATGTCATTTTTTAGGCTGTTATGCTGCTGAAATTTCTATAAAAATTTCCACTTTCAAATTTACTAATAATATGTGAAGCTGTGAAGTTTTTGGCACTATTTCCGGCATACCCGATTTGGGGTTTATTGAGAAATTGGTGGATCTTTGAAAGATTGGTTGTTTGATCTTAAAGATCTGATTAGAGGCTTGAAATATCATATAAAATTAGAAAAGGGACATTTCATACCATAAGGAATTGTGATGATGTCATCATGAGGTCAATATGAATAGTCTTAGCATCATGAGGTCAATATGAATAGTCTTAGCATCAGGAATTGTGATGATGTCATCACTAGGTGCAATTAGGGGCTAGCAAGTTGTAAAGTCCTCTATTTGACACAAGCCTCTATGATGATGTCATCATGAAGTTAATAGGGTTTGGGAAGAGTTAGGGTGAGGTTTTTACCATAGTTAATGTTGGGGGTTAAGCTTGAGAAGATAGGAAGGTCATTTGACCAATTTGAAGAAAAGTTGCACAAAAATGTAAAAGTTACATTGTGCAACTTTGTAATTTTTAAAAGTTGCTTGGGAAACTTTTGAAAAAAAAGTTGCAAAGCATTGCAGAGGAGTCCTAAAGAGTGATTAGCCACCCAACTACAAAAAATAAGGCATGAGAAGGCCTATGAGAAGGATTGGCAATTAATTATATGGAATGAGAGTTTTTGCAATTAGCATTTTAAGCTATTTCTAAGGAAATCCTTTGGGTTTTATGATAGTAGGTAGTTAGGAGTTCAAGATTCATACTATCACTTGTGAATATTTTTTCTTACATGTTTTCTAGAATATGTGTGTTGGTAGATAGGGATTTTTATTAGTTTAATTACCTTTTGTGAAATTACCTTGGTTCTACACTGTCATTTGTTTTATCTAGGCAATTCTTGAAGATGGAGCTCTACCTTATCATCCCATCGTTCAATATATACACCCTCTTGTGGAAAGTGATTAGACTCCATGTACACAACATTAGAAGCCAAGGCCCTCAAATGCAGATAAACTGCTTTTAAGTTCTTTCCCTAGGCAAGCCTGTGGTGAGCCTAGCTAGGGAAGACCATATAAAAACTAGTATATCTTGCAGACAAGGAAGGATAGAGTCAAAATTTATTTTGAAAATAGAAGAAGGAAGTCTTACCATAATCCCATGAAGGATATATGTGCATACCAATCCTTTAATAATCCCAAAATAATCATTCTTGTAGAGGTAGCCAATTAAGCCTAAAAAGCCCAATTTTCACCTAATTTGAGTTGGGGTAATGGATGGAAGGGTATGACCCCAAGACGCAAAAAATATCTAAGGGGGTGGAAAATGAACCAAGAAACCTAGAAAATATTGTAGGGTTTCTTTGGAAGGCATGGGATAAAAGCCCTATTCTCTCGCTATAGGAGACCTAATTGGGGATATTAGCCTTTTAGGTCAATTTTTGAAGAATTGAAGAACTTGTATGGGAAGATGGAGTGGATGGGACTCTTAACTCACCTAATTGGTTGAGTTAAAGTGTTTTAAAATACCTCCATACCTCTACAAGGTTTGGTTCAACATTTGGAGGTTGAGAGCCTTTTATATTGTTGTAAGGCATAGAGTGAATAAAGGGACAAAGAATCAAGCTTTGCATTGATTGAGGAATCTATATTGATAGTTGGGTTGACTAGGGAAACTAGGGGATCCTTAGGTAGTTAAGGTCCTATAGGTGGCAAGTGGTGTGAAAGAGACACCATTAGGGTCTAGAGGAAGACCAAGAGCATGAATCATTGGGTGATTCATCCAACCTCCCTATCTCTAAATGAGATGAATATGCTTAGAGATGCTACATGGCTAGGAACTGACACTAACATTATGATCTATGAAGTTGTAGCAAAAATCAAAGCATTGCTTGATGGAGACAATAATTGAATAAGGTTGGAATAAAATCATGAAGTGAAAATAGAGGGAAGACAACCATCATAATAGGGTATCTTACTTTGTGGTTCATTTGCTATGGGTACACCTAAATTAAAAATAGAGAGTTGATCTTGAACACACATGCCACTACTTGTTCACTTTTGAAACTATCTCAGTCTATTGTCTCTTTCTTATTTTTTCTTCTATGTAACAAGTTGTAAATGTCAACAAAAAATGTGGCATGTGTCTTTTCTCTCTATGCCTGAAGCTTGTTGCAACTCATCTATATAAATGAGTTCCCAAGGATAGAGAAGGGCCTGAATCTTTGGAAAACAATGTATGCTATGTTTATGTTTATGTTTTTAGGTCAGTCCAATATAATGTAGCAAAGTACATCTAGTCTGATTCATTTCAATGAAAGTTTAAGAGTTGTAGTGTGTTCTTACTATCTTGAGTCAACTTATTTTCATAAAATTTGATACTTGAGTTGTATTGTTTCAAGAAAATTAATACAAATGAAGAAAGACTTGGTTGCCTAATTCGAATATTGTCTCTTTTTGTGTTATCTTTCAATTTTATGAAATTCAATGACAAGAGCTTTGAATTTTATTTGTAATTTATTTTGAATTATATCTTGTTTCATATTTTTCTATTAATCAAAATGATTATGTAAGTTCTTGATATGACTCAAGAGAATTTAAGGTATCATACGAATATTTTGATAAGTATGAGATTTTGAATTGAGCATTGATTTCATTTTCACAAAGTGAGAAAATTGATATGTTGTAGTGTGTCATATTTTGTGAGTAACTGGCCCAAATGGATAAAGAACGGATCATAAATTAATGTTGGAAATTTTGTTAGATTAGACAATATCTAAATTCATAAATCAAATCTTTACTATCTTGTGTCTTATTTGTAGATCTAGAAAGTTAACCTATGCTTGATTTAGAAAGGTGTAGGGTATGGAGAATTATCTATTTTGCATCCTTCATTTAGTATCTAAATTAGAAGAATGAAAGGAAAATGTTTAATATATAGTAATTTATGGTGAATCTTTTTATAAATGAAATTAATAATAAATTCCAAGGTACACCTACTTGAATCCTATAGAATTAAAAGGGAAGAATATTGTAAAGTCTTGTTAGTTGGTACTATTGGCTTGCACGAGAATATTTGTCATCCAATATTTAGCTAATTTCTAGGCATTCATTGCATTCTCAAAAGGAATTTAAAATTTTGTCAAATTAGGAGCCAACATATCTATTGAGTATCACCTTTTGAGAGAGAATTTTACATGGAAAGAAATCACATTGGAATATGTTAGCACAAAGGAGAAGATAGTAGATATATTCACAAAACTCTTGGTGAAGGATACATTTGAGTATTTGAGAGGTATACTTGGGGTTATGCCCCAACCTACTTTAGAGTAGTTCATGTAGAGATTGCATCATTCTAGCTAGTAGAAAAGCACTATTTCTTCATCTAGACTTGATGCTTGATGATTTCTCTATGGGTGTATCTATACTTGAGATGAGTCATTAAAGAATATTGGTATTGGTATTCTATAGTGTTTTTGGACAATGGAGCTTGAAGAGATTGTTTTGGAATTGATCAAGCTTAGAGAATTTACATAATGATATATTTGTCATTGATTTCAATGGGGGAGAGAGAAGTATCATGAATAACATGTTTTGAAGGAGAGGTATGCATAGTAGTTTCTTATTACTATTACATTTGAGGAGAGATATGTATATAGGAGAAAGATTGTTTATTGATGAAGAGGACTTGTTGATTGATGAAGAGGATTTATGAAAGATAGTAATGTATGGGGGAGACTAACACCTTGCTTATGCATGTTGGTTACTTGATGACATTCAATAGCATCACAAATGGAGGATCAAAGGAAGATGATGAAGAAGTATATATGGTATTCTTGGAACTTACATGTTTTTTTGTCTATGTTGTCATCAATGTGAAAAGGGGAATTTTTTAGCATGAATGTTGATGATACTGATATGGGGGAGTATATTAGCATTTTTGAGACAAAAATTAGAGCTTATGTGTTGCATTCATGACATTTTTTTTTCTATTGATGCAACGTATTGGTTATTTTGCATAGACTAGTAGAGTTAAAGAAGAAGAATCATTTTGCACAATTCAAGGATTAAAGATCAGCTTATGTGGACTTTGGATTATGTTCTAGAGTATGTCTTGATGCTATAGTTAAGAGAACATATGGAATATGAAGACTATACATAATTATGAAGATTTTAGTGAAGACAAATTTTAGATAGCATTTCTAGAAGGCAAGTACTATTTTTTGTATTCTATCTTCTCACAGAGATGCAATTGGCTTGAGTGTGCTAACATAGAGGTTGAAGATATGTCAGAGATTATTTTTTTAGATAGCATAATCCAAATATCATCAAGTGAAAAGTTATGATGCTCATGCGAGCTAGTCATTTTATGTGTAATCATGGACAATTTGTAAAATTCTAATATAATGTGTATTTTGATATCATAAGATGGTCCTATATTGTTATTTTTAATTGAGAAATCCTCAAGGCCAACTCAATAACTTGTTCGAGGACTTGGTATAAAAGCAAGGTCATTTCTTTATGGATAGTTATCTAGTGTGGATATTTTGTAATGTATGGTATGCAATCATATCTTTGTAATATCTATTTTCAAGATTGGTATGGATGTTGTAAAGATGAAAGAAGAGATTGGTGTAGTTGAGAAATGGTGAGCTTACAAGGAACTGTATTTGGCAAAAAAAGTTGTTTGTTGGACAGTTGTTTCACATTGTATTATTCAGATTGAACAATACAAAGGCTATTTGGAAAGTGGGTTCAATGATCTTCCTTTGAACTCTTAATAGGGTCAGAATCTCCTAACATGGATTCAAAGTCTTGTAATAGGGACTCGTATATATTTATTCTATTTCATTGACTCCTAACATGGTTAATTATTTAACAAGGAACTACTTTAGTACATCATTTTGTGGGTACCATCCCCACCATGATTTTCCCTCTAATCAATGGTTTGCCTAGTTAATAAATCTTGTGTTATTATGCATTATTATCTTTCTATGGTTGTTGCATCTATTTTTTGCATGTTTAAGAGTTAAAAGAGATATTGAGATTTTTTTTAATTAGATAACCAATTCACAACCCCCCTCCTCTAGCTCGCTTTGACCTTCAATTATCTTGCTGGAGTTTACTTTCTAACAAACCTTAAGGAGAATATCTATGTGACCCAAATAGAGGGATACTAATGAAGTGAGAATCTAAGGGTACACCTAATAGAGGTAATCAAGATCCCTAAAAATAACCACAAAGTGGAAATACAACACAAAGAAAGATCTGATACCAATTCTCAACACTTTATTCAAAAATATAACTATTTACATGCAATATGCCCAGCTATAAGGCTTTTTGGGTTAGGGACAAATACAAAAGCAATTACAAAAATAGTTTTGCAAGATCCCACAAGATCCAACTCAACCCCAAACCCAACTAGTCTAGATCCACATTCTAGCAGAAACCTCCAAGGAAGATTTAAACTTGTGCTAGCAACTCCACCATAATCCTACTGTAAACCCCCTCACATTTACCGCTTTGTCCACAGACTCGAGGAAAAAATTCCCTTCATCTTCTCTTCATCTAAATCACTCCTCTGAATGAATTAATCCAACATGAGTGAATGTCTATGACTACACAAAATACCCCTACTTATACCCAACTAAGCCACAAGTCAGCCTAGCCCAATACAACTTAAAATAAAACCCTTACATTAAATATTTGTGTAAGCCACAAGTCAGATACAACATTCATTAACTAACCACAACCCAAATTAAATTCCTAAAGTTGGCTCACAGGAATACTCGGGCAACACATAAACCAAGACCAAACCGAGTGTCAAAAACCACCACCAAGCACTAGCAAATCCTCCAAGCATAACTAAGCCCCTTCATCATTGACCAAGCTAAATCAAGAAACACTACTACTGAGTTCCCCATGTGAACCAAGCCACAATAGATTTTGAACAACATCTTTACAGATTGAGTTCCTCCAATAGCTAAACTCCTTCAAAGATTGAGAAACTCAAGCAACACTGTATCCAAACTTCACCAAGCTCCCAGTGGGTTATGATTTCCCCCAAGCATCACTGAGCTCCTTTGATGACTAAGTTCCCCAAGCTATGTTGAGCTTCTTTAAAAATCAAGCACCTCCAAGATCACCAAGTCCATACATCCATTGTGTTCTCAACCAAGAATTACCAAGAGATGACTGAGTAACCACCTATACAGAGCATCTCTTCTTCAATTGAGTACTAGTTCAAGAACCCTCCAAAAAAATAATAGAGCCTCCTCCCATGAACTCTAAAGTAGCTACTAAGAAAACCCAAGATGCTCCTGCATCATTCTCCCTAGGTAAATAGAAAAGTCTGTCCTACACTTTGATGTCCAAAGAAAGATCAATGACTATCTTCATCTTCACCAAAGGTTTCCACTTGAATAGGGGCAAGAAAATCAACATGTAAATCATCCATATCTACACCCATCTATCAAATACCATAATCTCAACAATCCAATCAAAATGATCACTCCCAGGAACAAACTAGACATAATGCTTCATTAGAAAATTAACAACTAGTGAATCCAAACTAGTAGCAACAAACTCCAATCAGCAACAATATATAGATATCCATCAACATAAGCCAAACTCCCAACACTAGCAATCTTATTGCTCATAAAAAGATACTCTACAACACATACCTCATACCCACAACAACTTGGCCCTCCATGATCAAGTGCTCTACAATTTTCATTTTAGACTCAACCAACTAATCATAAAAACCAATCTCCATCCCAACATCAACAAGGCTAGGAATATCCTTAGTAACAACATCAAGTTTCTCTGTAGGTTATGTATAAGACTCCACAAACTAATCAATAAAGACAACCTCCACCACAACCTTGTTATTTCATCTTCTCTCTTGAACAAGTCTTCTAACTGGCCATACAAATCTCTTCTGGATTAGTAGACTCCAACTCCACAAACATCTATGAAATTCCCTCCTCATCCCATCCTTAACTCAATTAGGAAAACTAGTTTCAAACTGAGAAGACATCTCAAAAAGCTTCTTCTCCACCACATCACAAAGATTCATAGTCATCTTAGAGTCCAATATTCTCAGAGACATCTTCTAAGATGTTCACAAACCCTCTACAACAAATCCTTCTCACACTCCTTGTGAAAAACTTGAATTTTTTGCAAGTCAGATATCCATTGGGAGGTTAGTGCCTTGATCCCCTCTAGGTGAAGGTATCATTCAACATAGATCAATGGATTTGTGACATGTTCTTAACCACCTCCCATGGATCCTTGTCTCTAGCTATTGTGACATTCATTGATAGCTCAAGCTTTTGGTGTAACGACAACAGTGATTCCAAAAAGTGGTATCAGAGTGATGAGTTATCAGTTCAAATCTCTTGGGTCATGCTAAGGGAAAGATTATTGGGAGGTTGGTGCTTCCACCCCCTCTAGGTGAAAATATTGTTCAACATAGACTGATGGATTTGTGACATGTACATAATTGCCTCATGTCTATCCTTTTCTTTGGTTATTGTGATATTTATTGAAAGCTCAAGCTTTTGGTATAATGGAAACAATGATTCCAATAATCTCTACTTGTCACCTCACATGAACAACCAAGAACAAATCACAAGTCCAAGAACACAAATCTGCATCACACAAACTTTCTATGATCAACCAAGGTCAACCTTCCATCTTTGCATCCATTGATCCATCTGTAAGTCCTCTACAATTGCAAGTTAGAACCATGATCTATCACCTCACAACCAAGAGATATAGGACCCCAGAAAGAACAATCTACCACCAAATCAAGATCTTCTCATATCAACTTCTCCCAACCCAAGGTCCTAGTGCAAACTATCTCAACTTCAACATTCAGTCTACATAGTTAGGAACAACTGTGCTCTGATACCATTTGATGAAATGAGAAAATGAGGGTACCCTTATTGGAGGTAATCAAGATCCCTACAAATAACCATATAATGAAAACACAACACAAACCAATATTTGATACCAATTCTCAATATTTTTGATAAATATAACTATTTACATACAATATGCCCTATTGTAAGGCCTTTCGAGTTAGGGCCAAATACAATAGCAATTACAAAAATGGTTTTGCAAGATCCCACAAGATCTAACTCAACCCCAAACCTACATAGTACAAATCTACACTCTAGTAAAAAGCTCCAAGGATTATCTAAACTTGTGCTTTCAAGCCCACCAAGAAATCTTCTTGCTTCCCAAACCTTAGCTACTAGCCCTTCTCAAACTCGATACTCCACCATAATCATGTTGTAAACTACCTCACATTTGGTGCTTCATCCAAAAACTTAGGAAAACTCACCCTTCAGCCTAAGACTCTACAAAACACCCCTACTTGTACCCAACTACGCCACAAGTTGGCCTAGCCCAATACAAATTGAAATAAAACCTTACATCAAATATTTGAAGAAGCCACAAGCTGGCTACAACACTTATTAACTACCCACAACCCAAATTAGATGCCAAAAGTCAACTCACAAACAAATCAAGAAAACACAAAAACCAAGACCAAACTGAGTGTCAGAAACCACCACTAAACATCAATAAATCCTTTGAGTTTAACTAAGCCCCTTCATTGACTAAACTAACTCAAGAAATACTACTTTCAAGTTCCCAATGTAAACCAAGCCATAGTATATGTTGAACAACACCTTCATAGATCGAGTTCCTCTAGTAATTGAACTCCTGTAGAGATCGATCAACTCAGGAAACATTGCAACCAACCTTCATTGACCTCCCAGTGTGTGTCAAGTGTTTGGAAGCATCACTGAGATCCTTCAATGAATAAGTGCCCCAAGATATGTTGATATCTTTTGACAGCTAAGAACCTTTAGGATCATCGAGTTCATACATCTAGCTAGTTCTTGACAAGGAAACTACCAAGTGATGATCGAGTAACCACCTCTACCAAGCATCTCTTCTTTGACCGAGTACTAGTTTGAGCACCCTCCAAAGAAACTATTGAGCCTCCTCCCATGAACTCCAAAGTAGCCACTACACAAACTGAAGATGCTCTTGCATCAAATACATTTTACTTGATAAAGAACAAAACATATGCAAACTAGTCAAGTACCTATATGGTCTCAAATAGGCACTTGGAGCTTAGCATATAAAAATTGATTAACATTTTCTAGAACATAGTTTCACTGGGCATCTATATGAACCAAATCTCTATCTTAGGCATCATGTGGGAAAATATTGTATTATTGTCTAAGCCTAGGGATATGGAAAATAAATAACCATAGCTTTATCTGAAAATGAAAATATACTAAGAAATTTCTCATGAAGTTTAGAATGATGAATTCCAAACACATTCCTATTCCTATAGAATCAATATTTTAAATATAAATCCATGTTCTTAAGCGTAACTCTCTATAGACAAAAAATTGGTGGTTTGATTTACTTGACTAGTCATATTAGACCAAACATCAATTTTGTTTTAAATTCTCTATCACAATTCTTACAAGAACCAAAAAAGACTCATGGGAAAGACAAAAAAATGGTACTAAGGAATATGTAGGGTATCATGAATCATGATTTGGAAAATAAAAGGAATAATCAATTATTTTTATATGGTATACAAGTGTATATCAAGAATAAGTGGATAAGACAAAATGGAACTATAGTTGAACTAACACTTTGTGATTTTCATGTGTAATGGAATTTCCTAATATGTATATTGGAATTTGCATGAATATTTAGGTTTCACTTTCAATCACTATTTTCTTCTCATTTTTTAAAGAAACTTTTAGTGATTTCTAATTATAAACCTTATATATATATATTGGTTGATTGTTTGATTATGCATGATTTATGATATAAGAGAAGGTTATGCTGTTATAATTTCTCTAGACTAATTTTACTTTTTATTGCTAAAGATTGAATTATTGATCTATTACACTTGAATTTACTATAGATACATTAAAATAATTTTAACCATTAACTTTATCAAAAAAAAAAATAGTAAATATTTAATCATTGTAATAAATACTTTTATATCTAGAATTTTTAAATTTTATAATATTTAACCTCTATATACACATCTCTTTTTATTTATGACTTCAGAAAGAGAAGTCATAGCATCACACTGATATTGAATCAAAACCATGTGTGTGATCAGTTAGATCAAAGTTAACTTCTAAAATTAATTCAACACCTTGCATTGAACTTAGCTTTTGAGATTGAAGGGTAAATAAAAATGTCAGACCTCTTGTATAATTTGGCAAGATTTGTTGTTTACCTAAAAAAGCTAAAAGCTAAAATACTAATCTTATTGATTCAGATTTTCTAGATACATTCATATACAGATTGAATTGATACTATATTATGTCTAAGCATCTTTATATAGCCTTATTTTCCCTTACAAAAACTACTTACAAGAATAACTTCTAGTAACTATATATCTAACTTATTTATTTATTTAAACTAAACTTAGAAACTAACCTAATTAATGTAATAAATCTCATGTTCCCCTCTTATTACATTAATCCAACATATCTAACATTCTCACCTATTAGAAACTAACCTAATTAATGTACTAAGTCCAACATTCCCTCCTTATTACATTAATCCAATAAGTGAAAGCCTTCACCAATATTATTCCTCTAGAAACTTTGATGAAGCTCCTTCACCAATCTTTGAAAGTAGATTTTCTCTCTACAACTTCAAATTGCAAATCCTGATCCTGAAGTTGCCCTCATATCCCAACTTCAGAATACAAATCTTGAAGTTTTCATTATAATAAGATTGTTTCCACCTCCCTTACACAATGAGACATAGTTCTTCTAAAATTTCACACATGGAGTGTGTCTAATGCCTCCTTTGGTGCTACACATGAAACATCTTCCCTCCAAAAGTCCAGATCTCCTTTGAGTGTGTCTAATGCCTCCTCAATTGTTGTAGAAACAATCACCACTAATATGTTTGTACATGAATGTCTTTCCTTCAAAAGTTGACATTTCCTCTAAGTGTCTCTAATGCCCACCTTCACTCCATAGAAGGAAAATCATGCAACTAAGCCCTGACTTTACAGTGACACAAATAGTTGCTTCCCATGCAATAATCATCTATAAGTGAGAACCTAGCTCAAGATGATAGAAATCCTTCACCCTCCATTGCCTCTAGCCTCCTATTTACTTCTATTCTTTATAGCAAAAATCTTGTAGCTTTTTCACTAACTTGCATACAATATCCCATAGATTTTTTTCAATCAAAAGCAACTATATCTTAATTTGCCATGTGTAGAATTAAAAACCTTCAATCTTAGCAATAGTAGACATTTTATCTATTTTCTTCTTGATTTCTTTGAAAGAAAATTAAGAAACTTAAATAAAATGTACAATAGAAAAGAAAACACTCTTTACAAATTTTTGAATGAAAATGCATCCAATGTTGCAGGAAATGGTTCTCCAAGTTGACTAGCATATGAACCAAAGAAATTTTCAAATTATGAAAGGCCGAGCAAAATATCTATCTTAGAAATATCACATACTCTTCAAATTGATGATCTCACAGAATACTAGATAGACATACGGTAGCACTACTCGTGATCTTATTGTGACAGAGAAAAATAACTAAATTTAATGATGCTTCTCCCTTCACTTTCACATAGTAATTTGATGTTAACAGACAATGTTCTTTGGCAAATATTCCATTCCTCAATCCATTTTCTTGAGTTCTTGATAGGGAATTTGTCTTCTTTGACTCCTCAAAATGTTAGAAACATATATTCTTTCTACCAACCAAAATCATTCCTCTTGCATCTATAATGAATGCAATGCCTATGAGTACTGCTTGAAAACTTCACTGTTGCATACAAAGTTGTCATCACTCCTAGTCACAACACATTTTCATCTCATGGCTAACTCTCTATTGTCTCTGTACCTAGCTATGATACCAGATGAAAGAGCTAAAATATAAAATACTGATTTTATTGATTCATATTTTCTAGATACATTCGGATACAGACTAAATTGATACTAAAATGATATTGAATATAATATACATTGATGCTTGAGCATCTTTATATAGCCTTATTTTCCCTAACAACAACTACTTACAGGAATAACTTCTAGAAACTATATATCTAACTTATCTATTTATTTAAACTAAACTTAGAAACTAACCTAATTAATGTAATAAATCTAACATTACCCTCTTTTCATGCTTTATTATTTTAAAACTAATTCAACCTCATTTGCATTGTCTATCACATTATGATTTAATAACAACTATAATGAGTTGGCTCTATTTTCTTAAGAGCTAGGCTTTAGTATGGGTACATGTGCAAGTGCTAACATATTAAATTGAGCTCTCTTAATAGAATACTGGCTCTACTTTTAGAGTTAGGGAGGATCTCAATTTCTTAATTGTTTGTGGCATTTTAAACAGATTCTTAAAAACTTAATAAGGTAATTTTGTTAACCATTACCTCCTCCTTTTCCTATTGAATGCTGAAGATTTCTCAGGACCCTCCTTCTAAAGGTTATTGTGGGAGTCTAATGAATATAATTAAGATTCATTACCTTAAGGTCTTTTGACTAGTTATGGATCACGGTCTCAAGAGCACTTTCCTTCTTTCTTGCATTTGAGATAATGCATAAATTTGACAAACTAATTTAGTAATGTAGCAATCTCATCTAATTACAGATAATGAATTATTATAGATACACAAATTTATGAAATAAATATTCATAACTTTCTATATTTTAATTTTTCATAAGATACTTATTGCAAAGATGTAGGAAGCAAAGTTTCAAGTAGATAAATAGATAAATCAGTAAAATTGGCTCTCAATAATTCAATGGGATGACTTAAACATCACACACTAAGGTTTGATTCCTAAGCTAAAAGTATTAAATAGTCAAAGTTAACTTACTTTTCTAAACATGACTTCTTCCTTAATGTGTGATGTTTAAGCATGGCACAATAGAAAAGAAAAAGTTTCAGAAAAAATAAATTATATGCTAGCAAGATAATGATGTTATAAGAGAGAAGTTTTATTGCCTTGTAGAAAAAATTACAATAACAACTGAAAATTAGTGAAATATTTGGTTGATTCTGAAAGACAATGAAACAAATCTTTTTCAAGAAAAAAACTAGGAAATCCCAATTGTTTTTTCATTCTTATATGCTACAAACATATCCAAGAAACTAGTATATTAGTTTAAAAAGTTGTATTCGCATATAAAGTGGGTCACAACTATGAATATTTATATGCTTTCCTAAGCATAGTGTAGTGAATTAAATTACCTATCTAAATGTCTAAGTTGGTACCCAAGGATGCACTAGACTTGAAAGCACAAACCTATAAACAAGGTATTACCATATATGTCTTTTGATAAGGCATACTTTTTTATTCCATTCCAAGGTGTGACCTATGAAATAGAGTAAATGCAGCATCAATATGAGGCCAAGTGGGTCTTTCAACTCAATATGTGTAAAGAATACCCCTGCAAAACCAATGCCCCGTCAGCAATCTCCATAAAATGCAAAAAAAAAACCAAAGTCAAAGTTTCAAGAATATTGACTAGTCAATAGTAGTCAAGATTAACTAGCATTAACTTTAACATAATTGATACATATACATGTATGCTCAAATTTAAAAGAAACTATAATTTTGTTACCAAAATATCGAGATGTTCCATTTATGCTGACCCTTTGACAGAAGCTCTAGAACCTATCTAAGAAGAAGAAGGGTGAGAATATTGTAGGAGTGCTTTATCACCCTACCACAAACTTGTTAAGCTTCCCTAGAATCTTTCCTAATATGAAAGATACCCAGCCTAGCAACAAGATAGCCTAAACAAATAAAACTTAGAGGAGTAATGGAATCGTGCTACACAAATAATGTCAAGAACACTAATTTGTTAACAACATTCTCTTAGTTATCACTTCGGTATTCCAATATCATCTCTAACAATTATAGAAAATATAACATGGTTAATCCAACATTGAGTTACATATACCCATCAATGTACAAGGATAAAACCATAAAGTATGTTAACATGCATCAATGAATCACATCATCTTAGCTCATCTCTAGCAAGAAAAAATTGTCCAATTTCCAAATGAGCATACAAGTACTACCATCAAATCTCTATTGACACATGTTATAAATACATATATTAAGATAATTCCCAAAGGTAACAATGAAACTCTTTTCCCATCAATTAATATTCCAAGTATGTTATCATATTTTGAATTACTTCTCATAAAACATAGATACACAAGGTGTAAATTTAAGTAACAAGAGTCTTTAGTTTTTGTTACAAAGATGGTTGGTTTCATTCTTTAGTATAGCTCTCACTTCCTTAAGATTCTTTATAGTATTATATAAACCTGATTATACTGAGGATGTTAACTAACATTTAAGAGGTCTTAAAATCAAAGTGATTCAAAATAATTCCCAAATCTATAGAGTACATATTTACTCACAAGTTATATGCAGTACAAAGAAGTTTGGTTCCTATTTGTTAGGGTCAACTTTCTACTCATTTGTTCCTTGGTTAAGGTAATTGTTATAGCATACATAAAACAATCCAAATCTCAAAACTAGTACCTTAACATATTTTGCTAAGGCCTAAAAGAGCCACAAATGGAAGCATTAGTTTAATTTACTCTCCATGTTTAATTTGTGGTATGAATTTTATATTACAATCTCCTAACCCTGTTGTATAAAGTTTATTTAAAAGTGTTCATCAACAAGAAACTCCAACATATTCTATGGTTTATTTGTTCTAATATAGTCTATGTTTAGCATTTGAATTCAACCATTCGCACACTTGATTAACAATGAGTAGATGTTTAACTAGTGTAATCAATAGTTGGAAATAAATATATGATAGTAGCAATGTTGATAATTACCAGAATCTCTAAGATAGTAGGAAATAGAATGTGACAATATTAGATCATGCCACTACTTCTCAAAATGATAATAACAATGATGTTAGATATCAAAACAACCTTAATGGATAATGAACAACCCCATAGGTTAGCAATACACTAGAACAACATCTCTAATGAAACAACTTATTTAGAATTATTTTTTTATCTTCAATCTTTCTAATTAATTAGTATTCTATAGTTTGCTTGGAAGTTGCAATTTATTAGTTATGACCAAAAGTCTTTTTAGATAGTGAATCAACAAATAATTTCCTTTGCTAGTTACAGTAATTTGATTCATTAGACAACTTCAATATTAATGGTAGTAGATAGGGGAAATATTAATACTCTTCTTTGCCGATTTACAAAGGTGGATCCTAAGTTCCAAGATTTTCATGAATCCTAAGTTCCTAGGTTTATCCTAAAGAATGAAAAGTGCTTCCCACAATTAAGAATGACTCATTCTAATAACACAAGAAAAATTATAATTCCCTTCACAATTATCAAATCATTCTGATTTGATTGTTTCTATTTTACAGACTATGAGGAAGCTCATAAAATCAAAGAAAAACAAATATCAATATATCTTATGAACATATGAAACATGCACATGAAACCACAGTTTACTAATGGAATGGTAATTATCTATTCTAGTAAATTACAAGGCTCATCAATTTATCACTATCCTACAAAGATTTATTGGACGTTAAAAGTTAGGGTGTTGGATTTTTTTTGACCAAAATTCTAAGGAACAACAGTCTTCTTAGCACACAAAAGATGCCTTTATTGTGAGGGTTGAAGTTTTCTTTTAACACCATGATTTGTGTACCCAAGAACTTAGAATAGCCAATGCCCCATTTCACCCTATTGAATTTTTGTGGAAGGAACTCAAAAACCACACAAAAAAAATCTAGCTTGGTTTATTCCTATTACAACATCATTCCTATTACGATGATAGTAGAACATAAATTTTAAACAAAAGATGTCTTGTAGTTAGTTTTAAGTGTTGAATCCATTCAAACACCACATTTATCTTTGCAATTTTTACCAACACAATCAGTCCTATATCATGATGATATAATAAATTCTACATTCATCCTACATTTGAATAGTATTAAGAGCAATGGTAAGCAACTAAAAATGAAACTCAATTCTTTTCAAAGAAAAAGAGAACCTAGATTCAACTAGTTGTCAATGCCTTTCCCAAATTGCTTTTCATTTTCCTCCTCTCTTTCTGCATTGTCCCCTTCTGTATCTTAAAACATTTCAAGAAATCTTCCCCCCCAAAACTCCTATTGGGATGGTATCAGGAAGAATTTGTACACAATGAGGATGGTAGTTCTAGAACTATTGTCCATCATTTTGATTTGTAACTGCCACAACCCTAAAATTATTGAATTATTCATTTAATTAGTCCAATATCTACTGACCAAAGTAATTTAGTATCTAGTAAAAGAGCCAAGTGGTAACACAAACATCCCTTTATTTGGGTATGGGAAGAGCGAGTTGTGACATCCTCTGTCCCTTAGAAAATGCATTATCTTGATGTAGATAAGTAAGACAATGTGGGCATATTCAAAGAGATTTAATAAAATCTTATTAACAAGCCCAAAATCCAACTTTCATTACTTAGAATAATGTATGTACTACATTTAATTCTATCAAGAGTCTTGACTTCTATCTACTTATCCAAGTAAAATTTCATTCTTCAAAAAAAAATGCGTAAAAATAAAATGTGCACATGACTTGTTCAAAGATAGTACTAAACCATATTGATGTAAACATAGTTAAGAGAAGGATAAACTCACAATTGAAGTAAACACATATAATCATTAATCATTTCAAGTGTATTTTAAGTGAGTTTATGAATTCCATTACCATCATATAGTATTACAAGGTTAGACTACCTCTCTCTAACAATATTCCCCCTTTCTTATGATGTGTCATTCCCTTTGTTCATTCATAGGAACAACACCAAATATCAGTCCAACATAAAATCAAAATCAGTTATCAAATGAAATAGAAATTGAATAATTCCTTGTTTCAATGATTCTCAAAATTAACATATTACCTTAAAATCACATGATATTAAACACATACATGTGCTTACTTATCATAATTGGGCCTCACATGGATTTGACCCCACTAGTAGATATTTCACACCCACTTCCTACCATACTCATACATATACACTCATTATTATTTTAGCTCATCACAATGTCAGTGGCTAAAGGAGATAAATTCAAATATTAGGATTCATTTCCATTAACTTTAAAACTTCTTAACTCATCTTTTAATCATGTATTGATCATGAGTATTATAAATAATCAACCATACATACCATATGTCCCGTCTAATATATGGTTCTCGCTAAGTGATTAAGCGTCTGCATCAATAGGTGAGTATCCACGAACATAATCAAGTAATGCAATCAGATTACATCTAATTCATCATTACTTGATTCAGCATGGAATATAATGGCATACACATATACCATCATCAATGTAGTCATTAACATTCAATCATCATTATGCATCTAAATGCTTGCAAAAGTTGACATCCTAATGTATTTACAACATAATGGATCATTTAGCTCAAAATTAATGACATGTATCCAACCACTATGATAAGTAAATGAATGATATAAAGGCCACATAGTCAAATGTATCATGCAACATTGAACCAAAGTTCTTCATCATTAGATAATGAACCCAAGTTCCAATCAGATATATCAACCAAAGGTGTAATTTGAACACATAATTACTAAGACTATATCTAACAACATATTGACTAAGAGTCCAAAACATACAACTTGAGATGACCAAATCATCGATTATCGTTCATCAAACAAGTTGACTAAATAAAATGAGTCAAGAATTTTCTATAATGTATAAGTCACACACATGGTAATTCATCACATATATATATATATAACACCATTGCAATAAAAAATATTATCAAAAGTAAATAAAAAAGGGATCTATACATACCCTTTTGCATTCTCATAGGGAGACCGCATCTTCATACACTTGCCACATGGACCAAAATTTCAAGTCAAGTTTGTCAAAAATCATCTAGGAATAGTTGAATCAACAAGTAGATACAATATCTTCCAATTAATTTTTCAACTTCATTCTACTTTCCAACTTACATGTTGAAATGTTAGGTGCAATAAATATTACATTTCATAATCAATAATCGACCAAATTGTCAAACACAACATATCATCACATGACTATGCCATAAATGAAAATATTAGAAGAAGTTGACCTACATGTCAAACTTTATTCTATCGTATGTAAGAACCATGTCCTACTAGGCAATTTCCACCTTATCAATTGCATGAACAAAACCCTAGTTGAATAGTCAACAACTATTTGATTCACCATGTTCACAAGGATTAACAAATAATTATCCATTTAAGAATGTAACATATGAAATTATCCAAGGATGTTGTCCTACACATCATCCATCCATCAAAATGCATGATTTAATAAATACACGAAGTATAATTTTAAAGCATCATACCTCAATGGGCATCATAGAAAATGTCAACCTACACATTGGATAGGGAACACCAAGCACATCATACAAGTGCATTATCATCTACCAATGAGCAACAACATTAAGTAAACCCTCTCAGTATGCTCACCAATCACCTATAAGGATCAATAAATCCAATTTTTATCAATTTAGTGACCTTAGGCCCTTAAGCCCATCTTGTCACCATAGTGTGCTTAACCAACATATAAGCACAAGTTTTGATGTATGGCCTTCATTCAATTCAATCATAACATAATATATGGTTGAGGTGCTTTCTTTCCTTACCAAAAAGCATTTTCTTGGGATCCTACCTAGCTCATAGAATTACCCAACCTAGAAATGCACTAGTAATACAAAAGGTACTTTCTTGGGATCCCACCTAACACATAAAATTATCAAGTATGGAATGCCATACAATACCAAAGACATGAGGTATCTAGTGTAGCCATGAAACATACTACTTCCCACATATGTCCAAGTAGCCATAATCATGGATGTGGTAGGGAGATGAAACAAGGGCAATATAGATTTTGCCAAAGCATTTTTGTGGTGTCATTATTACACTGGTAGGTAGAGTGAAAAATGAAAGCATCACTTCTACGCTTCCCTATTTGTCCACATTCCACCCACACCAAAAGTGTAAGCTTTCCAAAATAAAGCATAAATAAAATAAATTCAAAAGGAAGAATGGCACATTCTTCACAATCTACTCCTTTCAACATTGTATCAATGTTCCACACTAAACATAATAGATGACATCACTTTCAAACCATAGGACTAGCATCAACAAAATACACACACACCCTAGCCACCTCAAGATCAAAGAAATCTTGAAAACAAGATTCATAATTTTCAAGTCAAAGTCCAAAAAGGAGATACAAAACCAAAATAAAAGTGAACAAGAGTCACAATAACAGGTCACAAGAGATTGGTGGCTTGGTGGTCACAAGGAACATAAAATTTCACGGTAGTCCTTCATCACATCCAAGTTCATGAAATTAAACATAATAAAATGAAAACCCAATTCACTTAAAGTGCAATGACTTTCATTAGTCACCAAGAGGGAGTAGATGTTTAATGACACCTTGCATCCAAGGGTCCCTAAGAGCATAACCAAACTTCACATGTATCACATGCAATTTATCTTCATAATCACACATTTCTAAATGCATAATGGAACATGCAATACTTTTGCAAATGAAATCCATGTTCTTCCTACTTATCATATTAGGTTAATCAATGAACCTAAAAGATAGAAATAAATTTTTGCACCACATGTGCATCACATGTCATTTACATAATAAAATACATGTTTCATTGCTATCACAAGCCAAATATTCATTTGGTAGGCTCTCATAGCCTAGTGCAAAATTCAACCATCCTTTGACTATCTCAATAGTTCACATTTAATACTCTAATACACATATTATACTATCACATTGTTTAAAGTAAATATACTTCTAAACATAAGAGGTATGCAATTTACTAGTCATTCTATAAACTTTCCATTTTGACAATCTTTAAAGGAATGAAATTTTAACTCAAAATCATCACCTGCATAAGGAACATCATATCCTTCTATGTCAAAAGTAATCATAGCTAAGATGCACAACATGCAACACATATCATCAACTTATACAACATAAAGTGAACTAGTTGACTTATAGTTGTGTGTCTAGCATAGTGAACTCAAGGCCAAAGTGTGGTACCAAGAGCTCTGATACCATATGTAAAGATTGCCCCTGCAAAAACAATGCCCTACTAGAAATCTCCATAAAATACAAAAAATCTAACATGAGTAAAAGTTTTAGGAATATTGACTGGTCAACAGTAGTTGATTAACTAGCATTAACTTTAGCATAATTGATACATATACATATATGCTCAAATTTAAAAGAAACTATAATTTCCTTACCAAAATACCAAGATGTACCATTTATGTTGACCCTTTGACAGAAGCTCTAGGACCTATCTAAGAACAAAAAGGGAGAGAATATTTTAGGAGTTCTTTACCACCCTACCACCAAGCTATTAAGCTTCCCTAGAATCTTTCCTAACATGAAATATACCCAGCCCAGCAACAAGATAGTCTAAACAAGTAAAACTTAGAGGAGTAATGGAATCATGCTACATAAATAATGTCAAGAACACTAATCAGTCAACAACATTCTCTTAGTTATCACTTCAATATTGCAATATCATCTCCAACAATTATAGAAAAATATAACATGGGTAATCCAAAATTGAGTTTCATATACCCATTAACATACAAGGATAAAACCATAAAGTCCATTAACATGCATCAATGAATCACATCATCTTAGCTCATCTCTAGCAAGAAAAATTAATGCAATTTCGAAAAGAACATACAAGTACTACCATAAAATCTCTATTGACACATGTTATAAATACATATATTAAGATAATTCCCAAAGGTAACAATGAAACCCTTTTCCAATCAATTAATATTCCAAGAATGCTATCATATTTTGAATTACTTATCATAAAACATAGATACACAAGGTGTAAATTTAAGTAATGGGAGTCTTTAATTTTTATTACGAAGATGCTTGGTTTCATTCTTTAGTATTACTCTCGCATCCTTAAGCTTCTTTATAGTAATACATAAAGTTGATTATACTAAGGATGTTAACTGATATTTAACAAGTCTTAAAATCTAGGTGTTTCAAAATAGTTCCCAAATCTACAGAGTACATATTTACTCATAGGTTATATGTTGTACAAAGAAGATTGGTTCCTATCTATTAGGGTCAACCTTCTACTATTATGTTCCCTAGTTAAGGTAATTGTTATAGCATACATAAAATAGTCCAAATCTCAAAACCAGTACCTTACACATATTTTGCAAAGGCCTAAAAGAGCCACAAATGGAAGCATTAGTTTAATGTTTAGTTTGTGGTATCAATTTTGTATTACAATCTCCTAACCCTACTGTATTAAGTTTATTTAAAAACATTCATTAACAATAATGAAATTGAAGCTCCAACATATTCTATGAGTCTATGTTCAGAATGTGGGTTCAACCATTCTCACACTTGGTCAATAAGGAGTAGATGTTTAACTAGTTTATCAGTAGTAGGAAATAAATATATGAGAACAACAATGCTGATAATTACCATAATCTCTAAGATTGTAGGAAATAAAATGCAACAATATAAGATCACAACACTACTTCCCAAAATGATAATAACAACGGCGCTAGATTTCAAAACAACCTTAATGGATAATGAACAACCCCATAGGTTACCAATACACTGGAACAAATTCTCTAATGAAAAAACTTAATCAAATAAAAAAAAATCATCTTTAACATTTTTAATTAATTAGTATTATATAGTTTGCTTGGAAGTTGCAATCTGTTAGTTATGACCAAAAGTCTTTCCAAGCAATGAATCAACAAATAATTTCCTTTGCTATTTACACTAATATGATTCATTGGAAAACTTCAATATTAATGGTAGTAGGGGCAAGATTAATATTCTTCCTTGTTGGTTTACAAAAATGGATCCTAAGTTCCAAGATTTTTATGGTTTTCTAATTTGAAGGTATGGGTTTTTAACCAAGACAAAAGTTTGTTGACATTATTCAACCTAAAAATCAGTAAATATATTCCTATGCTTATCCCAAAGAATGGAAAGTGCTTCCTAGAATTAAGAACAACTCATTCTAATAATAGAAGAAAAATTATAATTCCCTTCGCAATTATAAAATCAATCTGATTTGATCATTTCTATTTTACAAAATGCGAAGCAACTCATAAAATCAAAGAAAAACAAATATCAATATATCGTATGAACATATGAACCATGCATCATGAAGCTACAATTTGCTAATGGATTGATAATTATCTATTCTAGTAAATTAGGAGACTCATCCATTAATCACTATCCCACAAAGAAATATTGGTTGTTAAAAGTCAGGGTGCTAGAATCTTTTTCACCAAAATTCTATGCAACAATGATCTTCTTAGCACATAAAAGATGCCTTTGCTATGATGGTTGAAGTTTTCTTTTAACACCATGATGTGTGTACCCAAGAACTCAAAATAGCCAATGCCCCATTTCACCTTATTGAATTTATGTGGAAGAGAGAATTGTGGAAGGAAATTTGTGAACCTTACTCAAAACCACACAAACATAAGTTAGCTTGGTGTATTCCTATTACAACATCATTCCCATTACGATGACAATAGAACATAAATTTTAAACAAAAGATGTCTTGTAGTTAGCTTTAAGTGT
Organism: Cupressus sempervirens; assembly: GCA_028749045.1. NCBI lineage: Eukaryota > Viridiplantae > Streptophyta > Pinopsida > Cupressales > Cupressaceae > Cupressus > Cupressus sempervirens. The sequence continues at coordinate 689,867,453 of CM053783.1, forward strand.
CGAGTCCATTCAAACCACATTTATCTTTGTAGTTTTTTCCAACACAATCAGTCCTATAGCATGATGATACAATAAATTCTACATTCATCCTACATTTGGACAATCTTAAGAGCAATGGTAAAAAACTAAAATTGAAATTCAATTCTTTTCAAAGAAAAAGAGAACCTTGATTCAGGTGGATGTCGATGCCTTCCCCAAATTGCTTGTGGTTTTCCTCCCCTCTTTCCACATTGTCCCTTCCTCTATCTTAAACCATTTCAAGAAATCTGCATCCCCCCCCCCCCACCCAAAAAAAAAAAAAAAAAAACTCCTATTGGGATGGTATTAGGAAGAATTTGTACACGATGAGGATGGTAGATCTATAACCATTGTCCATCATTTTGATTTGTAACTGCCACAGCCCTAAAATTATTGAATTATTCATTTAATTAGTCTAATCTCTATTGACCAAAGTAATTTAGTATCTAGTAAAAGAGCCAAGTGGCAGCACAAACATCCCTTTATTCGGGTATGGGAAGAGCGAGTTGTGACAATATGCTAAAAGAAGACATCTTCAATAATTGTTGTATCCCATTTGCATCCTTCCATGGTTCATGAAAAAGTTGGAGTTTATGAATCATGAAATAATATAGGAGTATTTCCAAATGATTTTAGAAAAATTAAAGAAATAATTGACTTCCTTAGCAATTAAGAGAGCATATGTTATTCATATGTACAACTCTTTTTTAATATAGATCTGACTAAGATTTATATAATATACCCATTGGATTTTGATCATTGTGAATTGCACACTTTAAGCCTTGAAACAACTAAACCACCAAAAACCAAAACTCATAAAAGCATATAAAATAGTATCTGTAATTCAAAAAACTTGTAAGCTATAATGATATAAATCTTCTAGTCTGTAGTTCACACTTTACTTTTTTCATTTTGATAACCAACATCTTTCTTCTTTCCTTTGAAAAGTCAGTTTCAATTTGGGTGCCACCATAAGAATGAACAAATACATGTGTGGTGCCTGTATAGTTTTTACCACAAGATTAGAGTACCAGTAGATTGACTGTGGTTGAAGGGAAACGATGTAAATTAAACTGTCACAATATTTTTCTTTCATTGCAATGATAATCTACATAGATAAACTAAATGCAAGAGAAAATCACTCAAAAATAAACTATAAGAATCGTTTATAACTTTGATAGATTTGTTAATATCTTCGATTGGTGAAACCCTCAAAAAGTGTTGTTACAAGTTTCATAGGATGTAACTAAGCTTACCATTCTTATACAGAGAAACAACTTGAAAAATAAAATTGAGATTTGTAAGAGCTTCTTATGAGCATGACTCTTTTCTTCCAAGAGATTGAATTTATTCCTTAGCATACTTTCTTTGCATTCAACACTAAATCTCACTAAATTGAAAAGGGAAAAAAACCACTTACTTAACAAACTCTCCATGAATCATGATATAAGAGATTCTAATATAGAGATTTTGGTACATTCTAATTTATTTTAAAAGAGAAATTTTAAACAGACGTCATCTCTAATACCTCAATTTTTGGAAGGATTAGAGAGATCAATTCTTGAGCTTGTTAATGCTTCAGTAAGTAAATATAAGGGTAAACATGTTTTTTCTCCTTAGGATGGCTATATTATTCAGTGGTGGAAGGGTTTATTTTTCCCTCATCTTCCTACTCCTTTGTGTCCATCCAAGATTCCTCTTATTTGAGCACAAACCAAGTGGATTCCTCCAAGTGAGGGTTATTTCAAACTCAATTTTGATGGGACCTCTAGAGGAAATCCAAGAAACTCTAGCTATGGCATAGTCATTAGAGATTTTAAAGGTCATGTGCTTGTAGCAAAATCATCTTCTCTCCCTCAATGTACTAATAACAAAGGTGAGGCCTTGGCCATGCTTTTTGGTTTGGAACTTGCAAAATCACTTTCTATATCTAAGCTACATGTTGAAGGGGATTCATCAATTATTATTAATGCATGTAATAAATGTCATGTATATAATTGGTCCATACAGTATATATCACATCAAGTATGGTCTCTTCTTGATTCAATATTTGAATGTTGCATCATGCATACTTATAGCAAAGGAAATCTTTTAACTAATTGTCAGGCTAATTTGGGTACTGACACAGTTTATATTAACTCTTTACTTTCCCCACTTAACCTCCTTGATCTCCCCAACTTGGTTAATATTATGACAAAAGAATATGTTTAGAATAAGGCTGAGTCCTCCTCATTTTTTATTTGATAGTAAACCATGACTTCTTTATGATATCACATGTTTTTTCTTTTATGGATGTTCTTTTGAGATATTATATGTAGGTCAGGTTCTTGGATTACACTTACATTTGATGGCTTTCTAATGTCATGGTCTTAATTGAAGTTTTGGATGTAGCTTAGTGATGGTAATCTCTATGACATTTTTTGTTGGGCTTTGGGTCTTGTCTCTGGCACCAATCAATGAATTGTATTCATATGAGTTTTGGGCTCTTTGTAATTACTATATTCTCGATCTGAGAATCTCTTCTACATTCCTTTTTTGTATCAAGCAGTGACCTAAGTTTTTCTTTTCTGGTTCTTTTCTCTAGGAGCTCTTTTGAACCAGTTAGTATTAATATAAATCATTTTTAAAAAGAACTTATAAAAGAAAAAAGAAAAAAGTTAAGTAAAAAATTCTGAAAAAGGTATATATGTATTTTTAAAGCAATTGTTTAGTTGAATCTTGAAGTGCTACAAATATGATAAAGAAATAAGATTAATGATCTCTATTGATGATTTTATCTCTATTTGGAAAAGGAATTAGTTCTTATGTTCAATGTGCAAAAACCCCTGAAGAAACACACATAACAAATACTTCATTGCTATTAATAGTCAAATTACATCTCAATATTTGGTTTTGATGTTTAATGAACATTTGGGTATTCATGCAAGCAATTTGGTTATTGTGATCAACAGTCCTAAGGCAAGAAAAAAAACATTATAAAATAAACTAAATTTCTACTTGCCATCATCAACTCAATTTAGACTTGGTTTACATAACAAATGGTGAATAAAAAAATGGCCTACATTAAATGAATGGTCAGTTTTAAATTTTTTTTATATTTGATCCTAACTATTTCTTAAATAAATTTTGTTGTGCATACATACATGTGAACCCCAAACCATCTCTTGATAATATAGTTATGTTTGTCTATTAGGGTTTTATTGTGACATAGCATTGACTCAAACAAAGTCTACATCAATGACTGTGTTGTTATTTCAATCAGCTATTAGCCATGACTAGCTTGGACAAATCATTTCTTTGTTACTTCCTTATTAAGAAATAAGCTTGGTTCACCGCATCAGAAGCCTAAAATATACTATTTTTAATTTAATGGAAAAGCTCTATTCATCAAAAAAAAAATTAAAAATAGGAATCTTTACAAGAAGAAAAAAATAATGCTATACTTTTTTTATCCTTATTCTTATTGTTCTTTATTATTTTTTATTTTTTATAAGAAAAATAGGTTTTACAAGGACCCTAAAACCCAAAAGTGATTACATAACTATGGTTGATAATAAGAAATTAAAGCCCAGCCAAAAATGATAGGTCACACAGCTAATAATAAGCAAAAAGTCTAGCCAAAAACAAAGACCAATGAAAAGGCCAATAAAACATCTAGTCAAAAAGCCAGAACAAGAAAGAGAAAACAAAAAATAGCATTAATCAATCAACAAAAGACAGAACAAGAAAATTACTCTTTTGTCTTTTGTTCGAGCTCCTGCATAGTCTGAGCAGCTTCATAGGCTTTGTAAGTCTCCTCATCAATTCTGGCTCTTCCTCTGTCCTTGTCTTCATCCACATCTAACATACCTCTGGCTTTTAACACACCAATCAAGGACAGAATGTTATCATTGATCAAGTTGAGTATGGAAACCATTTGATTCACCAAGTTATGATTTTAGTTTTCTAAGTTTTGAATTCTCCACGCAACCAAGTTGAATCTATCCTCCTAGTCCTTCTGGTTATCTTGACTTGGCTCTTTCTTATTTCTCTCCATATGTCCAATCTTCTCCTTGAACTCTTCCAGCTAATAATAGAGCCACTTGATTGATTTGAAGTTATCGATTATTCTATTACAAGCATTATTCAATAAATTCATACACGTCTCCCTTGCATTATTAGTTATTGCAACAATTGTAGGATTGATAAGGTCTTCAAACTAGTGTTGGTCCTGATTTTCTACTAGAATCTGAGGATTCATAATCTCTCTTACAATACCCATTTTTTTAGTTCTAACTTTGAAGTTCTTCCAAGCTTTTCGCCTTTCCTTCACTACCACTTCACCACCCTCACCCCCAATTTCCTCCATATCCTGCTCCTAGTGTTGAAACTGGGGATGAATAGGGGAGAGTGGAATAGTCAATATATCTGACCCCTAGCTCAAAACCCTCTCTTCGTTCATACCAGTTTCCCTCTTCCATTTTTTCCCTGCAAGATCTTTCAATTTGTTAACCTTTTCCTCCTTTCCCTCTTCATGAAAAACCATGTCCTCCCTTCCTCATTATAATCCTTATCATCCTGACCTGGATTTTTTTGCCCATGTCCTCTAGGACTCTTCCTTTATGGGATTATGGCAAAAGGTGACTTCGTATCCTTTCCTTTAACTCTCTTACCTAAGGAAGTGTTCTCCTCCCCCTCTGAGCTAATACTCTGGATTTTATCAAAATTAGAAGAAAAACTAGAGCTGCTTGTGTCTTCAGTAGCATCTACATCATGCGAAGGGTTATTGCTAATTGTCTAAGCTTTGAAGTACTCATGAATTAACAATAATAACACCTCATGCAGAGCAAGATTCACTAAGCATTTCTTCTTAAAACTAGAAATAGCCTTACTCATAGATGAAAAAAATAGTACAAAAAGGAAATTTTAATGTCATGGCAGAAGTGATTAAGAAGAACAAAATGATAAGTGCTCACTTGATCAAATCTGGTATCTAGAGTAGTGTACTCAATAATAGTTCATAAGAGATACCTTCAAAGTTTCTTGATGGACTCCATTTCATAGTGCATCTCACATTTTACTAGGTCATTCTTCTCCTTTGAGCTCTTTACAAAATCCTTCACGGCATTTGTCGATAGCTTCTTGTCTCTGAAAATTTGAAACCCTCCATTGGGATTTTAGACATGGTAGAAACTACTTCCTCTGTGACCTAAGAAGAAACTCCATTCATTTTCACCTGCCCATCCTTCCATGAATTCACTATGTTTTTTTTTACATCTAGGTCAAAACTATGGAGTTTTGCAATGTAATTTGCAATCCCTCCCTTCTCCAATTTTTCCCAAACTTTACCCTTATTTTTCCATTTATCCACTTCCCCCATAGGCTCCTTCCTACTTTTTTTACCCACCATCTTTTCACTCTCAAATCCAACAATTCTCATAAACTCTACTCTCTGTAGACCTTTCTCAAGCCTATGGAAAATTTGGTTGTTGTTCCTCTAAAAAGTGCCAATTTGTTTTGCATTACCCCATAATAAGTAGCAAAATAAAATATTAACCCACAGTACGTGTCGAAATGACATAGATAACCTTAGCTACTTTTATTTTTTGTAAACACCTTTATTACTTGAACTCATTCCCCAATATCCATAGATAATCATAACTGCCATTAGATCTCCACCATATACCCCTAGATTTTTTCTAGTTCGATGAGACTCTTGGCTTCTACCAAAATATTCCTTCCTGAATGCCATGTAAACAACTTATCTAGCCTAACACCCTCATTGGCAAACTAATCCACCATAGGGTTAGCCTCCCTAAATACGTGTGATGTATTTACTTTCAAATTTATCAAGGATAGCATGGGTCTCTTCAACTAAATTAGCAATAGACCAAGAAGGTTGAGAAATTTGATTAATACAATTCATGATGTTTTTAGAATCCCCTTCTAACTAAAGTTTTCTTATACCCATATCAAAGGCTAGCTTAATAGATTGGCAAGTTGTACTAGATTTAGCAAAATGATTGGTTTGGACTCCCAAAGGAAGAGAAAAAGATGCCACACCTTCTCCAAAGTCATTCCTTATAACTCCTCCACAACCCAAAGGTCTAGGGTTACCTTTAGAAGCACCATCAATTTTTTCTTTATGCCATCCCTCTAGGGGAAGAACCCATTTTACTTCTTGTCTTTTTGTCCTCCTATCCTTTTCTTTCTCCTTCTTACCTCCATTCTCTATATCTCCCCCCTTACTTACCTATTAATTTTCCTTGACACTCCTATAAATCATTCCCCCAAGAACAAAGGTGGGCTCCTCTCTTTCTCTGAAAATTCTATTGTTCCTTTCCTTTCGTATTCCCCTACAAAAATGATGCAAAATCCAGGTACCAAATTCTTGGAAAATAGAAAATGTGAGCATACTTTTCCACTAACTGAAGAAATCCAAAAGATTTTTCATCATGCACCAGTAAATCCCTGAGTCCTTAGTTAAGAAATCCCAAACCTCCCTTGAAAAATGACAATGGATGAACAGGTGATTACCTATTTCCATCTGGTTTTTACATAAAATACATCTATTGGGCATAATATGGCCTCTTTTTATTAAGTTATCCTGGGTAAGAATTTTTTTTTGAAGACCCAACCAATAAAAATTATTGATCTTAGGAATAAGATTAGGTATCCATGTGGTCACCCATGGGGGTTTCTCCTTTAAGATCCAAAGAGAATTATAGCTTGAAGCAATAGAATAACATCCATTAGGATTATCCCCCTAGATAACCTCATCTTTTCTATTGCTTAAAATCATGGAATTTAACATTGTCATAATCAGTTTAAGATCCTTAGAAATGAGAGAAATATCTCTCCATCCCTGGTTGGTTCTATAATTAGTAACTTTTAACTCAAATTTCCTTATACAAACATTTGCCCAGATTTCAAAAATAGGATTATTAATAAGGGGACCTTGGAATAACCAGTTATCAGACCAAAATTAGATATCCTCCCCATTGCCCAATTTCTAGATAACCCTGGCCTTAGCTAGATCCCTAGCCTTCTAAATACCATTCCATATTACCAATCCCTCCGAAATATCCTCATCATTAAGAAAAAACTGAAGAGAAGGTCTTCTAATGTATTTATTAACCAAGATATCTCTCCATTCTCCAATACTATTAAAAATGTGCTAAATTTTCTTTTCCAGGAGGGCCTTATTAAGATGGGTTAATTTCCTAATACCCAAGCCACCATAACACTTTGGAAGACAAACATTATCCAAAGCCACGAGAGGATACCTTTTGCTCCCTTCAAGACCAGTCCATAAAAAGTCCCTCTGAATTTTTTCCATTTTCTCAACAAATTTAATTGGTATCCCAAAAAGACTCAAAGCATACATAAGCAAGTTCTAAAGAGTAGATTTAACCAGTTGGCATTTTCCAACTTGGCTAAGCAAAGCTCCTTTCCAACCCACCGACTTTTTGCTGAACCTATCAATGATCCCATTCCAAAAAGAGTTAGGAGGCTTAGTGCCCAAAGGGAGCCCAAAATAAGTAGAAGGAAGATTTCCCACTCCACAACCAAGGATCGTCACAATTTTTCTGTCTATCCTCAGGGGTGTTAACAAAGAAGATCAAGCTCTTATCCTAATTAATTAGCTATCCTGAACCTCTTGTATATAAATCAAGGATCTCCTTCATAACCTTTGCCTCTTTAATAGATGCCTCCCCTCCCATAATTGTATCATCCACAAATAGTTGATGGGAAAAAGGATCACGCCTAGAGGAAGGTTTTAAGCCTTTTAATCTTCCTTCATGCTTATTTTTCTCAATTAACCTTCCAATACACTCAGCCATAATAATGAAAAGGATTGGTGAGAGGGGATCTCCCTGTCTAAGGCCTCTCAAGGGTTTTAAAAAATCTCAAGCACCATTTACCAAAATAGCAAGAGAAGAAGTAGATATAAGCTAGGAAACAATCTTACAAAGTTTCTAATCAAAACCAAAAGGCTGGAGCACCAAACCAAGAAAAGACTAGTCAACTTGATCATAAGCTTTTGAGAGATCTAGTTTTAGAAGTATACCTTCTCTTTTCCTAGATTCCATTGAATGAGCACCATCATGATTGAGTCTAGAATATGTCTTCCAAGAAAAATCTAGTTTACTACTAAGAGATGATCAATGGGAGAATTTTCAGCATCTTGGAAGTAAGCACCTTTGAAATAATCTTGTAAAAGGAATTGTGTAGACTAATAGGTCTAAATTTATCCAAAGAATCAGCCCTAGGAGATTTAGGAATGAGGACCAAAAAAGTGGAATTTATCTCCTTCAGAATACTTCTGGCTCCAAAGAACTCCTAAACATCCTTCACCACATCATCCATAACCACCTGCCAATAAAATTGGAACAAGAAAGTAGGAAACCCATCCGAGCCTAGGGATTTATTAGCAGGCAAAGAGAACAAAGATTCCATAACTTCCTGAGCATTAGGGATAGCCTAAAGCATTTTGTTGAAATGGTGTTGAATAATATAAGGAATACAAGACACAATATCATTTTGATCCATCTTAGATAACAAGGGATCCCAAGAAAAAAGAGAGGAGAAAAAGGAAACCACCTCAGCAAAGATATCTTTCTCTTGAGTCAGCAATTCCTGCCCCTTCTCAATCCCTAAAACTCTATAATTAGCTCTATGTTTGAGAGCAGATAGCTGGAAAAACTTTGTATTTTGATCCCCTTCCATTAGCCAATTAATTCTTAATCTTTGCCTCTAGAATTTCTCTTCCTCACTAATGATATTGTGCAAGTCAAATAAAATAGATAGCTCAGCCTCCCTATTTAAATCATTATATCCTTCCTACTGAATATTATCTTGAATTGAAGTAAGTTTAATAGATAGATCCTCCTTCTCATGAAAAATATGACCGAAATCCATTTTATTTCATATATTGATCATTCTCTTCATATTACTCAACTTTCTAGCAACTCTAAACATAGTAGTTCCTTCCATATCTATCCCCCATAAGAATTTCACTTTGTCTAATAAGTCAGGGTGAGAGGTCCACATCTTTTCAAACCTAAATGGAAAATTCCTTCTTGGTTCAATAGGAGCAACCAAAAGGGAAATAGGTGAGTGATCAGAGCCAACTCTTGGGAGTAGAGATAACTTACAAGAGAAGGTCTTCAACCAGTTAGGGGAGATTAAAGCTCTATCCAATCTAACCTAATACATTCCTAACCTATTCTTTTATTTGACCAAGTAAAAGTTCCTCCTAAAAGATTCAGATCCAACAAAGCCAAGCTATTTATAAGACTGGAGAGATCATATTTACTTTCCCAATTAGGTACCAAAACTCCCATCTTCTCTTCATCCACTAACAGAGTATTGAAGTCCCCCGTAATTATACCTTTCTTTAAGTTACTAGTCTGCACCAACTCCCCAACTTTAGTCTAGTAATTCTTCCTTTCTCTCTTATTGTTGGGAGCATATACATTCAACAAAAGCCAACTTTTATTGGAATACATATGAAACACCCTACAGAAAAGGATATTTCCATCATAATATTTAGTATTGAGTTTAAACTTCTAATTGTTGTATAAGGTTAACAAGCCTTTAGACACCCCCTTTGAATTCAAGGCTTCCCCAGTCATGATATTACTAAATTTGATTTTCCTCAAAATCTCTTTCTTCATCTTAGTTTCTTGAGCCAACATTATATTAGGTCTCTGATCTCTAATCATGTTCCTAATAATTTCTTTCTTATTGGCACCATTAAGGCCCCTAATATTCCATGAGATTATCTTCATTTTGTAATCATAGTACATTCCAAAAGAGTTTATTGGTGCCCATCTACCAAACTTCTTTTGGTCTCCTCCTCTCTGGCTTGTTTTTCAAATCTTCTACCTCTTCTAGACTATAATCCCACATCTAGTTTACTATTGCTTCTTGTCTCAACTAGCAAGTCATAGATGGCTCCCTATAGCTTTTCTTTCTTGGCTTTGGTGATAAAGAAACTTCCCTTTCCAACTCTATATACAGAGAGCGAGATACAATTAAGGCTATCCTTGGGGTCATGGGAATATCCAATGGCTCCACTTGTTTTTCCTTCACTGACTCTTCAACTATGATAGAGTCAAGGTCCTCCCCATCCTTTAGTTGATTCTTAGTCATTGAGCCCTGCAAGTTCCCAACCAATTCTATCCTATCCTCAATATTCTCATGTAAAGACAAGAAAATACCTTCTCCAAAAAAAACATCTACATCTTTTGAGATGTCAGGATAGATGACAAGTTCTTTCTCCCCGCTTTTAGTCTCATCTTCTTTGGTTTCAAAAGCTGGCTCCTTCCCATCATCAATAGTAGCCACTATTTCTTCCATTGACTTAACTGGCTGAAAGGAAACTTTCCCATCATGATTTGTTAATTCCACTCTCTATGGAATCTCCATTATCTTTTCTAGAACTACAACTAGATTTGGCTATGGAAGAGGATCTCCATGATTATTGATCTTTGGTCTAGATAAGACATCATTGTATTTCCTAAAAGAGGTAGTAGATGGTTTTTTCTTTTCTATCATTGAGTCTTTGTGAACCCCCTCCTTCTGACCACTCTTGATATTCTTCTTTTTCTAGATCAATTTGTCCCTCTATTGTGAAGAAGAAGGAAACTTCTTATTATCCTTTTTAACCTTTAGACATTGATAGGCCTTGTGCCCTATTTTCAAATAGTAAAAGTAGGCAAACAGGATACTTTCATAATCTAAGTTTTGAATATGTGTACCCAACTTAGAGTGAAAGAACACCACTTCAAGCATGGCATCCCCTTCCTTGAAACCAATGCAAATCCTTTCATAATTTAATGTACTCTTTGAAGCTATAATCATATTAATAGATAAAAGTTCCTCAAAAGGATTTTCCACTCTGAAAAAAAATCCTCATTCTAGAACTCCAATGGTAGCTGTAGAAGTCTAACCCATACCGGTGCTTGCTGAAAGAAAGATTCATTGAGATCTAGATTTGATGACATTTTTGAAGCACCACAATTGAATGACCTATACTCCAAGGTCCTTCACAAAGAATGTTAGCCAAGTCCTCTTTTTAGGAAAAATCAAAAGATAGAAATCCTTTTGCCATTGCTGTAACATTGACTTGGCCTTTAAGTGCCATTTCTTCATTGTGAAAGCTCCCACCAGATCTATGTTTTGTCTTTGTCCAATGAACTTCCCAACCAAAGTAGAGGCCATAGATGCAATGCTATGATCAACAAGCTCGTCCGGAATAGCAATCACACATGACCCCTTTTCCAAACTAGACAAGATCTTGATCAGAGGGAAAGAAGACTTACCAGATGATTTGACACCAAAAAGTGAAGACCATTTCTTCTCTAGAAGATTCCCTGACCAAAAGAGGCTTGTCCGGTCCTCTGCCATTATTATTTGTTAGCAAGTTGATCACACATAAATTAATAATGTTATTATTTTCAATATTTAAGTTTTAAAAATATATTTTAAGTTATATGTGAATTTAATTGACCAAAAAGTAATTATAGTAATCACTTGAAATATATTATATGTATAATTTAAATTTCTATAGTTTAATAAGTTAAGCACATATGTACCTTAGTACCACTTCACCTATATAATAATATATAATTGTATGGATTTGAATGTATGAATATATTTTCTTGGTGGGAAAGATTTTGTCCTTGACTGATGAAGGTGTATTTTTATAATATATTCATTTTTATTCTATTTAATAGAAAGAGAAAATCTTGTAAGGTGAAGGTATATTTGATTGCATATATTTCTAGTTTTCTTCACGAAAAAGGTTTTTAATCTTGAATGATAGTGTATATGTGTACTCGAAGTTGATTGACATTTTATATAATACTTTAGGTGCTTTCCATATATTTTATGTAGTTGCTTTAAATTTGAAGAGCATAACCACATTGGCCTTAAAAATCTTTGCTTACCTTTAAAAATTAACTTGATTAGTACTTTTATTAAACAAAACTAATGTTGATTAGTGGGAAAATAAGTTCAAACAGAGTTCAATGGAGAAATTACTAAGAATAGAGGTAAATGAAGAAGATGAAAATAACAATGGAGGTTTTAGAAAAAGATAATGATGAGGATTTTAAAGATGAATAGAAGCATTCATCAAATGAAGAGAAGGAAGTAAAACTAATTGGTATTTAATCAGAGACTCAATAAAGAGCTATTTTACTTATGGCTTGGAAGCTAACATCTATAGGTCTAGTGGATCACATGATTAGAAAGAGATTTAGTAACACACTAGCTCTCCATCCATGAAGAAGGCTAATGATGGCTTTGTTTCTTTGATGGGGACACAACCCAAGCACAAAATGGACACAACAGGAAAGGGAAATTTTTATTAACTTTTTAAATAAGCTAATACATCTAGTATAGAGAAAACATACTTCAAAACATGCCCTATGGGCTTACAATAGCATAAATCTAGATATAATTTCTCCTTTTAGTACCTCCTCTCAAACTCCACTTCGAATTACCTTTTACAATGCCATAAATGTCCTTAAATAGACCCTGGAGGGTTAAGGACTAGGAATACATTCTAGAAAGTGCTAGTTGGCATCCATCGACCAAATAGAAGGCTCCAAAAGTTGTGTTAGAAGTCAACGCAAATCTAGAAGAATCCAAAAATGGTAACCAAACTTTTGGGAGGCATAACTTTTGAACTGTAGCTCCGATTGACAAACTGTTTACATTTTTGGAAAGCTCTCGAAGTGCTGTATAGCCCTATGGACTAGCTTTGCTCGTCCCCCATTTTTTGGCCCTTTTTGAGGTCATGCCCCTAACCTAACTTTGAAGCATTCTTAGGAGGTCTCCAAAACCAAAAAAACTGCGATAACTTTCAAACTGTGGGGCCTTTTGACCTGATTCTTTTTTTGGAATGCTCTAAATTACAATTACATTCATCTGGCCAATTTACACCTCCTAGTTCACCAAAATGATGGCTCAATTACATACTCCTATTTTTTCAACATTTACACGTAACCCAAGGTGTTCAAATACTCTATCCTAGAACACTGATAGTGGAACTATGAGAATTGGAACCTTTATTTGACCCAAATGGGTATCCAAAAATGAAAACAAATGAAATAGAAACTAAGTTTAAGTACATTTTTTTTGGGTGACACAGGATTGCCCTTATACCTCTGGATGCTACTGCATCATTCTTCCATCTCAAAAATATAGGAACTATATTAGAGTGTTGTCCTTCCCTATCCTATCAAAGAAGTTGTACTTCAACCACTCGAGATCATGAATTGATTTTGGATGTAGGGCTTCATATTAGCCTTATTATTAATGATGTATTTCTAGTTTTTATTGTAACATGTTAGTAGGCAAGGAAGGTTCATTTAAGTGTTTAAGAGAAGTATTTTTGTATAGGTGGCTTTTATGTCATGTTAAATGTTTGATTTCTCAACACTTGGAGTGAGAGTACAATATGAAACAAAACCTTTCCAATTTGTTATTACATATTATTGATGATGTTATCTCTAGTTCTAGGTAGGATCAATAGAATTTATGGGTTCAATTTATTTTAAGTAAGCAATTTTTTTAGTTTATCCTTGTTAAGTATTCTAGATTCAATAGTAGGTAGATATTTATATGAAAATCAAGAAAACTCTCATTAAATTTTCTTAAGATTGAGGCCATGCATTTATATTTTTAATAAATGGTCCAAAAGAAAATACAATCGGAGTGGCCATCTTTATATCATTGCCAAGGATCCACTTTAGAAATGATCTTCATTTTTTTTTTAGCATATATAGTCAATTTTCTATGAGGAAAAAATAAAAAAATAACATGCTTACTTTATTGGAGTTTAATTAAGTTTATACCCAACCATGGTATTGTTGGAGTAATAGATAGTTCTGTCTAAATTTTAGTATAACCATGTTGTGCTAGGAGATCACCTAAAGAAATGATAGTGTCTAAACTGTATTTTAAGAAAAAGGTCTTCTTTGTATAGGTAACATCAAGATAGGAGGTGAAACTATATACTTTTATTTTTGTTGGATGGCTTGTTGGAACTTCTCAACCCACTTCAATTTTACTCATGTGTGTACAATTATGTGAAGGGGTGAAGCTCATTATCAATAGGAGCTATGAAACATCCAATCGATTAAAGTTTTCCTTGAAGTTTGTGCAATTTAGATTGGTTAGAGGTGTCATGTCAACTATAGCTTTATCATTAGTGTTATCTACTTCAATGCCTCTACCAAAAATTGTGTATTCAAGTATATTTCTTGAAGTAACACCAAAGATTTTTTTTTGGGTTCATCTCACTCATAGCTCTTCATATGTATAAATTGTAATAATAGCCAAGTCAAAGTCTATCAAGTAACTAATTTTTCTAATATGGCATCCATATAATCTTCCATAATAGTGTAAAAATATCATAAAATATTATTTTCATTTCTCTTTGATTGGTAACCCATATTTTCTTTAAACCAAAAGGCATCAAATATTAAAAAAGACTCCCCAAGTGCATATGAAGATAGTTTTAATTTGATCATTTGATGAAGGGTGCTCCCCTTAATACCATAAATACATAACAAAAATAAAGAAATAACAATATTTAGCAAGAACAAAATATGGGCTTCCTATTATCATTGCAAATGTGGAATTACAAAATTTAGGATTACAATATGCTAACCCACATGGCCACCTTCATTACAATAATCTACAAGAAAAATTTGTGAACTATCACCCATAGTTGTCCTAGACAATGTATGGTCATTTCTTAAATAGGCAATTTTATGCCACTCAAAAAGGTTCTAGACACTCAAACTTAATACCTAAGGTTGGAAAACCCTAACAATACATATAGAGTTAGCTAAATACATTTTTTAAATTTATTTTGGGAGTTTTGGTTAGCCCAACTTTAGAAGTCCATAACTTTTGAATCGTTGCTTTGATTGGCTATTATAACCACTTTTCATAATCCTTAGCTCATGAATTACAGACTTAGATCTATGCAAGAACCCATCCATCAAGTGTTCAAGCCTCATCTAAGAATGTCTAGGCCTCCAATGGTTAGCCTAATTTTTTATACCAAAATTACACACCAAAAATCTGCAATAAAATCCATGAATACTCATGATATGGAACTGAACCTCCATTGGTAGGCTGATATATCCAAGATGAATATCAACCTCTAAAATTAGGACATTCTGAGCTCATATGAATGACTTACTAAGTAGCAAGCCTTTATAAAAAACTACTCTATACAGAGACAACCCTTATTCAAGAATCATAAAGGAAATATTTTTGTGTGATGTAAGATTACTCTTCACCCAAGATTCTCTTGCATCAAACACTCAAGGTAATTTGAGAAGTGATCCATCATGTCTCAAATGTTAAGAGGAAAACCAAGATGGTTAACCGTGATGAATCTTCCACTAGCTTCCCTTTCCATTTGACCAAGTATTCTTCATAAGTTTTGTTCCTTGTAACTTTTCCAACACTACTATTTAGTATCTACTCAATCTCCTTTGTAGCCAAACTAGTTGATGGAATACTCCACTATTCTTCTATAACTTAATCTCCATTAGCTCCTTCACAATACTCTATCAAATCTAAAATGTTAAATACTGGTGAAATACTCAATTCAGCAAGCAACTCTATTTCATAGGCATTTCTAGAATTATGCCTTTTCACTATCTTGCATGGTCCAAACTTCCTTATTTTTAGTTTATTATATGTACCCAATGGAAAATGCTCCTTTCTCAAATGAACCATGAATTCATCTCTAATATGAGATTACTTATACCTCATTTTCACATCTACCGTATCTTTGTACCATGTATTCATCTTGATAATGTGCTTCCTCATCTCCTCATGGATATTCTTCAAATGTTTAGCAAATTCTTCTTCTTTAGCACTCTTTATTTCTCCTTTATCTAATTGCCTCAATTCAGAAGCATTTATGTAATGCAAGCAAGAGGATGAATAACTAGGGCCAAAAGCTCACCTACCTATCCAAACCACCCTACAAGAGTTCACACAACAAAAGCAAACATGAAGATCAATAACCAAAGGAGGAATAAGAGTGAAATAATTTTATTGATTCACCAAAATATCTTCATACATGCCCAGCTATAAGGCCTTTTGGGTTATGGCCAATTACAAATACATTCACATTCAAAGATCTAATTGCAAATTCACACTTTCAGTTCTGCTCTCTAATCTTCTTCACAAAAACTTACCTAACTCTAAGCCTAAACACTTTATATATACTTGCCAAAATGGCTTACAGATTATTCTAGAACATTACATAAGAGGAAGGCAGACCCAACAATGGTCTGGATGCATCCCAAGAAAATATCTTAACATAAATGTGGTAAACAAAATAAATCCTGCAAGTTGGCTCATAGAAATCACATCCAAATGTTGACACTCGACATACACTGGGTAACTCAGTGAATGAAGAGTCACTTGGCATACACTAGCTAACTGAACGAATGAAGACTCACTTGGCATACACTGGATAACTTGATGAATGAAGAGTCACTTGACATACAATGGGTAACTCGATTAATGAAAAGTCACTTGGCATACATTGGGTAACTCGGTTAATGAAGAGTCACTTGGCATACACTAGGTAACTCGGTTAATGAAGAGTCACTTGGCATACACTGGGTAAGTTGGTGAATGAAGAATCACTCTGCATACACTGGGTAACTTTGCCAATGAAGAGTCACTTGGCATACACTTTTTAACTTGGTTAATGAAGAGTCACTTGGCATGCACTGGGTAACTTGATTAATGAAGAATCACTTGGCGTACACTAGAGCTACAATAACTTGACATCAACATGCAGAATGAACAAAATAAGTAGGATAACAAGGCAACCTAGGATGCTCCTACATCATACAATCGGGGTTGAAAGGAATGATTATCCTAAATCATTGAGATGTCACAATCTGAGTGGAATCCAACTCAGATTACAAAATCCATGAAGCATCTTCAATAGGCCTATTCTTCCACTTTACCAAATATTTATAGTAATATTTTCCTCTTGTGCTCCTGCCAACTCTTTGATCCAATATCTATTCAACTTCTTCAATCTGCTTCTTAGGATAATCTTCTAATACAACAACTTCATCATTTGACTCATGATACTTATACAAATCAGCAATATTGAATATAGGAGATATATCCATGTCATTAGGTAACTCAATTTCATAAGCATTACCACTATCAAACTTCTTCAAGATCTTACAAGGTCCAAATTTCTTCATCTTCAACTTACTGTATGTTCCAATTAGGAATCTTCCTTTCTTTAGTTGAACCATCACCTCATCACCAACTTGAAAATCATGGTGTCTTCTAGACTGATCAGCATTCTTCTTATACTTTTAATTACTTTTTTCCAACCTCAACTTCACTTTCTTATGCAAAGACTCCATAAAATCAGCAAATTCTTCTCTTGTAGCACTTTTTTTTCTTCACAACATCTCTCAAATTTAATATACCTCTAGGATGCATTCTAGTAATAATTTCAAAAGGTTTCTTCCCTATACTCCTATTCACAAAATTATTAAATGCAAATTCAGCTTGTGCCAATACCATCTCCCAATTACTTGGCTTATTCCCAACTAAACATCTCAACAAATTTCTCAAGCTTCTATTCACAACCTCTGTCTATCCATCTGTCTATGGATGGAATGTAGAACTAAACTTCAGCTCAGTATCCATCTTCTTCCACAAAGTCTTTCAAAAATAACCAAAAAACTTACTATCTCTATCTAAAATAATACTTCTTGGTAATCCATGCAATCTCACAATCTCTTTAAAGAAAAGTTCAGTAACATGCTTAGCATCTGATGTCTTCTTACATGGTATGAAATGAGCCATCTTAGAAAATCTATCAACTCTGACAAATATAGAATCATACCCATTCACTATCTTAGGCAATCCAAGAACAAAATCCATACTGATGTCAGTCCAAGATTTCTCAGGAACAGTAATAGGTGTGTACAAACTAGTATTTTGACTCACTCCCTTTGCAACTTGACAAATTCCACAACTCTTTACAAATTTTTGAACATCCTTATACATTTGTGGCCAATAATATTTCTCTTTCAGCAAACTCAATGTCTTATCAATTCCAAAATGTCTAGCTAATCCACCACTATACTTTTCCTTAATTAGATGCAACTTCAGAGGACTTCTAGGAATACATAACTGAATACCTTTGAACAATATACCTTCTTGAATGAAATATTCATCGTACTTACTTATGTGGTTTGTTAGATTTGGTGCTCTGCACTCTCTCCATGCCTCAAAAAAATTAGGATCAACATCATACAATTCTTTCATTTCATCAAAACCAAGAACTTCAACCTTCATTTTAGTCAAAAAAGAATGTCTTCTACTCAATACATCAACAACTCTATTAGTGACTCCACTCTTATGCTTGATCACAAATGTAAAATTCTGCAAGTACTCAACCCAGTTCATATGTCTCTGATTCAATTTATGTTGACTTCCCAAGTATTGTAAAGCTTTATGATTAGTATATAGCACAAACTCTTTAGGAATCAAATAATGTCTCCACTTCTTCAAGGCTTGAACAATGGCATAAAATTCTTGATCATACATAGAATACTTCCTTTTAGCATCATTCAACTTTTCACTAAAGAAAGCAATAGGCTTACCTTCTTGACTTAATACAACTCCTATTGCATTACCACTTGCATCACATTCAACTTGAAATACTTTGTTGAAATCAAGCAAAGAAACATAGGTAATTCAGTAGCCTTTTCTTTCAAACTCTCAAAACTCTTATCAGCTCCATGTGTCCACATGAATTCTTTTTTGTCTCCCCTCATTGTTTCAGTCATAGCATTACAAACAACACTGAAATTCTTTATAAACTTTCTATAAAAACTAGCGAAACCATGAAATGATCTTACCTCACCCACATTCTTAGGTGTAGGCCATTCCAAAATTGCTTTAACCTTCTCAGGATCCATTTTCAATCCATTAGCTAAAATCACAAATCCCAAATACACAATCTCCTCTTGCATAAGAGAACACTTTTTTCAGATTAATCAACAACTTTTCCTCTTTCAACCTTTGCAATACTTGTCTAATATGCTCAAGATGTTCTTCCTTAGTCTTGCTGAGTATTAGAATATCATCCAAATCAACAATCATAAACTTACACAAGAATCTTTTTAGAACTTCATTCATCAACCTCATGAAAGTACTAGGTGCATTAGTCAAACCAAAAGTCATAACCAACCATTCATACAAACCATCTTTTGTCTTGAAAGTAGTCTTCCATTCATCACCTTCTCTGATTCATATTTGATGATAGCCACTCTTCAAATCAATCTTGGTAAAATACTTTTCTCCACTCAAACAATCCATTATGTCATCCATCCTCGATATAGGAAACCTATATTTCACTTTGATTTTTTTAATAACTTTGGAATTAGTACATGTTCTCCATTCTTGATTCTTTTTAGGTGCTAATATAGTAGGTACAACACATGGACTCAAGCTTTCTTTGATCAAACCTTTCTACAACAACTCATGCACTTGTTTATTAAGTTCCTCATTCTCTATAGGTGTCAATCTATATGGTGCTTTGTTTGGAAAACTAGCTCCATGAATCAGATCCATACAATGGCTTATACTTCTTACTAGAGGTAAACCATCAAGAATATCATCAACAATTATTTCTTTATACTCATTCAACAATTTGGTAATTTCTACTAGCACTTGGCTATCACTATTTGCTGTCACTTAGTCATTACTAGCTTCTGCTACTCGGTCATTACTACCAACACTCGATCCTCTAGAAACTATGGCAAAATAGACTTGATCCTTTTTCATTTCCCTTTCAAATTATTTCCCATTAACCATGCAAATTTTTATAGCAGTACAATTAACCTCATCTGGACTTTCAATCAAAGGCAAAAATGTTTGTTTCTTCCCATTTACTCAAAGAGTATATTGATTCAATCTTCCATCATGTATAACATATCTATCATATTGCCAAGGTCTACCCAACAAAATATGACAACAATCCATGGGCATTGAACAGCATCACAATAGGTGTATCATAGTCATGCACTAGGCCTTGCTTAGGAATAATATATTCAAACTAAGGACTATTTTCCCCACCATGATGTACATTTAATCTTATCAACCCAGGGACATATACTTGAAATGGTTGGCATAGTATGTGCACAAGGTCTCTTAATGAGTCACTAAGCTTATGTTGTAGGAAAGTGAAAATGCAAGGAAAAGAACTTTCACTACTACTGTAGGAAGGTAAAACACTTAACTCTATGAATACTATAAATACAATGGAAAAGATAACAGATATTCCAACTTGGCTCATCCACTAAAATTGTTCTCAGATATGTTGTAGGAACATTCACTGAGTGCGATGTTACAAGAAGGAACCTACTACTTCTACTTAAGATACTACTAATGCTTGAAAATAAATCTATTCTATCCTAATCTAATCCACCTCCCAAGTGGGCCCCCTTGGTTGGCTTCTCTAAACTATTAACATAGGATAGAAGCCAAAGAAAACTATTTCATTCCATTTAGATATTCATTACATAACACAAAACTATAAAAGTTAACAGTCTGCACTCAGAACTTTTCTTCTTACTCGCTAAAAAAAACTTAAAACACTAGGGTCAATTCCTATATATATATATATATATATATATATAGGAGATCAACACTTTATTCCATAATAGAAAAGTAAACGTCCTAGCTTTAAATCTTCAAGAGAGAAAATAGGAAGAACAACTAAAGGTGGGAAGAAGAAATAACAGCTTAAGGCTGGAATAATAAAGTCTTAACATCCACTCACCATAGAGTAAATGCAGAGAAGGTAATGAATCTTCATAGCTCCTCTTTACTTGCTACTATATTTTCTAGAACCGTTACAAATTTCTCCATTGTGGTTGCTCCTTAGTGCTCACTTCTCCTTGAATGTTGTTGATGCCTAACTTTAAAATCCCTCTAATGATCTTTTAGTCTTCATTAATAGGTTAGTTATGACACAAATCATGTTTTCAAATAAACATTTATCAAATTAAATTCAAACATAAGAACAAACATTTTGATAACTATATGAAATACTGCATACTAGATATAATATGAGCAAAAGATGACATAGTTTCTACCCCATAGGTTCATCAAAGGTTCGATAAACATAGGTCCATAAGTGTTTTAACAAAGAAAATTAAAGTATCAACAAAGTATCTTAAACACCACAAAATAAAGGCAAATTTTAGTCTCATCATCTACCCCCTGCCAAAGTAACGTTTGTCCTCAAGCATTGCACTTCCTTGTTAGAGACCTAAACTCTCCAATTTCTATCCTCCCCTTTCTGTTGCTCTTAAAAGTGTAGTAAAATCCTTTGGTTCTCTCCCACACTTCTCTCTGATGATCTTCCTTCAACTTATCAAGTCTATCAACATTGATATAATACAAGGGTCATAGGAACATTGGATGTTGCATTGTTAAAGGACATCACAACTCTAGGCTTGGCTACTTTCCAAGTTCTAAATATTTTGGAACTCTATGTAGCATAGCTTCCAAGTTAATAGGGTTGTGTGGTTTTTATTTCTTAAGAGATTCAAGTAGTCTCACCCACCTACTCCTTATACTAGTCATGGCTCTCAGAAATGCAAAGTAGGGAAAATTTTCATATTCAACATAAACCTTAGTTCTAGCAGAAAGTATCTTCTCCCTTACTATTGCATTCTCATTTCCATAGGTCAGTGTAAACCAATCCCAGAGCATCTCCTCTGGCTTACTACTTTTTTCTCTCAAAGGTAAAGGTTTTTCTCTCTCCTCATCTCTATAGTCATTCAACTGTCTATCATAATTTTCTTCACTAGACATCCATGGCATGAGAGCTTTTAAATGTAGATCTCCTATGTAAAACAAAGGATTCCACTCAATCTCTACAGGAATAACAAAGTTATGAACATATAATTCACACAATAAATTTTGCTACCATGGTGGTAAATTTTGATACAACACATAAAATTCGTGTGCTAACTTAAACTCTGCATTCACATTCTTGAGAGTTAACATTAACTAAAACAAAAGAAATTGCTCTTTCAAGCAGAGAGCATAGACTCTAGGTGGTGGTTTACAAGCAAGGGCTTGGTCAACTAGCTTAAGGGCATGGTCCATGTGCTATTTTTGGCTTTCTAGCTATTCTTTCAATTCTGCAATTTCCTCATTTTGTGATACTATAATCTTATTCATCTTCTTCTTTTCTTCTTTCCATAATGCTTCAGCAAACCAATACTATCCATAAAGTGAAAAAGGATCTTCTATAGGGTGACAACACTATTGTCTTCTCCTTCATGATCTCTTTTCCTCCTTTGTTCCTACCATAGATGCTCTGCCAAACTATTGATCCATGTTGATCTATGTATAACTAAGGTAGTATTTGGATCAACATACTCAGGAACTATTTCATCCCTACAGCTAGAAGTGTTTGGTAAATTTGCTAGGGTATCATCTATACTTGCTTTAATTTCTTTTCCATGCTCTGTAGTAAGATTATCAGAAGTATTTGTTATCTCAGGATGAGGGGGAGAATGATCGGAAACAATTTGCATGAGAGATTCCCTGGGGGATGTTTTAGACAACATAGGATCCTTAGAAACCTACCCTCTCATTCTAGGGCTTCTCCGTATAGGGTCTCTTCTTGTATTACAACTTTTTGCCTAATTTTTTGCTTTGGTGTCATTACTGTAGGATCAATTGCTACAAGACCCTTCTTTTTTCTCTTTTGTTTTACAATTGTAGGACTTGGTTCTTGCTAAACAAAAGTTTCTTTTGGTAATTTTCATTTCCTCTTAGCTTTTTTGGTAGCAAGTTTAGGGATTTCTTGTATAGGTGGAGGCACATTTTCTTGAATAGGGGTAGTTTCTTGTTCATTTCCTTGAGTCTTTTTAGTTTTAGCTCCTTGAATGTTTTGTTCTGTAGGCTCACTATTGGGAGCTATGTTTTCCTCACTATGTTGTGCACTAGGCCCAGCTTGGGGTGTCATGGTTTTAAGTTGCACAAACTCATCCTGTGTTAAAGGGGATACATCCCTAAGAGACCTCTCTATTAAAAACTTAATTAAAACATGGTGAGTAACAAAATTCTATTTCCCTTTCTGAGTCTCCTCTACACTAATGCAAAGCATATTATACAAGAAATTTACAATATTCATTGTAATATTATGCCTTACACAGCTAAGTAGCTTGAAATAATGTGCATGCAAGAGAGAAAATCTCCCTTCACAAGTAAAATACTTGATAATGTGCATTTCTAATTCAGGGTATGGTGGGGGT
The DNA here is from genome assembly GCA_028749045.1 of Cupressus sempervirens. NCBI lineage: Eukaryota > Viridiplantae > Streptophyta > Pinopsida > Cupressales > Cupressaceae > Cupressus > Cupressus sempervirens. The sequence continues at coordinate 689,890,822 of CM053783.1, forward strand.
AATGAAAACCTCTTACATCCTTGTTTCATGACATCCAATTGAGGGTCATGTGGTCCATTAAATTGGGCCCTCGCTGACCTAGTGTCATATGTGCTCGGGTAGTGCTCTCCAACTGCAGGTAACCCTGTTACTTATGTGATGCACTCCTCTATTGCAACTATTGTCAATCCCCAAATAGAAGCTTCACCCTGGTCGAATGCCTTGGTAAATTCTATAGCCACCTCTTCATCATATGCCATTAAACTTAAACAATAACCTAGCCCTCCACAAGCATTGAATCTTCTCACAGCTTCTACGTCAGAAAGCAACACAATGTACTCTATCAGCTCTCTCCTTTGCAAATTCCCACCCATTTCTCAACTCTACTACTCTATTTTTTCCCCTTTTTTTGAATTCAAGCTTCAAACTCTACATTATTCCTTAGGCTCATCACATTACTTTATTTTAGGAAGTAATTAATTGCCATAACAAATTGTTATGTACAATAATTAAGCTTTGAATGGAGGTAAATCATAAGTTTGTTTGGAAATTGTTTGAAAATAGGGTTCAAATGACGAATTTTTTTTAAATAGGTCACATCATAGCTTGACACAAAAAATCATTCAAAAATAGGGAGTACAACGCCTTTGCATACTTATGGCAACAAATTTTCATTAATAAGGGGTAATGCAAAGATTTAGAAAATCATCATAGATAATCAGACATGCCATTGGATAGTATGACCTTCCCTGTCCCCTGCTAATTTTAGACAAGTGTCCTCACTTGTCAAATCAGTATGAGTGAGGGACTAACATATGCCACCATTATATATTTCATGCAGTATTAAATATAATTGATGAAATCTATGTACTTATAAATGAAAGATAATTTGAAAATGTTATACCTATCGAGTTGATTGTTGCACATACCAAAAAGGTGGTGGAAATAATGTCAGTGGTAGCTTCCATCAACATTTAAAAATTTTATTGAAAACATGAAAATTTTGATTATGTGGAAAGTGGGTGGATGGAAGATTAAGAAATGAGATGAGGTGGATGGGTGGAAGATAAAGATATGAGATGGAAAGAAAAAATGAACAAAAAGTGAACTTTATGTGAACAAAATTTTTATTATTATGAGCATGCAAACAAATAATTAATGTTGAAGAGCAACAGTCAAAAGGTTGACACCTTCGACTATAGGAAGAGTTTCTTGAGTCATAGTTGAATCTGGCTATTGGAACTACTATAGGAAATCAGATTTTTTTTGGTTCCTTTTGTATAACTTGAGTCGGTGACCATTGACTAACAATTTGGAAGGCACTTGATCAATTGTGGTTAGTTGCACAACTCCATTTTCAAAGACATGACTGATTTCATATGGTCCTAACCATCATGTTTGTAGCTTTCCTCGCATTTCCTTGAAGTGGGAGTCATATAATAATGCCCAATCACCAAATTGAAATTTTTTACTAATAATATGAGAATCATGCCATTGTTTCCTTTGTTTTTGTACTAGTTCAATATGTTCCAAAGTGGCTTTACGAATCTCATCCAAAAAGTTAAGATGCAAAAGGCATTCTCTTTGTGCTACAGGAAGGTCAATATCCTATGCCAAGGCTTTCCTTAGAGTTTTATGTTCAAATTCAATTGGAAGCATTGCCATCTTTCCATATAGGAGCTCAAATGGTGTGAATCCTGATGTAGTCTTCCAAGTTGTTCTATAAGCCCAAATAGCTTCTTGTAATCTGCTGGTCCAATCTCAACGATGCAAATGGACTATTTTTGTTAGAATATTTTCTAGCTCATAGTTTGTAACCTCTACTTGTCCTTTAGCTTGTGGATGATAAGGACTACATTTTTGGTGCCTGATGTTATATTGTTTCATCAATTCTGAGATCAGGTTAGAAGTAAATTGTGCATCTTGGTCAGTAACTAGCTCTTTGGGAACACCATAGTGGGTAAAAATATCTTCATACAAGAATTCAGCAACTTTTTCATCATAGGCATCCTTCATAGCCTTAACTTCAACCCATTTTGTTAGCTAGTTAGTGCATACAAGAATATAGGACTTCCCATTGGATGGAGGATCAATTGGACCAATGAAGTCCATTCCCCATTTGTCAAATGGTGTGAACACCATTTGAGGATTAAGAGGCATTTCATCTATTCTTGTTGGTTGACCCATCCTTTGACATTGGTTACACTTCCTTGTATAGTTTACTACATCCTTATGAAGTGTAGGCCAATAATAACCAGTTGTCAGGATTTTGAAAGCTGTCCTTTTGGCTACAAAATTTCCTTTGCATGGTTCATTATGACATGCATGTAGAATGGCATATATCTCATCTTCTCTGACACATCTTCTCATAACTTGATCAGGTCCAGTATAGAACAAAAGATTATCTATCCAAGAGAAATGAAAACTTTTCTCTACAAGCAACTTTCTTTCCTTATAAGAAAAATTTGTTGGTATCTTGTTGGTTGCACAATATAGTTAGCAATATCTACATACCATGGACTTTGAACAATAATATGAAACAAATGCTCATTTAGAAATGCATCATCTACCAAATTAGTGTCAGTATCATCATGATGGATTCTTGATAAATAATTAGCTAGAACATTGGCTTTCCCAGGCTTATCAACTATGGTTATGTCAAATTCTTGTGATAATAGTAACCATCTTGCTAACCTACTTGTTATAGCATGTTTTTTCATGAGATATTTGATTGCTCCATGATTAGTATGAACATAGATGGAATAACTAGTTATTTAATGCCAAAATTTGTTTAGGGGATAAACTACTACTAGCAATTCTTTTTCTGTCATGGTGTAGTTCAGCTCTGGGCCATGAAGACTCTTATTGATATAATAGATGGCATTTTCAAGATTTTTGAATTTTTGTGCTAGGACTACACCTATGGCATAATCAAAGGCATCAATATATATGTGAAAAGGTAAATTCCAATCAAGGCCTTGTAAAACTAGGGCTGTGGTCAAAAGTTTCTTAAGCTATAGGAAGGCTTCATCACATTCAAATGTCCAGCTAAATTCAACTTCTTTTGTAAGTAACTTATACAAAGGACTAGCTATTTTACTAAAATCTTTTATAAAATGCCTATAATATCCAGCATGTCCTAGAAAGGATCTTACATCTTTTGATTTTGTAGGTATGGGCAATGTTTGAATTACCTCTATCTTAGCTAGGTCCACTTGTATTCCTACAACAGATATGAAATGACCAAGTACCATGCCCTCCTAAATGAGCATGAAATTTTTTTCACTATTCAGTGCCAAATTATGATCTTGACATCTCACCAAAACCTTTTCAAGATTCATCATTGCTTCTTCAAAAGTAACTCCAAATGTTGTGAAGTCATCCATGTAGATTTCCATACAATCATGTGATATATCAGCAAAGATACTGATAACTACTCGTTGAAATGTTGCAAGATCATTACATAGACCAAATGGTAAAATATAATATGAAAAAGTACCCCATGGACATGTAAATGTGGTTTTATCTTGATCTTCAGGAGCAATACTAATTTGATTATAACCACTATACCCATCTAGAAAGGAGAAATACTTCTTTCCAACTAGTGTATCTAGAACTTGGTCTATGAAGGGTAAAGGAAAATGATCTTTTTTAGTAGCCTTATTCAATTCTCTATAACCTACAAAAATTCTCCATTTCCCTCCTTTCTTAGGCACTATAACCAGAGGTGAAACCCATTTACTATCAGATATAGGATAAATGAAACTAGCATCAAGCAATTTTTGCAATTCAGTTTTGACTATTTCTTTAAGGCTTGGATTTATCCTTCTCTAGGGTTGACAGAGTGGTAGAAAACCTTCATTAATGTATATTCTATGAGTACAAAATGTAGGGCTCAATCCTTTCATATCACCATAGTCCCATGCAAAAGCCTTCTCATGCTTCTGAAGCAATCCTTTTAACTATTCCATCTGTGTGGATGTTAATTTGGGATTAACATGCAGTTTATGGTGTTTACTCAATTCAATAGTAGTAGTGAATTCTATCATAGAAATTTCAAAGATTTGACTTATTTCTAATTCACAAGGGAGGAGTGAACAAAGAATTTTAGGTTCTTTGAGCAAAGTCCAGTTCTTATGACATTCCTCATATGTGATTAATTCTAACACAGAGCTTTCAAATACATCTTTCTCTACTACACAAGTGTTACTGAGGATACTCTGGATTACTGAATCTTCTTCTTGCAATTTTAGAAAAGACTATCTATGCAACATCATGAGTGTTACTATAGAATTTAACTATTCTTCTTCATCTCCTAAATCTAGCCAAACAGATGTACTCAAATCTAGTAATGGTTGGGCTAGAGGATATAAATCAAATTGCTTTGTTGCTTGGCCATTTGATATGGTCATGTTCCTTGATCTACAACTTATATTTGCATCAGTTGTGGCTAACCATGGTCTACCTAAGATGACATGATAAATAGATTGATTGACTTTAGGGGACAAAATCATAAAGTCTGCAGGATACTCTAGAGAATCTAAGGTCACAACAATATTCTCTATCATCCCATCAAGAGTGACAGTGGAACTATTTACAAGTTGTAGAATGGTTGGAGTAGGCCTTAATCCTTCTATTTGCAACTTATGAAGGCCATAACTTTCAAATCGTTGCTATGATTGGCTATTATAACCACTTTTGAAAATCCTTAGCTCATGATCTATAGGCTAAGATTTGTGTAAGCATCAATCGGTTGAGTTTTGGAGCCTCATCCGAGCACATTTAGGCCTCCATTGATGATCCTAAACTTTTTATACTAGAATTGTACACCAAAAATCTATTTAATGAATCCATGAATACTCATGATATGGCATTGAACCTCAACTGGTAGGCTAATATCTCCAAGATGAATATCCACCTCTAAAATTAGGACCTTATGAGCTCCTATGAATGAATTACTAAGTAGCAAGCCTCTAGAAACAACAAATCTACACTGAGAAAACCCTAATTCAAGTATCATTAAGGAAATATTTTTGGGTAATGCAAGATTGCTCTTACCCTAGGATGCTCCTACATTGTCATTCAATTGCAATTTGGAAGTGATTATCTCAAAAAAATATCATGCATTAAAGAAGAATGGAAGTCTAATTTTTAAAATCATGTCAATTTGGGTGAGTGAAAATTAACTTTAGGAAAATATTTTCTCAAATTTTAAAATTTGGTGCATATGCAAATTCTTCCATTTATTTCACTAACTAAAAAAAGGTTTGAATTCCAATCAGAATACTCAATAGATCTAATATATTCCATATCTCTAGAACCTCTTGAAGTTATTTTATGAATAAGGAATTACTTGAGAATGAAATTTTGGAATATTTTGTTTAAACATTTGGGCTGTAGAAAAAATATCAGGTGATGAACTACTAGTTTGAGTTAAAATCTACACATATCTAAATAAGACCGTGCAAAATTTATACTCTTTCACAAAATTGTCATAATTTTTTCTTTTTTTTTCTTGTGATAAGGATCCTTTTTAAAATGTGATGTTATGGTTTTTTATTATTCCAATAATTACTTCTTGTGATGATTCCACCAATATAGGAAACATTTCTTGATATTGTGACATGTTATTAGGAAGGATTTTTTTAGAAGATGATATTACAATAGGAATAGAGTTCAAATATTGTTTCATCATGTTTAGCTCTAAATGCTTCTAATTAATGTATTTAATTTTTTTTCCAAAGTATTCTTATTTAGTATGAAGTATTATGAAAAACCCAACTAAAAATTCTTGTAATGGTATGTTCTCTCATAGGCCAAAGAATTCAAAACTATCATCATATTTTTAAAAATGTATAGGATAGGGGGTCCTTGTAAGTCTCAATCTAAAAGTAAAGATACAAGTGTTCAAGTTATTTAGATTGGGGTGTAAATGATTATGTGAATAAGATGGAAATTTTATGGTCTATGAACAAGTTAGAAATATGTGTGCTAGTTCCCCCCTTAACATAGGATGGGTACAACTAAATTTTGATAGATCATCTATGGGAAACCTAGTTAGGGGGGATGGGGTAGACTCATTAGAGATTGTTCAAAATAGATTGATACAAGTATGATAAATTTTTTTTAATCACTATTTTGTCAGTAATGTCAAACCTACTATTTTTCTAGTAAGACAACTACTTATATGATTTGAGTACCATCACTGATTTGATTGATGAAGAGGATTTGATCAAATGATGTAACAATAACACCTAGAGGAAAGGTTGAGTTATGATATGAAAATAAGTACAAAAATTAGCTAAGACAATGATATCATAGTACATTGATAACCTACTTAAGGTTGCAAAGGTTGGTTATACTAAGCAAGTTCAAAAGAACAAGTTAAACAAAGATTGTCTACCAAACTTGACCAAATGGATAGTAGGTGCTGAGAAAAGTTAGTGCAAGCCAAGAAAAAAATTAGTTGGAGCCGAGTGAAAGTCTATTTTAGTGTATGCCAAGAAAAATAGAGGATATCAAGTAAAGTTTAGTTGATGCCAAGTACCAGTAAACTTTAGTTTGTGTGAGTGATTTTTTAGAGGATGTTGAACAACACAGTTTTTGTCAAGCATCAGAAGCAAGTCAATGCTGAGTGTAAGAATTATTAGAAAGATTGTGAATTTGATGGATTTGATCCAACAAGTTTGTTTTCTTGGATTGTGTGAACTAGGTAGAAGATAAGATTGATGAGTTGGTGGCATAGAATTCATTGTAACCTATTTTGAGGTGAATTCAAATAGGATTGAAGGAGAAGTTTCTAGAAATAAAATGGAATGAGGGGTAGATTCATTGAATCCTACCTAATTTTTTCTAATGATAAATTGGATGATGGAGAATGAATGAAAAAATAACTTAATTCTCTATTAATAAGAATGGCTAGTCAAAATTAAGGGTTGTCATGTGCAAGAACCTAAGAAAGACAAGGAGTCTAGGGTATTACTTTATTAAGTGACCTAATTGAAGAGTCTGTATTGGAAATTTAAGAAAGAAGGCTGAAGGGTATGGATGCTTGAAGGGTGAACAAGCTATCAGACCTGAAGTGTGTGAAAGGAAAGTAGAATGGAGGACTAAAACAAAGATCTATAATCTACAAATGGAGTTGTAAGTTGTTATTAGATCAAGCCATACTATTAATCTCTAATAATTCTATCGATCTAGGTTAAATCCTTTGGATTAAGGTTGACCTAATAGTCATTTGTAAAGCCTTTAACTAGGTGAAATTTGAAGTGAATGGTCTAAAGTCCTCTAGCAAGGCTCAGTCCTAATAGGGTGATTGAAATCCTTTAACTGAGTCACATTTAACAGTGTGTATTGTAACCTTTAATAGGGTTGGCCTTTCACAAGGCATCACTTCAAAAGAGTGAGAAAGAGTAGCATGTTACTGGTGGTTTTTCCCAAATTGGGTTTTCACATAAATTATTGTGTCAAGTGTGTTATTGAATTCTTTATGTTTCATGTTTACATTTTTGCAAATTGATTTGACAGTAACCTTCAAGTTTTTAAGTGATTGCACAATCTTATGGATGCATGCATGATGATAAATATTTTATGGGTTCTCTAAGATATGAAAAGGCTCATTTATACATTTGGACCTTGGATAATTGATTCACCCCTTCCCCCCTCTTAGTTATTCTAAGAAATTCCAACAATTGATATCAGAGCCATCTACTTAAGAGGACTAGTTTGAAGGTACTAGAAGCACAAAGATCAAGATGTCAAAAAGAGAAGTACCCAAGCTTAATAGAGATAACTTTCCTACATGGAAAATTTTGATGAAGCTACACCGTTGAGGACTTGGAGATCATGCATAATCTACCATTACTACTAAGCATGTTGATTTTGCAGGAGCCCTAAATGTTGAGGATGTGAAAAAGAAGAAAGAACACAACCACACAATGTTTGAGATTGTCTCTGCCCTAATCTATGCTGAATTTGATGATATCAAAAGTCTTGACAGTGTAAAGAAAATGTGGGATGCTTTACACACCATATATGGAGGAGACAAGAATGTTCTGAGAGCCAAAGTTGAAATTTTTAGAGGTAAGTTTGATGATATGAGAATGCAAGAAGGTGAGAATAGTTCTCAATATTGCTCTAGGATAAAAGATGTTGTTAATGCAATAAGAGGAGCTACTAGTAAAATGTATGCTGATACTATACCAAGAAAATTTTAAAGAAAACTACTGCCTATAAATGCTATTAGAGTTTATGTAATTCAAGAATTGAGATGTGTACCAGGGAATGATCTAACTCTTGAAGGTCTCATAGGTAGACTCACTACTTTTGAGCTATCTAACTTTGATAATTACAAACCTAAAAATATTGAATCTTCTTTCAAATCTAAGCTATCACTAAAGGAACCTGATGAGAAGAAGAAGAAAAAAGGGAAGAAATATGTGTCCAATGACAATGATATAGATGAGGAAGATGTAGATCAAATTGAAGCACTACTGGAAAGGATATTTCACATAGGTAAATGTAAGTTTAAAGGTAAACTGCCTATCATTTGTTCAATTGCAATGAGGTTGGTCATATTGCTACTAGATGTCCAGAGAAGAAGAACTACCAAGGTGGTGACAAGTACAAAAGTAGAAGAGATGAAGAAAAAAAAGATTACAAAGAAAAAGGCAATAAGTCTAGATTTTTCAAGAGAAAACAAGAGATGAACCTAATGAACATGATGATGAAGTGGTGTATGTTGCAATGAAGGATGAATCTGATGAAGATGAGGCAACTACACTTGTTTCTTGTGTGAACAAGAATGATAGATGGATCATTGACAATGGATGTCCACATCACATGATTGGAAATAAAAGTAAGTTCATTACTTTGAATTGTTATGATGGAAATAGTGTAAGATTTGGTAATAATGCACCATGTTTGATAAAAGGAAAAGGTTCTATCAAAATCACAAAAAAGATTTTGTGTGACAATGCTTACTATGTTGAAGGACTTAACTATAATTTGTTGAGTTTGTCACAATTGAATAATTCAAGATGTAAGGCTAAGTTTGAAAACAAGATTGCTAAGATATATGATACTGAGGGAAAAGTGATTGGAAAGGGTGATCAAACTAGGAATAATCTATTTTACCTTGATATAGAGGATGCTATTTTTCTAGTTGTAAAATTTGATGATGTGTGGCTATGGCACAAGAGGTTATGTCATGTTAATTTTGATAACTTGATCAGTATCAATAACATGAGAAAAGTTAGTGGTTTGCCTAAGTTGAAGAAGCTTGATAATATAATGATTGAACAATGTCAATTAGGCAAAATGACAAAGTCAAGTTTTAAGAGTAAAACTCATACCTTTAAAGGAATACTTGAGATTGTTCATACAGACTTGTGTGGACCAAATGAAGCACAAAGCTACAAAGGAAATAAGTTCATTATGTTGCTTGTTGATGATTATTCTAGAATGATGACTATTGGAATTTACTAGTGGGAAGATTTACTTCTAAGGCAGGGGGTGTGAATAAGAAGTAACTAACTTTAACCTTTTTAAAACCTTTTCAAATGCATCTAATTCATCTAGTAAAAAGTAAAGACATGCATGAAAATAGATAACACAAGATTTGGCAACCTAGAAACCCTCCAAAATGAGAAGGTAAAACTAGGGTGGGGATGACACCCACAAAGTATTATTGCAGCAATATGTAATTGTTCAAGGTTACAAAATTTGACCACTTCTAATGGTCTTCCTTGTGAAAGGCCTATCCTATTAAAGAGTTTTCACCCTATTAAAAGTGACCTGGTATAAGGATTTGCAAACATTCACTTGGAATGTTACCCTGTTAAAGGATTTACAATCCTATTAAGGATCTACAAGGTGGCTATTAAACCAATATAGCTACTAAGCCAACCTATCAACATAGGATTTCCATTCTTACAATACAATGGTTAGAGAGTATAGAAGAATGTCTTGACTTGATGACTTGCAATCCTTAATTGTTGATTCTAGATCCTTGTTCTGCTCTATCTATTATGATCCTTGCTTGATCTGATATGTCTCTTCTCAAAGCTCTGATACTCAATTCTCAATCAACTAAATTTTGCAATGTTGTTCTACTCTATCTAAGTCTTTAAGAACCCCTCTAAAATTTGCTATAATTCACCCATGCACTTCTCGCACATGCATAATGTCATTTTGTCCTCCTTTTAAAGATTTCGAAGACTTAGGGTTAGGTATGAATCTATGATCAACATTTATTCTTCATTTCCTACTCAACTCTTGCACTTTTCCTATTGGTTGCATGCCTTCTTCATTTTTTCTTATTGGATGCATGCTAATTACATAGGTAATGCAAAAGATTCATTCTTATCTTCAAGATCCTTTGAGATTCATCCTTTGTCAGCTCCAAAAATGGTTTACATTTGAGTTTGTGAAGATACAAACTCATATGTTGATTCTATGTTGCTCGACACTTACTACTTGTTGATGCTCGAACATATAGGAATTTTATCACTTGGATCTTGTTGTAATTCTATTTCACTTAGCATATATACTTTTCTTGGCATCCACTACTACATTTGACCTCATTTTTCTACCAAAATTTTTTACCATCAGCTGAAATTTTTTAGGTTGGTCAAAATGTAGAAGGAAAAATTTTCTTTTTTTTGAATCTAAGCCCTATGTTGGTTGAAATTTTGACCAACACATGTAGGTCAAAATGGGTTGGTCAAAATTTTGACCAACATAGGGAGATGTTAAAAAAAAAAGCATTTTGTGTTTGTTGCTTTTCCCAAGTGCAGGATCATTTCCATTTTGTTCACAGTTCTGCCCTAGCTTGCTAGCTTGCTAATACATTTGGTGAATTTGGTCACTCATCAAAAATGGTTGTGGAACAAGAAGGAAAATGGATCACTAAATCATAGTTGAGAAAGATGAGTTTGAATCCATAGGTCTAGCCCTACATAAGCATAGAGAAGTTTTTAGTAAAATGTTTGAAGTACTTGCTATGCATTGAGTTTTACATATCGTGTCTACAAAAGTTTTTAATAAAATGTTCTATATACCTTCTATGCATAGAGTTTTAAAAATATTGTATGTTCTTGTATGGAGATGTGAATAGATGGATTTTTAGTCATTGCTATAAATATTTTGTCATTGATTTTGTATTGTTAAAAATATTTAGAGCTTGTTTGCCTTGCAGATAAAAGAAGCCATTGAGAAGCTTTTGAATCTTGTGTGTGACCTAGCTACAATTGCACACGTGATTGTGTATCTAATTGTTTTTTTTCTGGTTGTCTCACTTTAAAGTAACATTTTTGTATCATCCTTATTAGGGTTTGTGTGAACCACTCTAGGGTTTAAAATGGTTTTCTGGATAAACTACGAAAAGGTCTTTTTAGGGATTGTCTGGACCAATTGGGAAGCTCCCTTATTAACATCTCTCTAGCTTGTTCTAATGTTTGGCTCAATGGGTAGACTAGGATTTAAAAACCCATCTTGATCTTCAAGATATTTCTCTTCATTTGAATCATTAGTAGTAGCATGAGGCTTGTTGGGCACTATAGAATGTAAAATTCCATCCATGCTTGACATCCTTGGGGTTAAGCTGTGGATTTGGGATATTTCACTTTCAAATAAATTGTCCTCCTCCAAGCTTGGAATTTCAGCTTCAAGATTAAGTTTTGAGTTCATAAATTGATTACAAAGACTATAATCCATTGAAGAATTGATGTCAGATATCATACCATCATTAATATCAATAACCTTTATTATAGAGCTTATGAATTAAAAGTTTCCTTGAGCTAAAAGGTCAAGATCTTAGGTGTACTTATCATCCCTAACCTCATCCCTTTGAATGTAGTGCTTTCTTCACTTCATCCTAAGTGCACTCTTTATGAGCCATCCAACTTCACCATGGCAGCTTACTGGGGTTTCAAGTATGGATTATTGTAAAAATTAAATTAAATTAAATTCACTCTGCACATTCTCATTTTGAACTTTTAATCTTTGGCTGTGTTTCCTTTGATTTGGATTGTCCTGAAGCTAACATTTGTTAGTTCCCATTTCTTATATTCTTCCAAATTGCCTTGTTTTGCACAGAGCATTGCTTCTCCAATGCTGAAAACATACACATTGAAAACATATAGCACATACATATGTCAAACTATGTCCAACAATTTATAATGTCACTCTTAGGGTAGGAGTAATAAGAAAAGAAAAATTATCAATATGAAAAAAGAGTAATATAAAGCTTTGTAGTACACGTAGGTGTATCGTCATGTATGAACATTGAATATATAACCTCTAAAAGAGTGTACTACAACTTGAGTGAACCTGATGGTGAAGATGTGTACGGAAGTTTCATCCTCTAATAATAAGGTTTCATCCACCAATTAATGCTACAATTGTAGGTGACATAAATGTTTTTTCTTAAATCTAACTTGAAAAAAAGATGGATATAACTAACATCTTAGCTCTAGCCCTCTTGTCAGATTATAAATATAACATTTAAACACGAGCAACTAGATAGTGCTGGAAATAAACATTTACCTCTCAACATATTGGGAAAATATCTCATTAATTTTGGAAAAAGAGAAATTTTGATGTAATTATTAAATTGCATATGCTACAATGTTATCTAACTAAAACTTGTAGAACCTAATGATGCAAAAACAACAATGAAACAAAATACTAACAAGCTTTTCATTTAGGCATAGCTAGTTCCCTATAATTAGAGGGGCACAAATGACTATCTTACCTAACATTTCTAATGTTACAATATCTTGTTGTTCCCATTACTAAATCAACCAAATTCAATCCCAAATTATCTCATCCAGGTGGTTTATCCATTATTTCAGCAAGCTGATCTTTTGTGAAGTAGGAAGTGAAATATCTTTCCCTGAGACAAAAAATTTTGCAAAGATTTTAAGGATAATTTCCAAAATTACCTTCAAGGGCTAAATTTGTCAAAGAATTGCCTTCAGGGTCTAAATTCATTAAATAATTACAGGTAGGCATCATTATATCTTAATCTTCACATTATGGGCAAAATTGTGATTTCTATTTTTGAGTATAATAGTAACAATTTATGCGAAGATTTTAAAACCTTAAACTTTTAAGAAGAAAACCTCAATAATACCTAGAGCATACTATGAGAATCTAAAGTTTTTAAAAGGATGGTATACTAACTACAATATATTGCACGCTCTTGTACTTTGGATAGCTAACCTACGAAACCATAGGGAAAATAACAATTAGGGCATGATGGTGGGTTCATGGTAGATTTAGGGCATGATTGGGGAATATATTTAGTTCATAAAATAGTCATTTTGAACGGTTGAGAATGCATGGATGGAAGTAGAAATGCATGAACGTGCTCTCAGTTTAATCTCTTTGCCTTTTAATTACCCATGTTAAAACTACTTCCCTCTTTCACTGACTAGTGTGGAATTAGGCACTGCAATAGATGAGCAGACAGTTTGTTCTTTTATGGTAATGGATGCCCAGAAAAAGATATATAGACAGAAGGGTGCAAGGACAGTGATATCACATAGATTCAGGGTACATAAAATACATGAATAAGATTTTAAGTACATAATATTTAATATAGTTGTTAGAAAATTAGATATGGAGAAGGTTATATAATCCTGGAGATCTGGGGTATGTGGTCTGGTATGGAGATATTATGTGTAAATATTGTTACCACAAGAAAGTGGGTATAGTGGTAGAGTCCTCCTCCCTATACATGAGTCTTCTTGTGTCTATGGCTCCAAATCTATTACATCTTAGCATTTTGTGGGACTTAGAGGATCTGAGTTAGCCTATAAGTTTCCCTATCTAGAATTAGAAGTTTTAGGGTTCTATGCATGAAGCACAACTTGTGGATTTTATACCTTTCCATAAAGTTTGATGCTATACTATGGTTTACTCAACACTATTGTTTACTCAAATAATATAATTGTTTCTCTAAATTATAGTCATATGAAATCACTGATAAATAAATATGGATCAGATTGCTAGATTTTTGTTTAGCATTATTTTACTACTTTTTAAAAATGCATTTTCAATTCTTTTTTTATATTGCTTTTATCATTTCTTTTCTTGTCTTTCATGTTTTTTTTTGTCCAAGTTTTGAACCTTTCCATAAAGTTTGATGCTATACTATGGTTTACTCAACACTATTGTTTACTCAAATAATATAATTGTTTCTCTAAATTATAGTCATATGAAATCACTGATAAATAAATATGGATCAGATTGCTAGATTTTTGTTTAGCATTATTTTACTACTTTTTAAAAATGCATTTTCAATTCTTTTTTTATATTGCTTTTATCATTTCTTTTCTTGTCTTTCATGTTTTTTTTTGTCCAAGTTTTGAGGACTTTTACTAAAACAGAGGATTTCTATCACAATTTCTTAAGATAACACATTTCAGTGTAAGTTACTGTATTGTTCCCTACTGGTAATGGCCTCAAGTTCTCTTTTCTCACAATGATTAATAACATGTATTGTTCTTTTTAGACTTATGACATTAATAAAGATGTGAAGCATGGGTGCAATAGCCTTGTAGATTAGGCTTTGGTCATTATTGAAGAAATTATTTTGTCAAATAGATATAAGTAACCATTGTAGCTAAGAATTTGAGATCACCACACATAACGTAATGTTGATATCAATATATTTTAAATAATTGGAGTAGCCTTATGTTAACTGGATATTGCATTAATATTGGTACCAAGTAGTATTGATACTTTCTTGTATTGAAATGATAAGCTAATTATAATCCAAATCCTTAGTCAAGGTAGAGGATGGATATGATCTCTAGGACTTAATACTCAAGATTATTGATATTGTGAAAGTAAAACTACATTGATGATCATTAGATATCTTAAGGTTGAATTGAGGGTTGGAAGTAGGTTGTCTTTTATTGATTATTGACTCCTATTACATCTATTAATTGAGGCTCCCAACCAAGGACATGAAACAACCACCATGCTTCCAATCAATGCTTCAAATCTGCCGGACAAGAATTGCTGATTGGGTTTCTCAATTTGTTGACTGTATTGGTGATTGTTTTACACTACTTAGAAGCTAGCAAATGAAGTTATGCTATTTTTTTCCTTAGATGGGCCATTCTACTCTAGCAAGTGGGGAGTTATCACTTACTGGCCTTATTTAATAATGTTCTATGCTTTTATTATGTTTAGTATTGATTATCAATCTATACTGACCGTATATAAGTTTGATCTCGAATGATGATATGTACTGAATGCTGAGTGTCTGTGTTGAGTGCTCCAAAACCATCCATTTCATGCCTTCACCTATACACAATGTCTTTCTAGTTTCTTTCTACTCGCACACCCATTTCATTTCATATGATCATCTAAAAATTGTGTCACTCTAAGCTCTCAACTATTTCCTCTTGATTGATCAAACACCTAGTACAATTTTGAAAGTGCTCTTCTCATTACAAATGGCATACCTTATTATTGATAACATTTAACTTTTAAGTCTTGTTAGAGGTTTTCCAGTAGACTATGTTTCACTCCAATTTAATGCATTGTCTCAGGGAGATATCAATCAATGTCAAATAATGCATGGTAATTATGAATTACACTAGTCTATATGGGATTAATGCTTAATTAGGAAGGGCATACCTTATTGCTGATCACATTTCAATTTTGTTGAGGTTTTACAGTAGACTGTTTGATTCACATTTAATGCATTGCCTTATGGAGATCTGAATCAAGGTAAAATTATGCATGGCAACAGTGAATTATACTAGTCCATAGGGGATTGATGCATAATTCATCTCTTGCAGTTCCAATATGAGTTATAGATTTGCATGAGAATTAAAGGCATTCTAGCATTTTGAGGTGTTGGGCCTTAGTATAATACATCAATTTCAGCTTGAGAACAATGTTGTCCAAGTTTCAAAAATGTTCTTAATAAGGTTTCTAGGATTCTAAGATAGGTTGAGGATGAGTCTAGTAGTGATATTAGGAAACTAGGTGAAAGACTTTACTTAATAAGAAAAGGGCTTTAATGTTTAATGAGCCGATTTACGTTTTAAGTTCAAATTTTCAAACATATAATGATCATTTAGATTTTGGAGGGAAGTATTAGCTTTAGACTTGAACCTTTCAACCCAATGACAATTGGTTGAATTGGTTATATTATGAAGTCTTATATATGTAAGAGGGAGTCGTTATTACAGATATAGAAGAGGGAGTCAGGTGAATAGACTGGTGTAATACCACAAGCAATAAAACTTCAATTTCTGCAAGATTTCCTTGATCCTTTGGAGTCTCAAATCAATTTGGTTTTCTTTATTAACCATCCACATTTCTAATTGATGTTTTCCATATTGTGTTAAACTTGTTGTCGCACCAGTTGCAGAACCAGTGACTTCTTTTAACTATTTACTTGTTGCAATAGAATTTAAGAATAATGGAAATCATTCAATGAGTATGGGGGCTCGATATTCATGGAATGACTAGAATTGACATGTATTATAAGTTACTAACTAGGAACATGTAGGATTAAACAATATAGGAGTGATCTCAGTTAAACAACAACATGATAGTGCATTAAAAATGCATGATCGGGTATAGCAGTAGACATTCTACCCAAACAAGGGGTCTATTTGATGATTGGAGACATTAAAAAATGTTCATGTGAAGGTGAATCCATTGTTAATTGGGATTGGAAGTGTGTGTAATTGGGGGATTGAGGAAGCCCTACTTCAAGGGCTTGGGAGTGCTAGTTTGGGGGTTTTGATGTTGTAGGGTATTGGAGAGAAATTCCTTTTGGAATTAAGCAATTGAAGAGGTAATAAGTCACTATCTAGGAGTTGGGGTTGATTTGATTTCATTTGATGATACTTCCTTTGAAAAAGTAGTCATTTTTATGCATAAAAATAGGTTACCAATCAAGGGTAGTTGTGCTAATCCAAAAAAAAAAAAGGAAATCCATGATATGTTGTAATACACCAAATAGGGCATTAGTGAGCATCATTACATTGTCACATATCTTGGGAAAAGCCAAAATCATCCCCATTTCAAGTATGCAATAGGCCTAAAGGGTAGAGAATTGGACTATTGGAACAATTTGAGAGAGTGTTGTATTGGGGTATTGAAATTTTGTTGGAGCCTTAGAATCCTTGAGTTTAAATGTTTTAAAGTTTATGAAGCCAAATCCTTCATTTAGGGAGCCTTGAAGATAGTCTTAACAAACCAGATCCTTGAATATTGGCATGGTATCTCCTAAATGATTTCCTTTGAGTGAGGAGTGCCATTGTATGGGACATGTCTCATGTCCCTTCATTTCCTTTGCTAATCGTACCTTTCCATTAAAAGTCTTCTAACAATAAGATTAGTTAGTATAAAAAAATTTAATAATGAAGATTGTATCCCTTCATGATCATTTCTAGACGCACCTTTTCCTTGTTAGATTTGCATCCTTTCATTCAATAATTAATCAACCTTTAGTTATTGATTATAATATTCTCCTTATTGGATGCCAATAGTAATAATCTCACTAGTCAGTGTGCATGAACTAGTATAATAATATGGTTCATTGGTTCAATAGATCTCAAAGTTTTTCATTTTTTCACTTAATCATTATCATAACATAATTATTGTTCCTCCATATTGTTATCATTTATGAGTGTTGTATGCTTATTATTGCTCAGTCATATGTTGATCGATGTCCTCTTGATTATTTATATTTATTGATACAGCTTCTCCTAATTTGTGTATCATCCTGTTACATAGTAATCATGGACCATCATTGGATATACATATGATCATTGATCAATTATCACTTGGTTTTTGGTCTTCATAGTAGCTATCATACTTATCAACACTTGGGAACCCAAATACCCATTATAGATTCCTCATTTTCTATTCTATATTACTCCATATTGATTTAGTAATCAATTCATTAACCAAATCACTTCTTCTCATGATGTTGATGTGTATTTACTACCCTTCAACTTCTTCTATGTATAATGTAGATTAATATGTTAGCTACTAGTGAAAACAGTTCTAAATGAAGATTTATCCATAGTTGTGATTGTCTAATATGAGTACTTTCCTTCATCTAGGAGTGATTGCTCAATACTAGATGTCATGTTGAGCATCCTTTTCCATTTGATAATGGATAACCTTGTGATGGTTATTGCTTTATAGTTTATATGATGACTAGTTTGAAGATGTCATGCTAACTATCCTTTTCAATGGTTTACCCATATAACATAGAGTGTCTGATTACTTTTGCTCCAATTGTATTCCTAATTATGTATTTCATTCTATCCTCCATAATGAGACAATTGATCGATTAAACAATTGTATATATATTGTCTATTATGCATAAGTATCATAATGAAAAGCATAACAACATATAAATAAATATCAGCAATAATATGTTAACTATTTACTAGATAACAAGTCAGCAAGATTAGAGTTCCATGCATTATGCATCATATCAAATACTTGAGTAGTATATAAGTCTGATAACTAGTTTCATCAAAAAGTCTCTCCCTTGATTGATTGGCTTAGTTCTTTTCTTTGATGTTGTGATGTGATTTGGTTAATATTTGAATGATTGATATTAGATTAATTGAATTGATTTATAAACTAATTGTTGTTCTATTTTCTTGATTCCCAATTGATGTTTGATGGATGATTGAATTTTTTCTCTGATTTGATAATTGGATATATTAGTGAATGAAGAATGAATAAATGGGAATTCATGTAGTAATGAGTGATGATTGAGTGAGTGCACTTATCCTTAATATTGTATTGGTGAAAGGGTCACCACCATTAATGATAATTGAGTCACCAATTTTCATTGTTGCCCTTGAAAAATAATATATTATCACCCCAAACTAGTCTGACTTTTGATCCTCCTCATACAAAACATACTATTGATGGATTAAGAAGTGAAGTTACACGCATTTAATCCTCTAGGTTCTCTGAGAGGCCTATTGTAGACTGATTCAAAAAATATCATACAATTTCAAATTATACAGCATGGCTGGAGCTTGCATCAAAAATTAAAAATAATGAGTCAATTATAGTTTTCATGATGTATCAAAATTAGAATAGGATTCATCCTCATATTGCTTCTATAGATCCTTCTCTTCTGCCTAGTCACCTATGTCAACATTTCACTTTGCCTCCTCCACCAACTGATAAGAAAAGAATAAGGCCTCGCTATAAGTTGTCACTACCATTAGCATTGAAAAACATGTACAATGAATCAGATATATTCAATGTATTCTAAGCTTAAGAAAAGCAAACATTTTGTCATCAACTTTTATCTAATTGAATTGGCACAAACTTCCAATCTAACTTGTTGGATGCTTCTTATGACATTTTTCTTATAGCATGCCTAGTTTGTTATTTGCCTATTGAGAAGGCAACAAAACTCATGCCTGCTATTCCTTCTGCTACCCTTGTTAAGAAATTGACATATGTTACCGAAGTGGCATCTACTGTGCCAACACAAGGCAACAGTGGTTCTGATTTTGGTGGCTATCCAACATTAAAGCAGAGATATGATTATTTTAATGTGTAGGTGTCTATGTATGTGCACTGCGGTCAGTTTCTATTTTATACTTGGTATTTGACAAGTGATGTTTTTCAAGTATTTGCATCAGCATGTAATGATGAATTTTTAAATACCAGCTTTGAGGCATATTACTAAAGTCATTGGAATGATAAATATGAATCTTTTGCCATTGATTATATTTTTAGTTTTATGAAAGGATCTACACTAGGTAATGCAACTAGGTTCAACTTTGAGAGAGAAGATATTATTGATATGAACCACTGCCATGAGATTGTTGTTGCTTCAGTTGTATTTGGTTTGTTTCCTTAACATAAATATCATAATCTATTACTTTTTGTATTGAAATCCAATGAACTCTTTTCATAGATGTTCTCCATGGCTTATGCTTTAGATTTGTTATGGCAGGCAACTATGATGAGATACAACAGCCTAAAAACATTAGCAAGATATCTAAAAGGGAAGTCCTCTTTTTCATGTTTGTTGGTGAGACAACATAATCATTCTTAAGACAAACTACTACTTTAGACAATTCAAAGATGATTGGACTGTGGAGAATAGTGGTGGTTCATAATCTACCTTATTCTGATGGACACCACACTAGAAAGGTATGATGATTTAATAATTTTCTCCATCTTAATATTTGATGATGGAAACCAATTATGTCTATCTGAAGTGGAGAAAAAGACTTTGGAACTTAGTAGGTGTAGGAGTAGGGGTATTTTGTGGTTGTTAAGCATTGATTTCTACCCTTTGATTAACCTTGAAGTGAGACTTATCCTGTAAACAACACATTAAAAAGGAAATTTACATATACTCTCTAAACTATGGATTTTGAGTGTTATTTGTGCTAGGATCATTTTTATGTGGTTCAAATGTGTGTTGGTGAATTTCCATTAGATGATTCATGAAATTTTTGCTTTCTTATTTTCTTTTTTATTATTATTCAAATTGATACATACCCTTGACTCTCGAGGCTAGAAATAATACACATAAAATGTAACTATAATTAGTAAGTTCGGCATTAGAAAGCAATATACATCCAATTGATAAACCATGGTTGATGAGGGTGTTCTACCTAGGTACTTTTCTTTTGGTCAAACATTCATTGTTCAAAATTGAATGTTTGGTACTGAATTGTAAGAAATTTAGAATTGATTCAACTTTTAGGAAATGGATTTGTACCTTTTATCAAGTTATTTTGTTTGCAACGTAGTACATTGTTAGCAGATTCATATGGCTCTACGCTCTTCCTATTATGTTCTCTTTCCAAGAAATGCCCTTTAATTTTCAACGAGCTATCTTAAAGCACAATGTAATTTTACATATCATTTTTTTTTATGGTCATCGAATCATTTGTAATAATAAGGGACAATACAAATTTATTAGATGATTATTATATACCCATTTTTTTGTATGGGGCCTACATTATGTAAATTAATTTTGTCTTGGTTGAAGGTCTATTTACATCTCATTTTGATTGTTGTGTCCTATTTTTTCAATTGCTTCCTAAACACAAGGCTTACTTCTTGAGTAAACCCCTCTAAAATTTTCGAACAATAGGTAGTATCATGCCTTGAGGCTGGCTGGCCATTTTAATGCAGAATTTTGTGCCCCTGCCCTGATCTGTAAAAGACAGTTATGCCATGAATATTTATACATACTAAAATTAGCTAAAAATACTTTATATAATGTCTTAGTGAAGTTTTGATAAGATGGTTGATAAGTATTTTTACTTGGTATGATGGGAATATACCTTATGGAGTATGTGGCTTTGTTTGTATTCAGTATTTTCTCATCTTTTATCACTTGCAAATCTTATTAATTGTTCTTTTAGGATATTCTAGAATTTTTTTAATAATAATATTGTCAAATTTATGGTCACTTCAACATTTTTTGTTTTGAATCTTTTTTGTTGTAGATTCTAAAGTTTCTACTTCACAGGATCTTCCCCAATGTGAATTATTCTTTGTGGATTGATTGGAAGCTTCAGCTTGTGGCTGATCCAATTCAAATTTTTGAAAGGTAAGTTTCCATAGTTTATTTCTAATTGCTTTTGCTCCAATTGTATTGCTAATTATGTATTTCATTCTATCCTCCATAATGAGACAATTAATCAATTAAACAATTGTATATATATATATATATATATATATATATATATATATATATATATATATATATATATATATATATATATATATATATATATATATATATATATATATATATATATATATATATATATATATATATATATATATATATATATATATATATATATATATATATATATATATATATATATATATATATATATATATATATATATATATATATATATATATATATATATATATATATATATATATATATATATATATATATAATCTATTATGCATAAGTATCATAATGGAAAGAATAACAACATATAAATAAATATCAGCAATAATATGTTAACTGCTTACTAGATAACAAGTTAGCAAGATTAGATTTCCATGCATTATGCATCATATCAAATACTTGAGCAGTATATAAGTCTACTGACTAGTTTCATCAATTGGGAACTAAAAGTCTCTCCCTTGATTGATTGCCTTATTTCTTTTCTTTGATGTTGTGATGTGATTTGGTTAATATTTGAATGATTGATATTAGACTGATTGAATTGATGTATGAACTAATTGTTGTTCTATTTTCTTGATTCCCAAATGATGTTTGATTCCCAATTGTTCTATTTGCTAACTAGTTTCATCAACTGGGAACTAAAAGTCTCTCCCTTGATTGATTGCCTTAGTTCTTTTCTTTGATGTTGTGATGTGATTTGGTTAATATTTGAATGATTGATATTAGATTTATTGAATTGATGTATCAACTAATTGTTGTTCTATTTGCTTGATTCCTAATTGATGTTTGATGGATGATTGAATTATTTTCTCTGATTTGATAATTGGATATATTAGTGAATGAAGAATGAATAAATGTGAATTCATGTAGTGATGAGTGATGATTGAGTGAGCACACTTATCCTTAATACTTTAGTGGTGAAAGGGTCACTGTCATTAATGATAATTGAGTCACCACTTTTTATTGTTGCCCTTGAAAAATAATATATTATCACCCCAAACTGGTCTAACTTTTGATCCTCCTTTAATCTTTTGTTTGTGAGAGCTTATTGGGGTTTGAGTAGTAGACTATAGAGTTGTCTTAGTATGATGTCTCTTTAAAACATCTCTATGGCATACAGATATGTGATCATGAGATAATTATTGGTTTTTAGATTTGAGGGAAAGGCATGTCAGATCCTCTACTATAATGCCCATGTTGCTACAGAACTTAAGTTGTTTAATCTAGACTAATTGATGTTATGTTTAGACTATCATCAGTAAAATCCTTAACCCACTACTTTTAAGATTAGTTCTTTCTTCAAAAATTAGGATATCGGTTAATTTAAGGATTAAAGTGGGAAGGTAAAGGCTACACTACACTTTTTTTTTTAAAGGCTAATACAACACTCTCTACAAGGTTTCTTGTAGAGGAACTTAAGCTTCCAAGATAAAGTGAATGTTAAGAAACTTAGACAAAGATGAGCTGAAGAAATAGATGGGGGATCTCTTGATGAAATTTTGATGTGTTTGATTATGAGAGTTACCCTTGATTGATCAAAATTGGTCTGTGTGATGTATGTATGGGTTTAAGCAGCTATATTTGAGTGCTCTAATCTTTCAAAAGAATAATATGTAGGAACACAATTGTTTATGAAACCAATTCAATCAAGGTGGATGATTGGAGAAATTTTTCCATTGATACAACAAAAGGTGTGGCTTTGACTGAAGAATTTTTTATAATGTGCTTGATGGAGGTCATCCTTGATTGATTTAGATTGTAGTTATTAAGGTAGTTGTGGGTTCATGTAGGATATAGGGATGATAAAGAAAATTGCCATTCATGTAGATAATATGGTCTATTTCTCCCAAGATCTTAGTTTTGTTAAGATTGTGGATTGTGAATCATCCTTTTGATATTTTTGGGTTATGGCTAAAACAAAATTTAGGAGGAATTTCAGCAACCAAAAGGTGGGTGGGGTACAAGGGGATTTTCCTATGATGCTAAACTTGAGACATCTAAGGTATATATGCCTACTTGGCTTAGTTGTGGCTTGTGGCTGTACACTTATGATACTATTCAATTAAGTTTCACAACTTTCATGGAATCATGTCTATATAATTGTATTGTTCAAGGAATAGTGGCAGTGGATTTGTGGAGTTGTGATGTAGGCTAGTCCAATACTGAGATTCTTCTTTCATATTCGAGTGTTGCATTATTATATAATCAACTCAGAGCTTAACATGCAATTTAATTTATCTCATTTGACATGAATTGTCATGGGATGGATATATTTTATTGTTATAGCTTTCCATATGTTCTATATTTTATCATTATAGACTACCAAATTTCCTAACCTATTGATACTAGTCATCTACACAAGTAAGTTGTCAGATAGCAAAGCAACTGAAACATATAAATGCAAGCCTTTGAAATTCATCCCATGCAATGCATTTGAAAGCATGAAGAATCAAACTAGAGGAATATTATAACTGCCTCTTGAATTGTGCCTAACTTCAATGAGCTAGTTAAACCTAATCCTTTTCTATTACACCTTGTTGGGGATTACTGAATGTGCTCCCATCTTTTAAAAAAAAATAGAAGCTATATTATGTAAATTACCTTTTACCTTCCCAAGAGTTAATACTTATTACCAATAGTGTTTGTTGAATGTGACTTTGTATTGATTTATGCTTGTATAGTGGCTTAGTATGGTTTAAATAGTATAACTCACTGTTAGACTTTAATGGTTTCAATGGTTCCTGTAGAGTATGAGAGCGAAAGGAATCAATGACTATTTTTCTTTGTGGTTCATGGTTTCAATGGTTATAGCCACATAGGCATAAGGTTAATTTAAAGTGATCCAGTGTTTCACTCTATCTCCAAACTCTTGAAAGAAGACTTCAGTGTAAGCTACAAAGTCCTTCTTGCATTGTTAGGAACGTAGTCTCTTTTATGCAAGTATGATGACCAAGCAAATAAATTAAAGTTTAATGATTTACAAGTGTTTCTTACACAATGATTTGAAGCATCTTTTATGATTTTAAGTCTCTTTTACAACTAGTAGTGGATAAATTTTTATTACTATTATCAATTTTATGATTATCCTACATAGGTTGGTCAATCACTTTGAAAACAAACTGAGATATCTCTTAGGAGTCTTATATATCTTTGATTTTGTCTCCATTTCTAGTTGATCTTATTGCCTTGGATACAAGGTTGATTGGGAAATATCTAATTCTACATTATGATTGAAAATGCATGCAGAAAACAATGTTATGTGTATGGTACTACACTAGATTTAGTAGCTAAGGTCAAGGGACTCATAAAGTTTGATCTTCAAGTAGAACCTGAGGTAGGAAAGTTTCAGATTGAAGTTGGAGGCAATGTGCTAGGGGTTTTTGACTTTAGACTTGGAAGATTTGGTTCTAAGGCAATATCTATACCCATGTATTCTAGGTTAGATCTAGAGGAGGACGATGGTTACTTGATCTATTTTGTTCATGATGACAACACTGGGTATGGTTCTAGCTTACACTCAATTTTTTTTTGAATCTTGAGTTGTCTTGTATTTTTCTCTAGAGATGATAAGAATAAACTTATATTTATGTGAAGGCTATTGTCTCTCAAATACATGATGAATAGGTTGTCTAGTACATGCCACTATTTCAAGAGATATAGTCTTTAACAAAATGGCTCAAAATAATAACAATACCATAGCCAATACTAAAACTAGGATTGAGATAAATCATAGTATTTACTATTAATCACTATATTAGTAGGTGACATGTCAAGAAAAAACTGATTATGTTAGAGAAATCAGCAGTTATGAGATGATCAATCAAGAGGAAACAATTGAGAGCTTAGAGTGACACAATTTTTAGATGATCATATGAAATGAAATGGGCATGCGAGTAGAAAGAAACTAGAAAGACATTGTGTAAAAATGAAGGCATGAAATGGATAGTTTTGGAGCATTCAGTACAAACACTTAGCATTCAGTACCATTTGATCTTGAATGATGATATGTACTGAATGTTGAGTGTCTATGCTGAGTGCTCCAAAACCATCCATTTCATGCCTTCATCTGTACATAATGTCTTTCTAGTTTCTTTCTACTTGCATGCCCATTTCATTTCATATGATCATCTAAAAATTGTGTCACTCTAAGCTCTCAACTATTTCCTCTTGATTGATCATCTCATAACTGCTGATTTCTCTATAAAAATTTGACCAAGCATTGGTCAAAATTTTGACCAATGCTTGAGGGTTTTCTACCAAAATTGGTCAAAATTTTGATCAAAAAATTTACAACCAATGGGTTGGTCAAATTTGGTCAAAAGTTGGTTGAAAATTTTGACCAATAATGGTCAAAAACATGACCTCAAATGTACTAGTGATCTATGTCCTACTTGGCACCTATAGTGATTTGACATCACTTATCACTTGGCACTATAACTTTGCTCAGCACCTAAAGTTTTCTTGGTACCTAAAGTTTTCTTGACACCTATTAAATTCTCTAACTCAACACACACTATAGCTCGACTTCTATATTATACTCAGCATCACCTTGAGAATATTTTAAGTGTGTTGACACTCAATTCTCAAAACCATTCTGAGACTAACAATGATAGTTATGTTTATGAAAGAGAAATCTAACACTTTCCAAATGTTTAAGTGGTACTTAGCAAGAGTTGAGAAGAAAATGGGTAAAAGTCTAAAATGTTTGAGATCTGATAGAGGAGGAGAATTTACATCAAATGAGTTTGAGATTTTCTGTAATGATAAAGGAATCAAAAGGTAGACATCTGTTCCTTGAACCCCTCCATAAAATGAAAGTGATGAAAGGAGGAACAAGTTTGTAATGGACTATGCTAGGACACTCGTGATGTAGAAAAATGTTTCTTTAAAATACTAGAGAGAAGTTGTAAGTACAACTATCTATACCTTGAACCGTGTACAAGTCAAGAAAGGTACTCATTCAACACCTTTTGAACTATGGTATGGATAATCACCTAATGTAAAATATTTTAAGGTATTTTGAAGAAATTTCTTTATTCTCAAAGATTTTAGGAATGATAAACTAGATGGAAAAAAGTGAAGGTATATTCCTAGGTTGTTCCACAAGAAGTAAAGCTTATAAGTCTTTGAATACTTACACTAAAAAAGTTGTGGAAAGTGCAAATGTGAAATTTGATGAATATACAAAAGTATACAAGGTTGAACCTATAGAGAAACCAAAAGAATACAAATTATGTGTATACTTTTATAAAGGTATGACTACTAAAGAAGATGCTACAAATCAAGTTACAAACTAATAGCAAGTTTCAATGACTATTGAGTCACATACTATGAATGTTGAGTTGCATTTAGGAACCAAGCTACATTCAAATGCTGAGTTAAAAAATGAAGTTGAGCACATCCTAATTATGAGATTAGTGTACATAAGAGAGATGCTAAACCACTTGATAGAGATGTACATAGTGACTCGGAAGTTGAAAGACCAAATGAAGAAACCAAAGTTGAACCAAGATTGTCTAAATATGTCAAGAGACATCATCCTACTACACAAATCATTGGAGATAAAAATGCTAGACCAATGACAAGGAACAAGTTGAGAAATGATACATGGTTTTTGAGCATGAAAGAAGCCAAAATAGTGAAAGATGCCTTAGAAGATGTAGATCTTTGAAGAAGAGATTGAACAAATTGAGAAAAACAAAACATGGACTCTAGTTCCTAGACTAGAAGACAAAAATGTGATTGGCACCAAGTGGGTGTATAGAAACAAGCTAGATGAAAATGGCAAAGTCACAAGGAACAAGCAAGATTAGTTTGCAAAGGATATGCACAAGAAGAAGGAATTGACTATGAAGAAACATTTGCCCCTATTGCTAGATTGGAAGGAGTAAGAACTCTGCTTGCTTATTTTGAATACAAAGGTTTTTAATTTTATCAAATGGATGTTAAATCTGCATTTCTAAATGGCATATTAGAGGAAGAAGTTTACATAGAACACCCTAAAGGATTTATTGATGTTAACAATAGAAACATGGTATGTAGATTACACATATCTTAATATGGTTTGAAGAAAGCACCAAGAGAATGGTATGGGAGACTTCATAATTATCTTGTGAAGATTGGATTTGAGAGGACTAATGATAACAACAATCTATACCTAAAGATAGAGAAAGGAAAAGGTATTGTGTTATCTAAATTTTTGTTGATGATATCATATTTGGAGGTCAAGATTCTTTATGTAAGGCTTTTGGAAATGAAATGAAGAAAAGGCTTTTGGAAATGAAATGAAGAAAGAATTTGAGATGTCTATGTTTGAAGAGATCAAGTTCTTTGTGAGTTTGCAAGTACACCTGTGGTGAAAGGACATAAATTGTCAAAGAATGATGATTCAACTAAGGTGAATCAAATATTATACAGGTCTATGATTGGAAAATTACAATATGTAGTACATAGAAGACCTGATATTGAATTATCTATAGGGATAGTTGCAAAATTCTTTGCTAATCCCAAGGAGAATCATTTGATGGCTATAAAGAGGATAATGAGATATCTGAAAATAATAGAGGAATATGGTCTATACTAAAAGAAAAAAGAGAAATTTGAATTAAGAGCCTCCATTGATGCTAATTGGGATAGAAACATTGATGACAAAAAAAGTACTAGTGGAGGAGCATTTTTCTTAGGCAAGAGGCTGGTTACATGGACTAGCAAGAAATAAAACCACACTTCACAATCTACTGTTGAAGTTGAATATGTTGTTGCTACTATAAATTGTACAAACATTGTATGGATTGAATAGCTACTCAAAGGTACGATGGAAGAGATCACTGAACCAATGATACTTTACTGTGATAATACAAGTGTTATAAATATATCAAAGAATCATGCAATTCACACAAAGACAAGGCACATTGAAATCAAGTAACATTACTTGAGAAAACTAGTTCAAGATAAAGAGGTGAAGATGGAATATGTTAACAAAAAAGAGAAAATTTATCATGAGTATCTAAGAGTGTAAGGAGATCATGGCTAAAAAAGTTATTATAGATTCCAATGACACATAAGAGCTATGTTAGGAAGATTCAATGACAGCTGAAGACATGTGCCAACTAAGATATTTGAGTACTATACACTCTACCCCAATCGTGGGGTTCAGGGCATCGCCCTGAAAATTTTTTTGGGGTTCCTATTTTCTCGGAGAATGGTAAAACCCTAATATGGTTTACCTTTGGGAGTAGACCTAAAGTGAAGTACATGTTATAAGCATTTTTAGGGTTGCGAAGAGAGATGATGCGAAAAGGGTGTATTGTTCGTACTGTGAGTTGCTGCTGGAGTCTTCTGTTGTCGATGTTGAACTTGCATTGCAAGTGTATTGTAACCTTTTGTTGAAGATAATACATTGTGTAGGTTTTGTATGCATGGTTGGCTACAATATTGATGTTTACAAGATATTGAATCTGTAAGTGTAGAAGATTTTAATAGGATTTGCATCATACTTTCCTTATGAGATTAGTGTAGGAAGCTGTTTCTACACCTGAGTTTCCTTACAATTGATGCAGTGGATCTTACTTTAAGAGCTACCTAAAGTAATCAAAATTCTAAAATTGCAAATTAGTCAAAATCAACATGACAAAGAGAGAAACTAAAGAAGTTCATATCTACATATTAAGATGATAAGTCTTTGGCATTATTGTCAAAGAGGGATTGGAACTAATTAGAAGAGACATATAACTAAAGGAATATATATATAGGATAAGGGAGATTAGAACTGATTAAAAGAGATATTGAAGATAGACATAAAGGAATTGAACAAAGAGGTAGAAATCCTACAATATAGTATAGGGAGAAATTTTGACTATTGAGAAAGAAAGTATATTTGTCATTTGCATCTACCTAGTAAGAGGAGGATAATGTAGAGGGAGATATAAGAAGTAATTTAGAGGGGATGAGTTTATTGTTTATTAATTAGAACAAAATAGAATTTTGAAACCTATTCAGAAGATGAAAGTTGTTGACAGAGGGAGAGATTTCAATACAAGGAATTATTTTCTTTTTGGTATTTTGTTGGTCTTACTATTTCAACCTAGTTAGTTTGGTTTTCCATCTATGCCAAAGAGGGAGATTTTTGAAAATAGTTTGATACAAGTATGATAAATGTATTTTAATCATTGTTTTGTCACTAATGACAAACCTGCTATTTTGCTAGTGAGAGAACTACTTATATGATTTGAGTACCATCACTTATTTGATTGATAAAGAGGATTTGATCAAATGATGTAACAATAACACCTAGAGAAAAGGTTGAGTTATGATATGAAAAGGAGTACAAGAATCAACTGAGATAGGGATATCATAGTGCATTGATAATCTACTTAAGGTTGCAAAGGTTGGTTACACTAAGAAAGTTCAAAAGAACAAGTTAAACAAAGTTTGTTTTCTAAGCTTGACCGAATGGAAAGTAGGTGCCAAGAAAAGTTAGTGCAAGTTGAGCCAAAAATTAGTTGGAGCTAAGCAGAAGTCTATTTTAGTGTATTCCGAGCAAAATAGAGTTTGCCAAGTAAATTTTAGTTGATGTCGAGCACCAATAAACTTTAGTTCATGTTGAGTGATTTTTTAGAGGATGTCAAGCAATGCAATTTGTGTTGAGCATCGGAAGCAAGTCAATGCCAAGTGTTAACATTATTAGAAATATTGTGAATTCAATGGATTTGAGTTGACAAGTTTATTTTCTTAGACTGTGTGAACTAGGTAGAAGATAAGATTGATGAGATGGTGGCACAGAATTCATGGTAAACCATTTTGAGGAAAATTCGAAGAGGATTAAAGGAGAAGTTTCTAGAAATGAAATGGAATGAGGGGTAGATTCATTGAATCCTACCTAATTTGTTATAACCATAAATTGGATGATAGAGAATGTGTGGTAATATATCTTAATTCTCTATTTATAGGGATGGCTAGTCAGAAGTAAGGGTTGTCATGTGTGAGAACCTAAGGAAGACAAGGAGTCTAGGGTATTGCTTCATTAAGTGACCTAAGTGAAGAGTCTACATTGGAAAGTTAATCAAGAAGGCTTAAGGGTATCGATGCTTGAAGGGTGAAAAAGCTATTAGAGTTCAAGTGTGTGAAAGCAAAGTAGAATGGAGGACTAAAATAGAGATCTATAAGCTATAAATGGAGTTGTAAGTTGTTATCACATCAAGCCTTACTATTACTCTCTAACAATTTTATCAGTCTAGGGTAAATCCTTTGGATTAAGTTTGACCTAACAATCATTTTTAAATCCTTTAATTGGGTGGTATTCCAGGTGAATATTCTAAAGTCTTCTAACAAGGCTTAGACCTAATAGGGTGATTGAAATCGTTTAACTGGGTCACATTTAATAGTGTGCATTATAACCTTTAATAGGGTTGGCCTTTCAGAGGGCATCACTTCAGAAGAGTGAGAAAGAGTAGCATGTTACTGGTGGTTTTTCCCAAATTGTGTTTCCATGTAAATCATTATGTCAAGTGTGTTGTTGAATCTATTATGTTTCATGTTTACATTTCTGAAATTGATTTGACAGTAACCTACAAGTTTTTAAGTGATTGCATAATCTTATGGATGCATGCATGATGATAAATATTTTATGGGTTCACTAAGCTATGAAAATTCTTATTTATGCATCTAGACCTTGGATAAGTGATTAACCCTCCCTCTCGATTATTCTAAAGAATTCGTATAGAGATATGAGAGGTAGAATGTTCATCTTGTATGCTATCAATATGAGTGTCCTGATGGATTATGTGGCCAAAATTTTGGCTCTGTTCAATACAATGAGTATTTTCTAGGGATGGGGTTACCAAAAAATTATAGTAGAATTTTACATCCTTAATGTTGTTAGCATTCTCAATGAGAAGGAAGAGGCAAGGTGTCCATGTAATGAGAAAAATGTTAGAACTCGTTGACATGGTGGATGAAGTTAGATGTCATCATACCTTTTGTTAATGTAATAAGGTGAAATATATTGGTGGTATAGGGAAAGAACACTAAAAAAAAATTAATGTGGGATTATCCTAAGACTGTCCTTGGGGAGCCTTGTGTGGACATATTTAAGGATATTCATAATCCTTGCAATGATAGAGGGGATATCAATGAATTTAATAGAATTGATTAAAAGTTACTTATGTTGGAAATTAGGTCATGATTCCCCTTTCCAAAATTATTTGGTGTTTTCCTTATTGAGGTACTATCTATGTCTTATTTCTTGTTTAAAAGGGTTTTGTTTCTCTATTCTGCCATTTTCTCTACCAGCCTTCTTTTTTCCTTTCAGTTCAAGGATTTGAAGTTAGCATTTTGGCCTTTTTTTAGCATAGGATAGAATTGAATTAGATAGAATAAGATAAATACAAAGATCTTAATGAAAATTGTAGGTTAACTTGACAAGTTATCTTAGATAAGAATATGGAAAATTATGTCTAGGACATTAAGGGTTTTAATCCAGAGTTGTCTCAAAAAAAAATGGACATGGTAGAAGGATGGTAAAGTTTTGATTGGCATTTTTTTTTATTATCATGGAGAAAACTATAACTTTTTTTTTTATAAATATGAGTATGGAGGGAACCCAAATCCCTCTAGAGTCCAAAGCCTGTTTAAAATATGAGTATTTTATCTTCCTTGACCTTGATGAAATAATCTCAAAAATTTAGTGCAGGTTCAATTGAGAATAGTTACTGAGAAATTAAAAGATAGTGGATGAAGTGCTCATACACTTTGGATTGGGGTTGTTTTCTTAATTATCATGGAGAAAACTATAACAGTTTCCATAGAGACAAGTATGGAGGGAACCCACATCCCTTAGAAGTCCAAAGCCTCTTTCAAAGATGACTATTTTCTCTTCCTTGACCTTGGTGAAATAATCTCCAAACTTTAGAGTGGGTTCAATTGAGAATAGCTTCCAAGAGATTGGAAGATAGTGGATGAAGTTCTCATCCACTTTGGATTGGGGTTGTGTTTTTTATTATCATGCAAAAAACTATAATTTTTTCTATAGAGATGAGTATGGAGGGAACCTTGTTAGAAATGGAATGACAAGAAAGTGAGTGAGAGGGGGAGGGTGAATCAAGAGCCAATAAAACCTTTCTCGCTTAGATTATTTCAGCTTTATCTCTATGATTATCCAATCTACTTCCATGCATGAACATAAATCAATAAAGAAATCAACACCATAAAACTTTGACACAAGATATGGTAACCCAAAAAGCCTCCAAGTAGAAGATAAAACTAGGGTGAGGATGACACCCACAAGCTTCACTACTGTAGTAATAAAGTTGGCTTGTTAGGGCTTACAATTGATCACTTATGGTGATCTACTCTATTAGGAGTATTAAGGATTGTTAGGTCCACCTTGCAAAAGGGTTTTACAATACAATGAAGTATGTTCTCTTTTAAGAGAATTAGAAAAAGAGTGTTAGGTGCACCTAGTCAGAGGATTTGACTAATGTACCTATTATGTTGAATTAGTAAGATGATCTCAGCAATGCAATTTTATTTTCTTAATAAGATCCTTTGAATAGTATGATCACCTGATTATGATGGATGAGTCTCTATTTTTCTCTTTATACTTCTTTGTATCATGATTACATATTGTTAATCTTAGATTGGTTTTGACAAGTGAGTTTCTATACACTTAGTTCATTTATTTAGTTCATGTTGAACAAGTAACATATGCCAAGAACAACATATAAGTTAGAGCATATCAAGTAAATAGTGAGTGCTGAGTCACTCAAGTACCAAGTAGACAGTATGTGTCAAGTGATTCAGGAGCCAAGAAAGCAATACATGTTGAGTCATTTAGTTGTCAAGTGACAACATTGGAATCTTAGTTAGTGTTGAGTACTAGGGAATTAAGATATCAATTAACATAGTTTTGACATAGTTGTTTGTATTGGCACAAACTACTATGTAAACCATTTTTGGGCCAACTTAAGGATTGATTTATGCTCTTTTGTTGATAAGGATGAATCCTAATTGGAGATCCCTATGTATTACATGCATCCAATCAGGTAAGTGGAAGGTTTAAGTGGCAATATGGATGGATCATAGCCATTGATTCATATGTAACCCTAAATCAGCTAGATCTTCTTAAGTAGGACAAAACCCTAAATGTTGTATGAGTGAGAAGGAGAGTTTGCATGTGCAAATAGGACATCCATGGTGACCAAGGTATTATGATCTGAGATATATTTCAAAATCAATTAAACAAGAATAGAGGAAGGAAATAGTGAACAACAGAGAGACATTTGATCAAGAAGGATCAAGTACACATCATTATAGAGGTGATTTTACATCAAACAATAGATTGTTAATCGCATGATCATTGCTAAGACATTCTAATAGGTGAATCAGTTAAATTTCTTAATAGAGTAGTCCCAACTAATTGTATTGAAATCCTCTAACAAGGTGCTTATTTAATTGTGAGTTTAATTCCTTTAACCATGCACACTTCTAATAGCATGTTGAAATCATTTAACAAGGTAAGACCTAACAGTCTTTGTACACTTTTAACAAGGTAGACCTTTCACAGGGTAGATCATGTTTCATGATCAAACATTGTAACCTTCATTGGATACACTTCATTACTATAGTAATAAAGTGTAAAATATATACCCAATTTTACACTTTATTACTGTAGTAATAAAGTGTAAAATTGGATATATATTGTGTCATATATAAGTGTAAATGCTCACTTGTTTACATACTTTAGATGTATATGCTTTACATGGTATTTTAGTTTACTTAATGAATTATGAGATGGATGTATGGTGAATTTTTTTATGGGTTAAAGTTTAAAGCACTGATTCACCACCCCCCCTCTTAGATTTTTCCTTTCCTATTGTAATTCCTACACATATTCTTCTCCATATTCACTTCTTGTCACCAAAATGATCATGTATCTTATATTCTTGCATATTATATTCCTCTTAGACAAATGCATTCGTCTCCCTTATATACCCTACAAACAATAACTTCACACCTAGTTGGCTCCCATAATATATATCTTCATAAAAATCAATTATACCTTTAAGTCATCTCAAGTATTAATGCTCAGGCAATACAGTACTTTGATCTTCTACTGACACACAAGTAATATAGTGAGCTTGAGTGACACTATTGATAAGTTAGTACTAGAAGCTTGCATGACACTATATGGAACTTGGGTGATATAGGAGCTCAATTTACATAGAGAGCTCAGTTAACTCCATGAACTTGGTTCGCACATGAACTTGATTCCACTAAAAATACTGAGTGTCCCAATTTATACTATGAGCTTAATTAAAACATTATACTTTCATCTTCTTGGGCTACACTAAAATTTTCTCCTTGATGGAAAGATTGGTTGTAGTATTAACTGACCTTCATGGATAACGTAAGTGGTTTGTCACTAATTGACGATATGTATTGCCATAGGGTCAACAATCTCCCCCTTTGGGATTAGTGACAAAAAAACTTATCTTGAGTAGTTTTGTTAGTAATCAAAAAATATCTTAATCAATTTTTTTTGACAAATTGCCCCTTTGCATGTGCTAGGTTTTGTAACTTAGTTTGAATTAGAATTGTAACTCAGTTATAACTTTATCTGAATTTGGATTCTTCAAAATTGTTTTTGTTTGACTGATTACCTAATATACATCATATACATATTTCCCCCTTGGTTATATACATACTATGTTTTTTCCCTTGTTTTTGTTGCAAATC
This sequence comes from Cupressus sempervirens, assembly GCA_028749045.1. NCBI lineage: Eukaryota > Viridiplantae > Streptophyta > Pinopsida > Cupressales > Cupressaceae > Cupressus > Cupressus sempervirens. The sequence goes on from CM053783.1 coordinate 689,926,229, forward strand.
CAAAAACATCTAATTACAAGGTAATACCAAAATGTGTTAGGAAATCGTTATGCACTTTCAAAATTAAAAACATTTTTATTCCAATTTTTCATGAGATCTGCAACTACTAAGTTGGTGTCTCTTTGCCTATGCCAAATTCTTCTACATCACATCCATATAAGGAAGTATCATACTCTAGATGTCTGAAATGGTTTCCCCCATTCTGGTTTCCTCCCTCAATAACTCTTCCAGTAAATCTATCAAAAATGTCACATTTACAAAATGATTTAATTTGGTACTCGAGTCAAATGCTAACTAAATAGCACTCTTCAAATCTCCATCAATTTTTTTCAGTTTTTCTTTTATTTCCTTAGTGAAAATTGATGTATCACACAATTTTGTAAACAAAGAAATAACATTAATTATAACTCCTTCAAGAGTTCCAATAAAAGTGGATAGTTCCACTTGATCAATAGCAATCTTCTTTGCTACATTCTCTAGCACTTTATTCTCAAACTTTCTTTTTTCCTTTTGTAGAATTTTTTCTTTCCCATCTATGTCCTTATCGAATTTATGTACAATATCTACTAATTTTTTAGTAACAGGTGCCTCATTATTCAACAGTATTTGCACAACATCCAAAAATATGTCCTTGATGTCTCTAAGAACTTTGCCTCTATCTCTTTCTGCTCTCAATTTCCTTTGTTGTGCCTTTTTTCTCTATAGGTCATTGAGGATCTCCATTTGATTAGTAGTGAGATTTGATTGATCCCAATTTGGAATCACAATCTCACTATCCAGGTCTATCTCATTAGATATCTTTGCCTTAACCTTTTCTTTTCTTTTGGCACTAGGAGATATTGTGATTGCTTTATCTTTTTCATCATCTTTCTTCTCCTCTCCACTCAATTGTCTCTTAGGTTATTCTATATCGTCCTTGTCAACCTTGTCTTCATCCTTTTGTTTTTTCTTGGTTGAATTTTTCCTACAGGCAAATTGAGTCTAAAAATTGATTCCTACTTGGGTGAATGGAAGACTCTTCTCCTTCTTCTTTGATTATTATACAATGGGTGTAGCAATGGCTTGGCTCAAAGTCAAGGTTAGAGATGTAATCATAGCTACTGCCATCATCTCTGTATCAAACTCTTTTATAGTCTATACCTCTTACTCTTCATTTTTCTTCATTTTGCCTTCTTCCCCAAAAATGGTTTTCTACAACTTTGTTCTTGATAAGATGACTGAGTTGCAACTCAGATAGGTCAAATGATAGGTTGTTCTTCACCACCTTGTAAGCCAAGTCAATAGCTTCATAGGGGACACTGTTTGGTCTACTCTAGCTATAGATCTTGTAAGCAATGACATTGATCTCGAATTTGATCTCTATGTCAGTGACATTATTTAGCTTCTTTCCTCTACCATCCCATTCAACAAGGGTCTTCTTTATAAATTCAACATGAGCTAAGTTTTTGTCATTTTAAGTCAAACTAGCATAGGATAACCCATAACTCAATAAATTATCTTCTTCATTATCTTCATAGGCTTCTCTAACTAGAAGGACATTTCATGAATTCTATTCAAGACAAATCTAATATATTTTATCTTGAATTCCTTTGGCATGTATAGGGAATGTGTTAAACCCTTAATCTCTAGGGGCCCATTTGGTTGCTGGGATTAACCTGGAATAAGGAAACGGGAATAGGAAAATTGGAATAAATTTATTCCAATTTTGGTCCAATGCAAGAATAAATATTATTCCTAAAAACACCTAGAATTAGATTTATTCTCATTTTGGGCCAATATTGGAATAAATTTATTCCAATTTTCCTGTTCCTATTTCCTTATTCTAGGTTAATTCCAGCAACCAAATAGGCCCTAGATGTCTACAACTTGGCTTTAATACTCCGTCATCACATAGGTCATCTTATGCTTCATTCATCTCAAATGTGCCAAACTCTTGAATAGTGAAATGATAGAATGACCTGATATCATTAACCAAGAGTACCTTTGGTTGTATATGTTGGTGTTTGAAAACGTTACTAGGTTTTTAATTATCCAACTAAGAAACTAACATATCTAGGGGAAACTAACTCCAATTTTCAACATGCCATTTCTAACAATAGGCCAACTATAAGGCATGAACCTTCTTCTACTTCAGGCTCTGCTAAACCTAGGCAGGTAGACCTCAGATTCAAATGATACCGTACCAGGGTGACTGTAAGAAGTTGGGTTGCAATTCTGCGAAACTCAGATCTGTGGAATTGTACTTCTCAGAAATGGGTACCCATTTTTTTAAGAAATGGGTACCCATTTCTAAAATTAAGCTTCGGACACTTGAGCCAAATTTTAAAAATTGGGTACCCGATATTGAAAACCGGATTGGGTGCCCGAGCCACTCAAATATCGAGTGCTTTCCTTTTCACAAATTGGTTACCCAATTTCTTACAAATCGAGTACCCGATTTGTAAAAGTCTATTTAACCACTTTTTTGGCATTTTTGAGGTCATTTTCATGACCTCAAAAATGGGAGCCCGATTAGAGATGCATACGGGAGCCCGATTTTCAGCCCTACCGACTACCCCCTTGCTACTAGTTTTCAATACACCAGGTATTTTAATATGTTTTATACTATTTTACTTTATTTTTTTCAATTTTCAATTTAATATGTATGTTAATTTATTATTTTATCACTTTTAATATGTACGTAAAATTGTAGATTTACATTGTTAATGAACTTAGATGTTTAAATTTTTTTATTTGTTAATTAAAATATAGTTTCGTAAATGTTTATTTAAAAAATTATTATTTTAGATGTTTTGAAATGTATTTAATTTATGTATTTATTATAATATTGAATGATTAGATTAGATGTAAATTCATTGTTTAAACATGTAATTTTACAAATAAATATAACCTTGACCTAAAACTATATAACCTCAACCTTTTTTTAACTATAACCTTGACCTAAATTAATTTTTTTAACTATAATATCAACCTAACCATATAAATAAAACCCTAAACATATATAAAGTACTTAATCACATAACAGCCTGCCAAGGGATCCAAACAAAAAACTTATAGTATTTAAAATGATTTTACTTAAATTGTATTGTACTTTGCTTCATGGATCGAAAATGGATGATGTAAACTATTTTATAAATGTATATTCTTTCAGCCTTTCATACCCTGTGACATGTACAATGGATGATTGTTCATTCCGAATTAATTTGCCAAGTGGCATTCGGAACAAATGTATATAAATTATTTAAATGGATTGAACTGAAGTAGTTAATATTCTTTCATGTGGATGTGTTATTTATTTTACTTTTAATAGTTTATAATTATTTAAAAATGAAATTTAAATGTGTTCATTAAGGAATGTAATCTCTTATGTTTTTTATAAATGTAAATTATTGTATGTATGTTATTGCTTGCTTAGTAAAACTTTTGATTAGTTCTTTGGATCCCTTGGCTGGGTGTCATTTAGGATTAACTATAATGTCAATTTGTATTGAATTTAACTCTAATCATAACCCTTACTATCATCTTAATCTTAATCTTAATTTGCTAAAACCTACACCAGGTAATATATAAATAATTAAATAACTTTCCTATCTTACCTTGAGTACTAATTTTATAAATGTCAAACCCTAAGATTGAAAGGTAACCCTGGCCCTTAACTAATTAATATTATACTTATAAACCAAATTGAATTAAACCATGATCATAAACCTAATTATATATCCCAACTTAATATTAGAAACCTTGAATTTAACCTTAAAAATCCTTTCCCCAACCATTAACCAAATTGAACCATTACCCTAGAAGATTGAACAAAGTTAAACTTTGACCTTAAGACTAAACCAAATCACCCTAAACTAGAACTTAATAATATATTGAACACTCTTAAAAAAAATTCAAACCTAACTTTTTTGAATTAATGTTGGTTTTTAATCTAAAAGCTCTAACTATAATTCTATATCTAAAACCAAATTTAGCACTTTAAAACTTAATTCAATTTATTAACTCTTGTCCTAATTGAAACCTAAGCATGTAAACCTAATCAAACAGTACAAACCAAATTGAACCCTAATCCTAAAACTAATTAGACATTGATATCAAGGTCTCAAAATGATACATCATAAAAAAATTAGAAGAGACTTGAATGAATCAGGCATCTAATTAAGTAACCCTCCTTGACCATCAAGAGGTGGAGGTGTCCACATCAGTGTGAGTAGGAGCTTGGACTAGACCCTTGGATGCCTAAGAATATATCTAAAGAAGTGAATAACTTGTCTTTCCACTAGATGCCTAAACCTTTATATCTTAAGTGAGTATTCATCATGTAATATCTAATTAGGAGGGTATTGAAGCACTCTAACACCCCAATCCCTAACTAGATAATTATGTTAGGGTGGACTAATTTCTACTTATCTTGGGTTGGAAGTGCCTAAAAGTTTTTTTTGGAGACTGGAGATTCCTCTATTTGTTTCCTATTTTCTTGTATGGGTAGCCTAAATGTTGATTACCTTTGCAGAATGGAAGGCCGCATAACAAAATATTACCTCATTCTATAAAAAGAAATGCCCATCCCCTAGTGATATATATAGTAAGACCTTTTTCCTAATTTTACTATCAACTTTTTTGGTTAGAAGATGATGATAATTCAAAATGATTTAGAAGATAGGGATAAAATGAGAACCATCATTCCTATAATGAAGATGCATTATTCCAAGTGATAAACCCATTTCTATCATAAATCAACTCCTCCATCCAAAAAATTAGTAATGAGAAATCCCTACGTCAAGTAATCAATGGAGGGCTCATAAAATTGATCAAGTGATCGACAGAGGGCTCATAAAATCCCTAGGTCAAGTAATCAATTGATCCCCAAGGGGAGATAAGAATCTCATTAAAAATTAGAGACAAGACACTCCTAAATACATATCATACAAAAAAAATATTGCCAAGGTCTTAGCCTCCAAGGTCTTAGCCTCTAGACTAGAAGATATCCTACCCAAGATCATTAACCCTACACAAAAGTGTTTTGTTAAGGATATTTATGCATGTTGGAGAACTTGATAACCTATTGGAAGACTTTGGATTGAGAAACATTTCTAGGATAGAGTGTAGGCATGCTCAAGTAATTGATTATGAAAATGTCTACAAAAGGGTGGAATGGAGTTTCACTATGATGATGTTGCAAGCCCTCCATCCAATATTAAATTTCAAACGGTGTCCTCTCTTATGATTGGTGTTAGGGTTTTAGTAAAGAAATTAATGGGGTTAGATCATAATTTTTAGGACTCTCTAGATCGATTATGAAAGGGTGTCCTCTTGCATCCTCTTTATTTTTTATTGTTGAACATTGACTCATTACATTATCTCCTTAGAGATAACTAGTTGTCTCTAAAAGTTAGAGGATCTACTCTCCAAATAATTAATAAGTATCTAACGTACATAGTTTTTTGATAATATATTTGTATTCTTTTTAAGCTAGAGGTGCAACACAAGTCATTTAATGATCAAATTGGATCTCTTTTCTTTGTATCAAGTAGTAAGATTTATGTCTCTACATCTATCTTATTGGGGCTAAATATTGAGTCCCCTACCTTGTGTAGTAAATATGGTATTGGATGGAGATTTCATAATTAAGTGGTTAGGTACCTAGGGATTCCATTTTTAGTAAACCCTAACATATAAATGAAATGTGTCTTTATATCAACAAGAAATTCTTTGGAAAACTCAACAACTGGAACTCTAATTATCTCACATTGGTTGGTAGAATTCAAGTATGTTAAAAGATTCTCTCCTTGAATATTGGGTGTAAGTTTCTCTTCTTCTTGCTCATTTTATTTAAATCAATTTGGTCTTCTATATAAATCTATTAGGAACATTTTGTTGATAGCCAAGGGATTACTCTGGCAATAAAATGGATAGCCAAAGATTCATAAGGTAATGAATTATGGATTATGATTAGAATTAGGATTATTATATGGTTAGGGATAGGGTTCACATGTATTATTTCATTACTTGACATGATCTACACTTATAGTTTGCATTAAAAAGTGGATAATAGTTAGGATTCAAACTACAATCATACATTTTTTTAATCAAATCATAATTCTATCTCTAAGCTTTCATTAGATAATTGTAACCTTAACTCTCATCTTAATGCCATCTATTATATATCCTATAAACAATAGGACCATAATAAATATCTGAAACCTAAATATAATTTTAACTAAAACCATAATCCTAGGTAATTTCCCTAACATTAAATGATCGCAATCATTATAATAATCTTAAGCTTAGCCATCATGAAAATTGTTAACGTAACAAAATTGTAAACCATAACCTTGTCATAATCTTAACTTTTTTTCATCTTGAGATGAATATGTATAATCCATAATGAGTTCATACAATGCCCCAGTGTCACAAAATAAGTGTACATGGAAGAAAAATTAGCTTGGTGGCTCCTATTTTAAGAAAAGAAACCTTGAACTAACCTAGATATATTTTTTTGGACTATTATTTTATGATTAGACTTAAAAATTTAGTATTTAATGTTTAATTTGACTTAAGTGTTTAACTTTATTTATTTAATTGATATGATTTTAATAAAGATATGCGCATTTATATAGATCTAGTTGATAAATTTTAGATTTAAATTTTATTAAATAGTAATTTTGTCATGTTTTATGTTGTGATGTATTTTTGTCATGTTTTATGTTTTATGTTGTTTAAATATATATATGCAGATTATATTTGATGGACCCATCGCCACCCCCTCCCTCTCCCATACCCCCACCTCTACCCCCTCCATCTCCACCTCCACATCCACCCACACCTCCACCACACATCACAGATGAGCTCTGCGAGACCATGAGGCATAACCTTAATGACCTCATGAGTGATATAGAGGCTATCTGACATGAGAGGCACCCCCCCTCACCTACTACGTCTTGCAAATAGTATGCAAGGCATGGTTAACTCCATCCATCATTTTGATTTAGACATTGATTCATTTAGATCATGGAGGGAAAGCATGCATTCCTTCTACTTTAACGACTTATCATACAAAGAGGTTTATAACCTACATATAGGTAAAGGGAATTTTCAACATTATTTTGTAAACCCTAAGACGGGTGAACCAATTAGTGATAAGAAGCTTTGCATTTCCATTAGGTGGTGTACACATCCACGCATAGTAGCACATTTTTGGGAGTGGTGGTGGATGATATTTGACCATCCACCACACGCTAACCATGAGGTTCCCATGTACTTCCTTAGGAATTTATGGGCTGAGTTTGAGTTGGGTTTGAAATCCAACTATTTTGATATGAAAGAATTTTAGGGGGTTGGTAGAGGGATGCCTTAGGATAGGCCTAGGGAAAAGCTGAGTGATAGAACGATAAACTATAGGTGAGCTGAGCCCCTTGTACCTCTTCCTGTGCCTGTTGTGCCTACTCCTCACCATCATCATGCAGTTTCATCTGCTTTTACCCATTTGAGTTCCCTTTTGAGAAATTTAGTACAATAGTGGACGCAGGCGGTACATGCTCCTCTACTTGGACATGTTTGTACTAGTTGTGGAGGCATATGCACAGGCCCCTAGAGAAATCTTGGTGCAGCACACGATGGCCATTATGCTGAGGGTGTAGATTTTGATGATGATGTATGCACTACTTGTGGTGATGGTAGTGACAAGATAGACGTGTCATCATTTGTTGACCTCATGCAGCAGGGAGAGCCTGGAGAGAGTCAAGAGCAGCAGGTAAAATTTTAATTTCAATATAAATATAAAGTGCACATAATTATTTACTTTCTACATACATGTGTAATTGTATTAACTATATTAATTTGTACTTTTCAAATAACAGAGGATGGATGATATTGTTCCTCCTAGGAGGCAGTATAGTCTTTTTTCGAGACCTACAGACGTTGGCATCCCTTATACGGTATGCAGTTTGAATTATACTATAAAAATGTACATTCAAATTCAAATTTAATAGGATGTGCTCATATGTTCTTTTTATTTGATTTTGTAGGGATTGTCTGCATCTACACATATTGATGTTAGTACAAGTCCTACTCCAGTTACCACTGAGGCACAACCTCAAATACATGTGGTATGAACTTTTGACTGAAGACAAATAATTTGTATTATTTTTATGTATGTACATTATTATTAACTTATAATCTAAACAATTTTGACTCACATGTATATATATTTTATGTGTTTTGATTTTACGAATAGGAGCCATATCATACTCATCCATACAGGCCTCGGTATAGTCTATTTTAAACTTCATCTTATGATTATCATGCTAGCATACCTGTAGACACATTTGTGGCATTGGCTACCACTCAGGTATGATATATACATTATATATACATGTTAAATTTATAGTGTATAAAAAATGTAGTGTACAAATTATGTACTTTGTAATTATTCATGTATATTTAATTTTGACTAAATGTTTATGTATCCATAATTTTAGGACTACATTACCACGAGTGTTGCTAAGAGCACAAGACTTAGCCAAATGGAGGTACCTACATTGTCATTTGAGGTCAGTATTGTGATTTATGTACATAATGTATAGTTCATTATGCTCTAAAATCAAATTAAAAAAATGTATGTATTGTAAATTACAGGACCTCACCACTGTTGCATTTGGTAGTTTTGATAGTGCGCCTCCTCTCGTTACTAAGGGACACCCATCTTATGTGGTATAATTTATTTTATTATGTAGTGAATATTTAATTTATTTTCAAGCTAGATTTTGAGACCCATTTCAATTAAGCATGTACATGATGAGACGTGCCTCATGTTACACAGGGTGATACATCTACCTCACAGGGTCTTCGATATGATGAGACGACTCATATTACACATGATGATCCATCTAAGTCCTCTTCATGTGGAGCAAAGAGGAAATTTGATCAGATATATTAGGTCTTGTTGGCACCTATAGATTGTGTTTTTATGATGTATATTATTTATGATGTATACACTTTGTGTTAGGATAGTTAAAATTGTATGTTAGACCATGTATTTTTTCACTTCATAGATCATATTATGATGTATGTTAGAGCATGTACTATTTTTTTATGACTTCTTATCATGCTTATGTATGTAGTACATATATTACTATGTTTCACCATGTTTTAAGTATATTCAAACCATTTTCTTTATTCTGACATATTTTATTCATGAACATATGACACATTTTGTAAGTATATATGCAAGATGAACAATAATTTTAACTATCTATAGAGTATTATTGGATAAATATCACATCAAATTTATGCATTGAGATTCGTACAAATAAAATTGACCTACTAGATTAATAAATGTATTGATAACATACCTAACAATGTATCATAACTGATATTAATGTGTTGTTTGGTAATGTAAGACTCATTATCACCTAATAAGACCTATTATGTGGTAGTAAACATATGAATACCTATCATAACCTATAACAGACATAATGACCTATTAGGACTCCCATGTCCCCTTAAGACACACGTGTATGGATAACGTACCTAACAATGTATCATAAGTGATCTTAATGTGTTGTTTGGTAATGTAAGATATAATCAATACAATGAATACAATGAGTAATGATCTAATATATAACCAATACAATGAGTAATGATCTTTAAATTATCATGTGCAAGTGACTTGTTTTTAATATTAAAATCAATAGTAATTTGAAACTTCAAACAAACATTAATTTAAACATGCTTGAATGTAAAAGTAATGGAACAAAATAGGAGGTCATTACTTAAATTGACAATTAATTTATAATTTATCAAGTGCACATACCTTTAACTTTAAAATAGAAGTAAACTCTCATTTTTGAATTAGTTTGTACAACATATTTCACATTATATGTAAGACAATGTCAATGATATACATGTTAATAAACACATAAATTAATATTCAAGGTATCTGAACTATGTAAATGTATGTGTAATTTGTATGTACTTACTATGTGAAATTTCACAAGATGTTGATGTTCGATCCACTCTGACATTTAAATTTGCATAAATTGTAATTGAGACCTAAATAAGAGGTATATAAGTTCTCTAAATTGGTATTGACAACACAAACATACATGTAATTAAATTATATAAGTACATATATATAAAAATAATACAATAATGAAAAAACTTACATGTGTTTGATTTAATGTAGTCATCCCACCGTACCATATGCATCCTCTCTCTTTTGCAATACATCTATGATTGTCTCGTGCTCGTCCATTGAAATTGTCCATAATACCTTATTGGCGGGTCTCCCTTTGTATCTTTCTAATTTGATATTTGTTGCCACAACCAAATGAGAATAGTGTAAAATCTTCTTTTTCGGTTTGGTAGTATTCAAATGCTGGCTAACCATTTCTTCTTGTTAGGTATCTATGTAGCCAAGTGCTAGCTAAAACAATAGACCCGATTGGATACACAAAACCATCATGGTCTACTTGATGACATGTCAATTTTTTCATAGGCTCCACACATCTAGCTAGCCAATACTTAGTCTGTTCATCATTATCACTAGTTGCAAAACAGCATAAACATGTCCTACAAGATAAGATAAAGTATAGAAACACTTTAATCACATGAATGTACATATGCAAATTATATAAATTGAAGCATGAGAAATCTAATTAAATTGTGCATACTAGGTTCTATGAGGTCTAAAATATGATCATAGTCTTTTGATGCAAAAGTAGCATTCTAGCCTTCATTTACTATATCATCTTCAAAATGCATGTCAATAGGTGCTAATGATCTTTGTTGCCAATCTTCAACCCATTCTGTATTCTCACATTCTTCCCATTCACCTGCAAGACAAAATTGACAAAAACAAGCAAGCTCCCTAATCCATATAGTCCAAGTGTTAGAATCCGAACTCCTAAATGAATGCCATTTAGCTGACCCACTAATTGTATCACAATCATATCTTGAATGGATATTATTTTCTTCAACTAGGTAGAAGAAACGTTTGATTGTAGAGTTTTGACTTGATCCCGTGAATAAATATTTGTTACACCATTCAACAATCTCATGTGCATTTTTAAATTTAGCTTTTTCCTCAAATTTTAATTGCTCTCTACTAAGGGCTCTCTTCACACATGCACCAGTACCATCATGTTCTCCTTTACCATGTCCAGCCTCAAAAAAACTCCACACATGTTGGATGTTAGTTTGCTTATGTGTCCTACTCAACCAATATAACATTCTAGCATTCTTGAATTGCCCTATACAATTATCTAACCATATCCAATGTTGTGTCATTTGAATTTATCTCTCTTTTAAATGATCATAAAAGACCTTGAAACAATATTGGGAAAACTCAGATGAATGGAGTTTATTATCACTTAAATAAAAATGGTACTCTCTCAATATTTTTTGATCCTCCTCTATACTACCAAGTGCATGCCTATAAACTATATGAACATAAATTGTTACTTGCATTGAATTGTAATATTGTGGTTGTACCTCTTCTTGTGGTGCAAGCGTGTAGTTCTCTGCAAAGTCAACAATTGAAAGTATAGTACCAATTGGAAATGTATTCTTACATATGTGAAATTGTCCATCAAGCCATCTAGAATATTGAGAGTGGTTAAAATATTTTGGTATGATCACACTCTTAAACTCATCCATAAATGCATGACAACTAACTTTATCTGTAACTAGATCACACCTTCCAATCTTCCCATCCTTCAATGGATATTCAATAGTTTTGAATCTTTTTACCTCAACTAATTGTTGTCCAAAAGTAGTCAAATAATTTTCATGCAAAAATTCATCTAACAAAGAAATATTGCCCCACATATCACATGTACTAGAAAGACATGCATTGAAAAGAAAGTATTGATTATTAGGTGGCTTACAAAACAAAACTGATATGAAATCTTTTATAGTTTGAGGTAGTATTTTTATACCACATTCTTGCAACATTTCTTTACTATGCATGGTACCATGTATAGATTAAAATACATCATAATGGTAATGAAATTTAATATGAGTTTTACAACGACATGTGATTCTTTCCTTGTTAATCCTTACATACCATGGTTTACACTTTTCAAAAGATCTTTGACTAATGGTAATATTTAATACCTTACCATCTACAAATTTTTTAAACAATTCAGTTTGAGTCATGTCCAAAAGGTGTTTAGGATGTGGATCATGTATTTTTGACCCAATTCTCAATTTAAGAATATCTCTTGAATTAGGTGATACTCTCGTATTATCATGCCAAAAATTGCAATCAAACTTTTGATTTCACTAGTAAGTTTCATATCACATCTTGGGAGTCTACCACTAGAAGTCCATAAAATATTTGATGGATCATATTCAAATTTAACCTTTCTCTTTACAGCTCTTTCTAAAGTCTTACGATTCACATTAAGATATCCACTTATGTTGGTAATCAATCTTTTGTCAGATGTTGATTTGTTAACTAAAGTTGTTGTTATTGCTTGTTGTGCTGCATTCTTATCTTTAGACTGACTTCTCTTTTTGATAACATCAAAGGCACTAGCAATAGTGGATAAAACTTGTTTTAAAGACTCATTTTTATTCTTGGGTTTTGCATACATTCCCAACCTTCTCATTACTTTTCACATTTTAGACATTTTAATTAGTTGCAACATTAGCTGACATTGAAACCCAAATTTCTTATTATAAAAAAAATGCCTATACAATCTATTAGCATGTGTCCTAATTCATCTCCATGAAACCAATCCCTCAAGATTATCTAACACGTCATTAGGAATATGAAAATTATGTTCAGACACTTTACTATCATCCTAACATGTTTGTTCAATAGTTGGTGTTTCTATGTCTACATTTATGCAATTTTTATTTTCAGGCACTTTACTATTTCCACTGTTATTTGGGATTTGAATATCATTTTCAAATTTTCTTGGTATTTCTTTCGAGGCAGGCATTTCAATTGGAGTGTTTTGTGCATGATTGTTTGACAATTGCTTCTCATGAAGAAAATCTAAATCATTTAAATCGTGACCTACTTCTAAAAAATCACCAATTTCATCATGAGAAAAAATTCAAGGGTTTGGAGACACACCTGTATTGAACGCATGATTAGAATGTGCACCTAAATTTTCTTGTATTGGGTTCTCTTCTTTGACCTCTTCATCCATCGTGGTATCCTCTATGTCTTTCTCCTTTGAAATATTGTTCAAGTCTCTAATTCTCTATCTTCTCTTTCGTTGACATTGTGCTTCCTTCTCTTTATTTGCTGAAATCTCATCATCTGTTAGAACTCTTGCTTTCTTCTTTCTTCATTGTTTTGATCCCATGTTTGCACCAATTTTGAATTTGAATCAGTAGCTTGCAAATTGTATAAGAGGGCAAGAAAATAGAATAAGCATGACGAAATTCGATGTTGCAGATCGAAACTGTTGTTCAATCATTTCAATCATTGAAATTGGGTTGGTGGGGTAGTTTTTGGGGCCCAACGGGTACCCAATTTCTTAAAAATCAGGCACCTGATTCTTTAAAAATCGGGCACCCATTTATAAATCGAGTACCCAATTTTAAAAAGAATTAGGTACCCAATTTTCAAAAAGTTGGGTACAATAGTTCAAAGCAATCGGGCACTTGATTTTTGAATTACAAATCGGTTTCCCGATTCATGAGACATGAGCGGGAATTGAGTATGGCTCCTGACTTTTGCATGGGGTTTTGCCTTGGGGAAAGGCATGGCATAGGCTTGGTCCCACCAAGCCATGCCTTTGTGATCCTTTTTTTTCTAATGCATTTAATCGACAATTTCTAGTATTGTTGTAATTTTTTTATAGTCATTCCTATTGAATTTTTTGATGAGACAAAAACCCATTATAGGTCTTACTATTCTAGTTTCAAAAATGTAAATTTTATAGTGTTATTAGTTTATTTTCTATTTTTCCATTATTTATTAATCAAAACTATCTCCTAAACGTTAAAAAGTGACATTCACTAAAACTTTAATAACTTTTTTATTTTATCATTTTTCTTAAATTAATTTATATGTCATCAATCTACATACAATTCTTTCGATGTTAAAATTTATTTTTTTTGAAAAAAGTGAGATTTTGATCCAATTATGTGGTCCGTATATGAGAGGTTTTAAAATTTACCTTTATAGCCAATTAATAATTAATAATAATAAAATTATTCAATAAAAAATTAAGAAAAAATATTGTCATCAATCTTAGGTGTATTAGGTAACTCCCTTTAAAAGGATTTGCAAAAATTCATTTATTTCTGTCAAATTATGGTGTCCGTACACGAGCATGGTATGGTCCTGAAATAGGCATTTTGAAAAAGTGGTTTTTAAAGATCTATACCAAAAAAATAATCTAGCATATGGGTGCACAAATAAATTACATATTCAAAAACTAAATTCCAAATGCTAAAAATTTTATTTCTGGAGTTTTTTAATATTCAATATCTAAATACCTCAAATTTTGACATCAATTGACAAAAAATTTCAAAAACAGGAAAAACACTTTCACTTTTTGGCCAAAAGTGAGACCCAACTTCTCGCACTGACCCACTAGTGAAAAAACATATCCCTAAATCTATTAAGAAAATGAAAACTCTTATATCTCCTAGTAACTCATGAAATAACATCAATCTACAATAGCTAAATGCAGATCTATGAATCTCATAAGATGGGTGAGGGTTAAACTGTTTTAGCTCTTCAACATAAAATTGTAAAGATGATTTGAATTTGATTTGATTTTATGTGAGTGGGGAAAATGGATGAAAACCATATATAGACAACAACTTAATGACCCTATAGCTGGTCAGTGCCTGATCCATTGGGAAAACTCATGAATCTCCCTCATGTATTTTGGATATCTAATACTTATTTATATATTCAGATATATGATCTATCCATTCACCTTGTAAATAGACATCAATGTTCGATCTAAATCTCATTCTTACCTAATATACCCCTCAATAAAACTGCAACCTTGTTAAATCTTTTAAGCATTTTACATAATTCCTTGAATTACAAGCAACAATGAAGCAACATATAGCCTTAAGGGACTACACTTATGATCTAGGCTCTTTGTTCAAAGACCATAAAACATCACAGCTCAATTGAGAAAGGAGACAAGATTTAGACTAAAACTAAACACCTACTGCTCACTGTATTAATTTCCTTGAAATAACACATGAAAATACATGAAAAGAGTCACAAATCACCTAATAAACCAAACTGTACAATAACATATGTTGTCATACAAGAGAGAAAATGGCAGGAATGAGAAACTGATGGGATGGGAAGGGGGTATCACAACCAAAGAAAAGCTTCATGGTCTGGAACTAGCACATCCCAGGTCTTTCATTCAGAATACATCAATTTCAGGGCTAGTCCTACTAACTATCTTCATACCAGAGAAACTTTTCCCCTTTTTCTTAGTGCTGAAACCACTAGATGGAGGCAACCATTTCGTTCATTCAATTTTCATGAAAGAAAAATATATAAAAATTGAAATACCTTTATGTGTTGATGTCTGAAACCTTAGATCTGCTGATTGGCACAGGTGCAAGCACAAAACCCTTCACACTGTAGATATAATCCTTTGTAGAGCTACCACCTCCTTAAAGAGGAAAATGGAATCACAACAGTGATTCACCTTTTGAAATCAATTATAGCAATAGATACAAACAATCACATAAATTGTTAATCAAGAACTTGTACTTCCTCTTTCCCAACAAACTAGATTTTCCCACAAATACTGAAAGCTTCTGATATTAAAACCAACCATGCACTACTACAGAGATTTACTTCAGCATCGCCACTCACACTTAGTGAGAAAAGATTTAAATTTTTTTTACCATTTGTAGATTTTGAACCAGACTTTCAATATGGAAAACTTGCAGATCACTAACACCTTGGAAAGAGAACAAACTTCATTTTCAAATTCTTGACTCTAAATTTACAACAGTATTTTGAAAACCAAAATCAATTGAATTGAGTGAAAATAAAACCTAGTAGAAACACAATTTGCACTCAATCCTTCAAAAATACTGCTATCCTGAACAAAGCATCACTGGGGTGCATGATATTTGAATAAGAAAATTGGAAAACACATCAATTAACTTACTGTTGCAATCTTTTCACACACTTGTCCTACTATGTTGAATCTCCTTTTAAATTCTCAAGGTTTGTCTATCATACAGATTCAATACAACTCCCTAGCAGAGTCGCCATTTTGTTGGTGTTTGAAAATGTTGCCAGGTTTTCAATTATCCCAATGAGAATATGACACATCTAGGGGCACTAACTCCCATTTTCAACATGCCAATTTAAACACCGAGCCAACTATAAGGCATGACCCTTCTTCTACTTCAAGCTCTGCTAAACCTAGGTGGGTAGACCTCAGATTCAATTGATATTGTACCAATGCAAAAACATATCCCTGAATCTATTAAGCAAATGAAGCCCCTTATATCTCCTAATTACTCATGAAATGACATAGATATATAGTAGCTAAATGCAAATCTATGACATTCACAAGTTGAGTGAGGGTTAATTCTTTTCAGCCCAATATAAAACATGAAAAACTGAATTTATTTGAATAAAAGATTTGTGCAAATAACCTTCATATCAGCTTGCATCTAATTTAATGATCAGTGCCTTATCCATTGAAACATAGAGTCATTACCAGCAGGAAGACCTAACTAGATTGCATTGCAATCAAGTTTATCAACTGAAATCCCCTAATCCCATACTTATGCAATATCCCCTTCATACACCCAAAACCCCTATCAAAACGACGAAGCATTTACTTAACTACTTGAGTCAAAAACAAAAAAGATCTGATACACACTTCATCCAAAATGTCTTAAACCAAATTAATATTATTCACTTAATCCCAAATTTAATGACATATGAAGAAAAAGGAGACAGAATGTGAGAACTCAGATAAATCGTATAAATCCCCTTTTGTATTTATCCTTGGAAAGACTAAATACAGTAACTGGTAATGCAAAATGAAACTCAAGATAACTCACATGATCTAGCATCAATATCTATTATCTCATAAATACAACACATGAAAATGAAATGCAAATCTGCATAGGGTGGATGTGTGGCCTTCACTGCTATAGCTCAGCTCAGTAGTCAGGAAGCAAAACCATCTACAATCCTAGTTTTAACAAAAGAACCAAAACCCTACTGGTATTACCCAGAGCAAACTGCCAACCCCTCAAATAAAAGAGAGAAAGAATGATATAGCAAAGAAATAATTCTCGGATCTATTATGCAACTGCCATCTGTCCACTTGAAATTCAATCCCTTGCAACTAAAAACCTCTCTCCTCTCTCTACCATTTTATCTGATTTGGTTTCATCATTATCCTATAATTGATTTGAAAATATCTCTATTCAAATGATGAAAACCTTTTGGTTCACTAAAATATCTGATCTGCCTTATGCAATGCTAGTGAAATTTTAAGTTTTTATCGATTTGAAAGTGGTTAAATTTTCCTCAAACTGCATTTTCATTTACTTTAAACCATATCTAGGTCATTACCTTGCTAAAAATGAAAATTAAACTTTGATACCTTAAATTGGTTGCAAGATAGGAACCTAAGAGAAATCCTCTTGTAGCTTGAATCACTGGTGTTCTGTGCAAAACCTGACATCGAAATTGGAAAGTTCATCTTCTCTCGATTTCGATGATATATAACATTGCTATGTTCACCTCTCAGAAACCCCCAGAATCATAGTTTGAAAAACAATCCCTCTGCTATAAAACTTTGTCTGTAACTGAATTTTTCAAAAATTTAAATGATTCTAAAGTATAAATTTTAGAAAAAGGCCCTTTTTAATTAAAAAAATTTGAACGTGCTTTGAGAAAATAATAAAATATATTTTTATCATTTTCCAATTTCTCCCTACCCCTTTAAATTCTAGTCAAACCTGATTTGACTGATGCCACATGTCACTTCCTAATTGGTCAAATGCTATCTACATCATCAGCTCAAACACGCAGTGCCATGTCATCATTGCATCACACTAGGTGGGCTCGCTTGCCATGTGTCAAATTTTTGCATGCCCGCAATACTTAACCAGCAAGCATCTTTATTATGCGGGCATGCGCCCACTGTCGGATCGTGACATGTGTCACGATCTGGTGCATCCTCTCAAACTACTCTTGATCTTCGCCAACTCATCGCCCACTGGGACCCATCGCCATGTGTCATTTTTTTCATTTTCTCACACTTTTTATCCTTCGTGCATCTTCAATTTGCAGGCATGCACTAGCCCTTCAATTGTGCCACGTGTCGTCATCTCCTTGCATCTGGGTTTTGGGCACCACATCAACATCTCTATGGATTCATTCAAAATTTTGTCTTATTCACCTCTAGCTATCTTCCACATTCTATGCACACGGGGACCAAATTGCAACTTGCAGCTTCCAAAAGCCTCTAGATCTTAAGACATTCTTGTATGTGTGTTGGAGTATTTAAAAAACTAAATAGACCCCGACATGAACAATGTGGGATAATGTTCTTTTTCTCATTCTCCCTCTGCGCATGGGCTTCTTACTGAATATTAATCCCTTGCTAAAACATGAGCTCCTCTTTATTTTCCCATGGATTTTATTTTTAATATGCATGGGTCTGATGTTTCTTATCTTCACATTCACTATCCACCTAGGAGGCTCAGAATAGCGTGGATCTACTCCTTGGCTTAGCGCAGAGTCTGCTGATTAATACACTGTCACTTCCCTTGTTTTTTTTTGCAATGCCATTGAGGATCTTTGCAGTGGTTTCCAAATCATACTACCTCCCTTGCAAACTCCCTCATCTCATTCCTTTTGTCTGTAGCTAAAGCCAACTCCCTTTTACACTGCACTGACTTCTCCTCTACTTCACTTGCATTTTATCGGCTTCCTCTATCTTCTTTCATACATTTTTTTTTTCTTTTAACGTGACCTTTCCCTGATTAACGCAAGCTTCCTTTTAAAATTGTGGGTTCCTCTGCTTAATTCATGGGTCTCCCCTGATGCATGAGTGACTTTTCCTTATTAACATGGGCTTTGGCAATAGGCCTTGTGCTTTATTAGATTCTCATATTAAATAATGACTTGAATAATATGTGTGATGCCAATCTTAACATATGGGATTGATATTTCACTGTATAATATCTTTTTCTATCTCCAAAATATATGCCAATCAAAAATTTCATCATTGTTCTTATGTCCTTCTTGTCTGTTATATAGCAATTCTAAACTCTTTCCCCATAAATGATGGAAAAAATTAATGGTTTCAAGAAGTGGTAGTTTTCTCTTTTGTGCCATTAACAATGGTAGAAAGATTACCTACTGGACATGCATTCATTCATAGGAGAAAATTCATATGCTTGTGATCTTCATCCTTGACCATCAACTTCATTCTTTTATTGCTTGAGTGGTAGTTTGTCCTTTTATTTCTTGTTGTCAATCTTAACTGGCTTAGTCAGACCCTGTCCATGCTTTCCAAGAGCAACACTGGGGCTAAAACCCATTTGCTGAAGCATTTTAAAACCAACGTTTATTGACGGAATGGTAGAGTTGAATCCCCTACTAAAACATGGCTCAACAAAAGACTTGCAACCTTTCCTTTGACCTATAGGTTCCTATCATGTTGTGAGCTTCCAATCTCTTCCTGTGAATTGCTTCCTTTTGGTCTAGCGTTGTCGACTTGGCTGTAGCATTCATAAATTAATCTTTCTCTCACAATACTCTCCTAATTTACTCTAGAGATACGTATATGGAGACAATGCCAAAAAGGAAAACTGAGAATTATATGATAAAACTTGATTTTTGCAAATCAAGAGTTCAATAGACTGGCCTTGCAAGAAAACAATATCATGTAGTTTCCAAAAATGTGGGCACACCTGCAACTTGATCTTGCTATCCTCTTTTTTTTGTTCACGTCTATATAAGATAGGCACTAATATTTTCATCTCCCTCTCTATTATTAATTTGTAGATTGAAAGTCATGGAGTTTTGATTATAGAGAAAGGACAGAAAATTTAGATGTGTTTTTATCCCCACCATAAAGTATCAAATATAATTGCAATCTATGAACTTTTTTTTAAAGCCTCAATATATAGCAAGACCCTTATTCAAATTTGTTTTTATCAAGACTTTTGCGGGCCAATTTTCTCCTTATTTCTTCAAATAATTTGATCCATTTGATCCAACTTCCTATCACAATCATTTAATGATCATAGTCATTAAAACATCTTTTGAGCTATTTCACTTCCCAATAGCTTATCAATCTGACGGAATTAGTCAGGCCCCAAAGCAGGTCCAGCTAAAAAAAAAAAAATCATTTCAAACAACTCATCCATCAAATTGATTCATTTGGACATCTCAGACTAATGGGATTCAGATTTGATCATCGATTCATGACTTAAAACTCACTTTTAATCAATTCTACAAATTGTGAATTTGTGTCTGGAGGCCTACCAGCTGGCCTTAAAAACTAATTCAACCAAGTAACCAGGCCACAAAAATTGGCATGAGTGTTCAATCCTACTCACTCGACTATAGTAAAAATTATTAGACCATGACGAATTCCCAATCAAAATATTTTAATTTCCAAACATCCATAATTCAAATATCCTACAGGCAAACAGTGTTAAAAACATAAACTGGACTCGGGCTTGGCATTATAAAACTAGGTTATTGATCACTTGGGGTTCTAAAAACTAGGGTATAGGTCATTTTCCATGAGGAGAATATAATTCTATGGTTTGGGCTCATGAAGAATCACAAGACGCTTTTGGCGAATTTCTGAAAACAGGCACTTGGAAATGTTAACTAGGAAATGTGTCAAAGTAATTTTTGGCAAATGTACAGACATATGAAAGTATGCAGATGGATTCGTCATGACTTAAGAACTGGCATACTTCAAGGATTTCTAGGACACAAAATGATGGTATAATCTATTTAGGCTATAAATCACAAGATCAAAGTTATAATGTGCCAAATAGGGGTACGGATCAATCTAGATACCTTAACCGTAACAAAACAATGTAAACTAGGTTTTTAATCATGTTAGAAAACTAACCAAATGGATTCATCATGACCTCAAAATTGGAACATATGAAGTGTCTAACCCCTGAAACACAATTCAAAAATAATTTCTTCATTTGGGTCAATCGGGTCAAAGATATCATTGGTCGAACAGGGCTTCCCAGAATTGTGAACAATTGCACAAATACACAAAACACTAAATGACCAACTTTAAAGGGTTCAAAACCTAGTCAAGTAGATTTTAAATGACTTGAAACTTGGAACATAGGTTTTTTGATATGCATACTAAACATCCCCAAAGTGGTGGGTCATGACACATTCTTGGGTAAAAGATATTCAAAGACAAACTAGGCCTCCTGTCACTATTTGACACTTGGGCAGAATTGCAAATTTTTACACTAGCTCAAAATGGGACTTCACCGAATGATTTAGGATGGAAAAATAACACTATGTATTGCATGCATATGTCAAATGAAAGGTGTTAAGCCACTTAAACACCATCTAGGCCTCAAACTAACAATTGACTACATATGCATAGAAAGCACTTTAGGGCATTGATTCTTCAAAGTTTTCAAAATGTGACTGAAAATGGACCATGCAATTTTCAGTCCCAATAGTATAGATGAATCTTCTCCCATTGGATCCTATTGCTCATTAATTATTGGATACAGCTTGAATTTGGGTGCCTTACAAACCACATTCTTCACTAATATTTCTGAACCCTTCTTCACCTTCAAGCTAGAGATGTATGTCATGATACTTGGTGAAAGATAAAATTTGCAATGACTGAAACCTTCACTACAATGTCTCTCTTCAATACTAATTCACTTGTAGATTGCTCAGGTGCTCCAAGTTACTCTAAAAATTCAATGTAAGGTAACAATAAAACCATAAATTTTTCCTTTTATCAAAAAAATCAAAATTTAGGGCCTCTTAGATGCATTGTACAGTGGTAGTTGAGATAGCTTAGTTAAGTCATTCAAACTCAGCATGAACTAACCATCGCATAGCTCAGTTAGAACTTGGTTCTAACATGAATTAGTTGGTGATAACAACCAACTCGGTTACAACCAAGTTGTAACTTGGTTTAAACATAATTATGTTACTTGACTTTGTGCATCTTTCTATGTTGATCTAGAATTCCTCTCTTTCACACATCTAGAACTAATGTAATATTTTCCTTATGAACTGATCTCTAAGCCTATGTTGTCTATTAGTGTCCAAAATCTTAGTCATTTACTAGGCATAGATGAACGGTCATCACTGCGATTGAGTCATCTAGTGAAGGCCAAGCATAATGAAGGACTTGTTTATTTTGCATTACATGTCAAACAAGTTAGTGATCATTGAGCACCCTAATTAAGACTGTGTATACGTAAGCTAAATTATTTTGGTAGAGATAGAGTAAACTAAAAAGGTATTTTTTGTCGAGTGAACAAAGAATCTTATGCATAGAGAAGCTAAATGCCAGTATAAATGTCAATGATGACTGATTATCAGCACATTCAAATGCCAAGAAATTAAATTTTGTCATATGAGTCTTAATTGCACAAACAATTATGTAAATAATTTTGGCCAATTTCCATATGATATTTAATGGTTTTAGAGATAGTTAAGATGGATATTACGTGCTATTTCATAAGGTAATGATCCCAAGGAATGCAAATCAACCAATCAGAAAATCAGATATAAATAGTAAAAGATGATGAATTGTAAACCATCTATTGAGATCTAGAACTTCATAGAACATCTATTTAAGGAGGATTCTAGCCATATAATTAGTGTGATTGATTGAGAGAAGCAAGAGAGAGTGTATGAATGCACAAGTGAAGGGGAAAACAAGGATAGAAAAGAGAAAGAAAGGCTGAGTCTAGAATCAATTTAGACAAATGCAAATTGAAGCAATGAAGGACTAAAAGGAGATATTAGATTGAGAGATCAAATCAAACATTGTATAAAGGAGATCCAAGATTAGCTTGCAAAAAAAACTAAGGGTCAAGTACTAAATTAATTTTGAATCATGGAAAATCTCTTAACCGAGTGATCATAATAGGTCTATGTTCATCCCCATCCCAGTTTTACCTTCACCTTGAAGTGTTTCTGGGTTACCAAATCATTTTTTTTATGAATCTTTCATGGATGTGATGTATTTCATTTACTATTCAGCATTACATTTTTAATGTTAGATCTAAGCTATGAGATGAATTAGATGTGAATTCAGTAATTTGGTTTTTGAAGTTTAAGTTTAAGTTCCTGATTCACCCTCCCTCCCCCCCCCCCCCCAACTCAATATATTGTTTCCCAATAATCCTTCCAACAATTGGTATCAGAGCTCAATTCTCTTGGAAGAATCCTAATAGATTAAGAGGATAAAATGATGAAGATGGAGGAATACATGTTTGTAAAAATCATTGAGAACCAAATGATTGAAATCTAGATCACATTGTAACAACTTGAAGGAGCTAGAGAAAAATCAAGAAGTCACTGACAAAAAGGAAAGAGATAGAAACACAAAAAAATGACACTCAATACCATGAAGTAGACACAAAAGGCCTACTTGGCAATGGAAAGACTAGTGGTAATAATGAAGCAATAATAGAACTATTGGATAAGAACAATACTCTAATAAAAGAGGTAAAAGAACTCAAGATAGAACATGAAACTCAATCAATATTTCTATGTGAATTAACAAATAAAAAGAATAAAGTTGAAGAAGATAATTCCATGACTAAAGAAGATAAAAGAAGGATGGAAACCAGAATTAAAGAGAGATCATTTAAAGTACATAAGCTTACAAATAATCAGTTGGACATGATAAATCAATTGATAGTTGCTACTTAGGAAGAAAACATAAAATACTTGCATATCACAAACCTAAGTTCAAAAAATGAGCAATTTAGAAGTGAGTTAAGGTATGAAAAGAAAATTATGGAAAGAATGAATAAACCAAATGAAGCTATCAAATACTTTGAAGAACTAATGAGACCATATAGATCAACAAAAGACACCTCTAGACCAAGTTACAACAAGTAATTTTCATCTACTGAAGAAGGAGAATCATCAAAGAGTTGAGAACAAAGAAATGCTAAAGGAAAACCTACATGTCATCATTGTTGTAAACTTAAACACACATCAAACATTTATAGAAGCAAGAATGGTATGAAAACTTATAAACCTAAGACTATTTGTAATTGTTCTAAATGCAAGAAGGTGAGACATCAAGGACATTAATGTAGATCAAAGAAAAATGATTCATTCACTAAATTTAAAGGACATTTCTATAACTGTGGAAAATATGGACATATAGCTCATGAGTATAGATTCAAGAAAAAGTTCAACTAGACACTTGAGAAACAAACACATACACCAAGAAAAGGCAATTCCTATAATTAGGAATATAATAAATGGTATATTTGTCACTATTGTAGAGATTATGGTCACATCCCAGAGAATTGCATCAAGACACATTTGAGAGGAAATTACAAGAAGTGGATGAATGCTGAAATAGTATGTTTCACCCATCTCAAAGTTGGACATATCAATAAAAATATTAGAACTAGGGCACCAACATCAAGGAATGGAAAAGAAAAAGTTGAGGGAAAGAAAACTTGGATAGAGATAGTGAAATCTAGAAGCAGTGGAGAAAATAAACCATAGATCACCCAATCCAATGGATTGGGTGATCACGTGCCACATCTAACTAAATAAAGAAGGTACATTGGAACTATATATTTAATGATATATTTTTCATCAATTCCTAACATAGATGTGTTAAAAGTTCATATTCACATAAGTTAAGTTACATTAAAGAAAATATCCACAAAAGGGAAAGTGATAGAGAATCATTTTCTACATAAAGTACCAAGCATTAGTGGTACATTCTATATTGGTCAAGCTTTCCAGCATAGACTGAGTGATTGAAAGAGTTGATGTATTGATTGAACAAATTAGTGTTGGCCAAGTAAGGTAATCTTGACCTAGAAAGTATGGAGACCGAACTAGTTGTCATGCACCAACCAAGTACAAGAGCATTTATTGTAGACCTGTAATAAAATTTTGAATGTATTTATTGAATTTGAGCATACATTTTTTCTTACCAAGGTATTTTAGATCTTTCAAGTGATTTAAAGGTGAACAAGGTGATTTCAGTAACGAATCAAGAAAATCACAATATAGAATTAACAAATTATTGACATCAATAAGTAATACTTTTGGTATCGAGTAAAAAAATCAAAAGATATTATAGAAGAGTTTATTTTTCAAAACCCTAGTTAAAATGGCATCATAAGGAGAAATGTTAAAGGATAGTAATGCTTGAATTATGAGGAACAACTAGTGTCCTCCACCAAATTACAGGGGCAATACAATTGTTGAGAAGATTGAGGATGATATTGGCACCCTATTGTCAATTCCACCCAAAGTTTTAGCTATTCAAGATGTATATCCTACTACCTATTAAAAGTAGGAGATTTTGGAGATTTTGAGTTAAGCATAGCTTATTAGAATCTATGCAATAATAGATTATGGAAAGATGAGAAAAATAGCTATCAAAAAGGGGCTTATCTGTTCCCTAGTTGTCCTAAAGGTTTTCAAGGTAGAATGGATAAGTGTCTTTCTTAGTTGTATTAATGATATGAGGGCAAGGTTAGAAGGTGGACCATTCAAGATTAGCAAGGCTATAATACACCAAGTAACTAGTTACCCTACCTTTCATCGACTCAAAAGCATGACAAGAATAACAAAGAATAAAATTGAAAAGCTAACAAAAGAAAAATGAAATGGTAGAGGAATGACAATTGATGGGATAGAAAATTGTATAATTAAATTTACAGCTTGTGTGATAGCACACAAGTTCCACCAATCCAATCGACTAAATAGCATGTCATGCATTATAGTGTATTCGTAAATAGATTTGTCACTTAGAAAATATGTAATTTAGCCTAATAGAACATGTGGAAAATCAATTTCTCCAATAGTTGGATGGGCCCTTTATATCCATCCTTCCTCTATGTTTAGAGGGGTAGCTCATGTTGGAGTAGTTTTTCACATTTTAAATTTTTTGAAATATTCTAGTGATAATCCAGTTCCCTTTGTGAATTAGGGTTTTGTGTTTTTAAATTAACGTTGATTTGAGAGAAAATCCCTAATTTTATGTTATTCCAATGTTAAGTCTTGCCCCAAAAAACCCTTGAGTTATGTTTGCATGGTATGCATTTTAAAGAAATGTGTGGCAAAAAACATTTGAATGCCCCCTTTTATTTTCCCAGGTACCTTTTAAATTTGTTTGCATTGCCTAACCTTACCCTTAGCTTCTATTTGAAATCATAACCCAAACTTTTTTTTTTAATATTATGCAGGATACGTTTTGTGTTTAGAAATTAGCTAAGTCACGATGACCTGTTGCTTTTTTGCCAATGGAAGTTGCAAGGTTTTTATCGTTGGTGACATAGCAACAAGATGACATCTATCTACGGAACCCAATAAGAAGCGAAAGGTTTCAAAATCATAGATCAGATGGTAGATCAATGAACCTCACTTTTTCAAGAAAGGAAGTTGTATGTTCTTTACCCATAGCGATATAGCAAGGGCTTAACACGTGGAATATAGTGGGACCATCCCTTGCAGAAAGTCCTGCAGCTTCCAAGTCACTAATGGATTCTAGTTGTTAGTTTTTCATTTGCCACAGGAGTATGCTTTACCAAGAAAAGTGTTTGGTCTACACCATCAAATATTTTCAAGATCGACTAAGGTCACTTTGTTGCCAATGAAAGTTACATGGTTTTTAGCTTTGATGGCATAGCAAGATGAAGACACATGTCCAATGGGCCCATCTTAGTTGTAATATGGTTGTTGTGTTTCCTACCATCAAATGCAAGATTAATCAATGGATGTTCCTCTATCACCAATGAGATTTACAAGGTCTTTACTCTTGGTGACATAGCAAAAAATAGACACATGACACAGTAGCCCACTTCCAATGGAATTCTATAGTATCATCATTGATCGTCTGATGCATAATAGATCAATGGTTGTCATTATGTTGCTAAGGGAAACTACTCAACCTTTATCCATAGTTACATAGCAAGGGATCAACACATGTCCAGTTACATAAATGAATAGTATGCAAGTTTCCAGCAAGGTGGAAAATGGTACATATGCCAAATTTCAATTGGATTAATTGCCAAGTTGGAAGGTTGAAATCGAGTCAGACTGCGTTTTATTTTTTGATTGTTGGATTTTTATAAATTGACGACCCATTTTTAAACTCAAAGGGGAATGACACTTTCTTTTTCTCTGTAACCCATTTATGGGAATTAAAATTTTCTCATGCAAGTTAATACAAGGAATGTAGTGAACATGGTCAAGAAATTTATCCTACAAATAGATTTTATGAATTCTTGAAGTGTGGACCTGTTGATGAACTTAGTATTTTGCCTTGTTGAGTTGTGATTTTTTTTGTATCAATGAACCATTGCAGCATTCAAAGAAGAAGAAAAAGTGCCAAGTAAGTATCTTCATCTACATATAATTAAAGAATTCGTGTAATCTCCTCATTGTTGTTTCAATATGCCTCCAAAGAAGGGTTTTTCTAGGAAAGTTGACTATGCTAGTAGAAATATTCATGATTATTTCTTAGAGAAATTAAGTGAATCTACCAATGAGTCTACCCAAATAAAGAAATTAGTTCCCATCAACCTAGGCTCTGAGTTGTAGATGGTTTATCTGATAAGGGAAATTAGATTCAGGATGCCATGACTTCTAAAAAATGGTTCTCAGAGAGGAAATTATTTTCCCACCACAAAAATATCTATAATTTTGACCTAGGCAAGTTAGTAGTTCTTAGAGTCTTCATGAATTCAGATTTCCTCAATGTTGTATCCCTGAATTATGATCATGTAGCTAGGATGATAAAGAGAATAGATGGGGAATGCTTGGTGATAATTACTGTGGAGGAAATACAAGAAGTCTTTGGAATGAATCCTATAATAGATTATCATGAGGTCATTAATTTTTAAGGATTGGAGAAGGAATACTTGTCCCACAAGGATCAAATTAGGCAAGGAGCACTAAGAGGACACTTGGCCACAATTGGAAACTTAACCTTTGTCACAACATTAACCAAAGATCCTTTTTAGAAATAGTTCTTCAATTATAGGGCTATAGATGTATATGTGACATTGTGCAAGGTTTTCAGTGAAGATGAGCAACAATTTGTGCCAATAAAGTTCATGTATATGATGATGTAGATTTCTTCCTTTGAAGTGGATATTATTTTTTATTTTGCATCCTTTCTAGTAGAAGAAATTCATGTAGGTTTGATTAGAATTGCAAACAGAAAAATTGAGAAAACCTTTGGTTTTTATTCTTTGTTAATGCACATGTTTTTGTATAAGGGGGTTATATTCTTTGAAAAAGAGATGTGGTTAACAAGAGAATATGATGGAGAATCTCTGTTAGTCCAATTATAGAGTGCAAATATGACTTGGGATGTAGAGGAGGTTGGTTTTCTAAGGTTTGATAGATATTTTGCATCAAGACTAAGGAGCTTGTTATTAAAAGATAACCTAAGGATACCCAAGGCATTGTTAGATTTCATTAGGCCTATGGATAACCCTAGCAATTTGAAAGTTTCCCATAATTGAGCAGATGTTATAGCCTATCTAGTGTCAATAGTTTTTAGAGTATATGGATTCCAAGGAACCCCACACGTGCTTCCCTACCAAGTACTTCTTAAGGTAGGAATAGTTGAGATGTTAAAGAAAATAAGTGGTTTGGAAGAAGTAGAACTGACTGGCAGGTCAAGACACTATATTTTCCCATCTTGCACAATAGCTCATCAATTTATAATCACAAAGGGTGGTTGGTTATTTTTTAATAAAATTTTAGACCCATAAAAAATGACAGTCTCACATGCTAGATTTAATGATAGTGAGAGATTTTTTGATATATTTAGAGAGAGGGTCAGGACTAGTGCTCATAAGAATCAATTCTATTTCCCTAAAGATGTAATAAGGAATGAATTCTCTCTCCAAGAGCAAGAGATCAAGAAAGAAAAGTGGAGAGTCTATTCTAGGGTCTTAGAATTCATTAATTGTTTTGAGAAGGATTATAGTCCTTTGAAAGATGCAAAGACATCAGCAGAGAAATTGAACAAACTGATGATCACCTTTTCAGAGATCATGGAGAAAATGAATGAAAAGAAGACTCTTCTCATATATACTTTTCCTAATAGAGAAAGGGAAGTAATGAAGAAGTTGTCTTTTACTCTTGCAGTAGGATTAGGACAATTAGTCATCTAAAGGAGGTCTAGTTATAACATAATCAGGAACAAAGAGCAAGCAGTTGATAAAGGGAAGCAAATAGTTGGATCAACTAGTGTTGCTTTAGAAGAAAGGCCTAAAGATCCAAGACCCAAGATGCAAAAGATAGAAGATAAGAAAATGTCATAGATAGAAGATTACATACCTTCTCAATCTTCCATGCATGTAGGAGAGGAACAACTCACTAGGGAGAAAATTGAACAATTAGGATCCCAAGGGGGGTTATTTATTACTACTGTAGAATTGGAGGAAGGAAAACCCTAAGAACCTCCCATGCCTAGCCTTGAATTAACTATTGTTGATTATAGAGGGAAATAATTAGACCCCGTGGTAGAACAAACTAGTCATGAATTTCTTCTAGATGACAGTTTTGTCAAATCAAGAGCTTTCTACCAATTTTCTTGGAGAACTAATATTGAAAATTTTGAAGAGAGATGTAATAAGAGAAAGGCTGAGCATCTAGAAATGGAGGATGTAGTTATACAAGATCAAATAAAGGATAAAATGATGCAAGAATATAGAAGTTTGACCCTTGAAGCAGGAAGAAGAATTATTAAATCCTCTAAAATTTTATTGTTGCCAAATTGGGATATTGCAGATGCCATGGTTTTTAATACTATCACCAAGAAACTAAGTTTTGAGGAGAAGGTGAGAAAAGGACTTAGAGGTGCTAATTTTAATGAAGATCATGCTACTTTAGTAAATTGTTTTTTAAGAAGATGATCAAGAGCTAGTTTTTCTCAGCCTAATGATACTAGATTGATTGGAAAATTGATTGTAAAGAGGGTAGAAGATACTTCAAATGAAGAGGCCACAAAATTTAATTTTGAAATAGCTAACCTCACATTAGCCACTGCCAGAAAGGAGAAAAGACAAAAAATGGAGTTACAAGAAAAATTTGACAACAAAGAAGTATAGAAGAGGATTGATCTTGAAAATAAGATGGTGGGGTATAAAGGATAATCTAGAAAACCTAGGATCATTTATCCTCCTCATCCTCCAATTGAACCTTTCAAGTCAACCCCCCTTGTAGAAATACAAGCCACCCCATAGGAAGCTCATTCATATTTAGCTGAAGAGTTTGAGGAAGAAAGGAATAAATTGTGGACAATGCATGTTGAATTGGATGTCAATATCAAAATAAATTAAGAGACTCCATCATGTATCTAGTAGACAGGGTTGAATGGCTTGTATTTTATGGACAATTGTCAAAACTAATGGATGTGTGGAATGAGTTAAAAGATAGTATTTTACTAGTTTTTTTTTTAGTCCAGTTTTCTTGATGTTAATTATGTGATGTATATTTCTCTACAAATCTGAGAGTAAATTAACATTTAAGGATCATTGTATCTTGTCCTAAGTTGTTATGAGTTTTACATCAATGTTATGTGATTTTCAAAGAAAATTAATACAAAGGATAGTTAACACCATATCTATTTTATCTAAATCTTGTCTCCATTATTATTAGCTGGTTATCTTGAGATTGTATGAGCAAAGCTCATTCAATTTAATGCAACTAGGATAGATTGTATATCATTTTCCTATTGATTTTAATTCAATGAATTAAGTAAATGCTTCAATGGGGTGATAGGATTTCTAGTTAGTAAGAAGGATATGCATAAGAATGAGGTTTAGGGTAAAATGTTAATAATATTGATTGTAATGCAATTGATTCGATTAAAATTTTTGAGTAGACTCTGAATGCCAATGGATGAGGCACTAACCATTTTATTTGGTTCATATGAGAAGAGATCATAGAACTACATGAAGCATAAATTCAAAATCAAAATGAAATTTACTTTCATGTATGGAAAATTTAATAACTAGTCAGCACTTACCTGTGAATCTAAGAATTATGACCAAATATATGCTACAAGGGATGAGTATTGTGAATGAATATTAGTAAGTGAAGTGTGAAGATTATATCTAGTATTGAAACCTTTTATCCTCTGGTGCACCCACCTTGGTTTTCTAGAACCTAAAGAGTAGAGAATCCTTGTGATTCTGTTGAAGTTGGGTCTAGATCTAAAGTTTCCTTAGTTTATTATAGGAAGTTGCTAACCCTTAGATCAAGTTGTACTTTCAAAATCTCAGTATCAAGTATTTTGTTGCTTAGTAGTTTTGAAATACCAACAAAATGGAAAATCTTCTAGGGAGTTGTCCAACACATGTTGATGTGTAAAAAGTATTGCAATCTCTGGTGTTGTTTGTATATGTCATCTTTTAGTTTCTTTCAAATATTGCCTATGTTTCTATTGGACTTTTTTTAGTGAAAATCCTTGAGAATTTATAAATTACCCAATATCATAGGAGCAAACTAAATTATGTAGTCCTTACAAAGTGTCTTATCTGTCAAGCAAGAGTTGCAATCCCAAAAGTCCTTCTTATTGGTTCCATTTTTGTATTAGATCTATTTTATCTTTTATCATGATATTTTTTTCTTTGTGTCCAAGTGTTATTTCATGTTTTTGTCCCTAGAATAGGGTAGTGACTTGGTCAAGGTTTTGAAGCTAGTGCTTATTTACAAGTAATTTTACAAATGGCTAAGAAGAGGAAAACTACACAAGCCTATACACAACCAATCCAAAAGTGTCATTACACACTGATTTACCTCAAGGGGGAAGGAAGAACCAAAATAAAAAGAAAGCAGATCCAAATCCTACACGAAAACCTAGGGGTAGTGTATCAATAAACTCTCAATACTAGCATGTGGTAGGGAGAGAATCTTCTTCATTAAGCTCTAAATCAAAAACCACAAGACTCTTAGGAGGGGTGTTCAGTTCCCCACTACAAGAATATGGAGCATATCATGATAAGAATGTGTCTTCAATGGGGGATGTGTTGTCTAGACTATATTTTATAAAATAAATGAATCATAGGATATCATACAGGAATGCTATGGAAAATTCTTTTAATCCTAGGTAGGTTTCTTATATGGAAACAAACCTCATAGAACTAGATGATAACCCAAAAGAGTTGTACTCAAAGATTGAAGTCCTAAAGAAATGGGTTGTAGAAGAGGATGCCAAATGCATTTGTTTGGAGAAGGAGAGAGAGCAAGCCACCATGAATGCTTTCATTGAGAGAGATAATTTTCTTAGAAGGATGACTACTTTGAAAGAGCTAAAAGAACTTATATTCTAAAAGAAAACTTCTATTCTGCATATTGATGTTTTTGGAGATGTAGATAATTTGAGATCCAAGGTTCTAGAACAAGAAAAATTCCTGAGTTAGAGACAAGAACTTTTCATATCTCAAGTTGAATCCTATAAGCCTATTCAGCCAGACCTTGTAGATCTGACTGTAAAACATATTGATAAAGGAAAACAAAAGGTTATAGGGATTTAGATAAATGAACCTTAAGCTATCCCAAAAAAATCTACAAACCCTCCCATGTCTAAGTTATATTTGGACCTAGAAGATTCCAAAAAGGAGAGGGAGGATTGTAGCAAAAGAGCTTGAGAAATTTGAAAATGATGCACAAGTAGTAGAAACTAGAAGGAAGCTCCAATTTATTAAATCCAATTCTGCCTTAGCTTCATGGCCTAATTTTTCCACTCAAGCCACAACATCTATGCCAACTTGTGGACCAATAGTCCCTAGTCAAAATTTATCATAGTCAACACCTACATCATCATCTACTACTAGCACTTAGATCCCTACTGTTCAAATACAACAACCTCAAAGCATTGTCCAAAACCAAATAAGTGCAGAACGCACCTCAAATGTTGTTAGTTTTTAGAGAAAACCCATATACATGGAAAAATATAGAAAAATTTCATTCTTAGGTATCCTTGGTTTCCCACACCCTATATCCTTTGACCTTATAGATAAGTTTCTCAAGTTCTCAAGAAATAATGTCGTTACAAGTGAGGAATATTTAAGGATATTTATAGACATGCTTAATGATTTTGAGGTAGAGCATGAAGATATGGTTATGAAGCTATTTGTGCACTCATTGATAGAGGATGCAAGAGACTAGTTTAGGAGATTGCTAGATGACAGCATTAGTTCATGAAATGACTTGGAGAAGTTATTTAAAGAACAATATAGAGATAACACTAATATTGGTTTCATATTGAATGATTTCAACAAATATCAAAAGAGCCCTAATGATCCCACTTTTGATTTCAATGTGAGATTTCATAAGGGAATGTATAAGCTTTTCCAAGTAATGAGACTTAATGAAGATGTATGTCTTACTACATACTTCAATGCCTTTGATAGTAAGATGGCTTATGATTTAAGGGATAAAGATCTCAAAACCCTAAGGAATGCTTACAAGATGGAAGTAAATATTGAAAATAATAGGAAGGCATCTAGTAAGCTAGGGAGAAGAGATGACCCAAAATTGTTCAACCCTAGGAACAATAAGAAAGAAAGTGATAAACCTATTGTAGGCAAAAAGCCTAAGGAGGACACAATGGGTCAAGTATTAAATCTTCTAAAGAATATGAATCCACCAACTTTAAATACAAAAAAGCCTATTGCTAGTGAGAGAGCCCTAGTGAACAATAATTATTTCAATAGGCAGCCAAAATGCAAAAATATCTGTACAATACTCAGTGGAAAGATGGCAAGCCTATCCCCAATACTCCCCAAAATATCAAAGAGAAGGGTACCCCTAACACTCTTCAATGGAATTCTATCAACATGTGAGATGATGTACCATGATGTATCATAAGCTAGACACCTCATGCTTTTGATTATTGCATAGTAGCTCAATTATTTGCTACAAATTGGAATGTGCAAGATGAGGAAGAAGAGGAGAAGGATCATGATGATTTCAACTCTAACACGGTGAATCTTTGCTATCACTATGAAGATTTTGATCTAGAAGAGCCTAAAAATGATGTTTCTGATCAAAATAATATTTACCAATTACATCATCAACAAGTATTTTTAGATAATGAGAATTGTAATGAAGATAAGGTTTGTACAACTTCAAATGTTGGTCATATAAGTTTGAGAAAATATTCTAAGGAAGAGATTGATAGAACTACAATAGAAATCATATCATAAGTACACAGAAATTATAATTTGAGAAATAGGACTATCAGTAGTGATATCAATAATCCATTTGGTATCTTCATAAAAGATATTACTCATAAGATGACTGATGGAAATAAGAAAGATAGTACCATGACAATAAAGGTTAAGGATGGTAAGAGAAGAAATGGGAGCCCAAGAAGAAAGTGTAGTTTTAGAATATTGAAGTAGTCAAAACTAATGTACAAGATAAGAAGTCAAAGCTTGGCCCTACTAAGAAAGTGGCAATGCCTATTGTTCAAACAATCTTAGCTCCAGGTATTCTTGTGAAACCTACTATGTGTGATCCAATTGATATGATATCTATGCTATCTCAAATAACTGTAAAAATTTCTTTGTTTGAACTATTTAGAATAGATGAGAATAAGAGTAAAGCTTTATCCTGGTTGGGTGGGATAGGTAACAATAATGATGTTGAATAAAAGACCATACAGAAAACCCCTATTATAGTAGAAGATGATCTATAGCATATTTGCGAGATAGTGATTCATTTTCCCCTAGCTTAGTTATGAAAGGTAGAACTCTAAAAAAATTCATGATAGATTCAAGAGCCTCCAATACCATACTACCTTTTAAAGTCGTGGAAGCCCTAGGTTTAGAGGTAGACACCAAACAAGGTAGGTCTAGGGCCATGGATGCGAGAGAAGTGCCTATAATAGGTATCATCAATGCCTTACCTTTTAAATTAGCTACTTACCCTTATGTATAGTTAACCATGTCAATCCTTGTGGTTGACATTCCTCCCCACTATGAAATTTTATTATCTAGAAAATGGACTACAACAATGGGAGGTAATTTACAATGTGATTTTTCATATGCAACCTTTCATATAGGTGACAAGGCAGTCAGGGTTGATAGGGAACCAAGGGTTAACCATATTTTCAGGGATAATATTGATAAGGATTCTACTTTTTTCTTAGGTACTAATGTAAATGCATTTAGAGATGAGTTGATTATTCAAGAAGTTGAGAAACTTTAACCTGTAATTGCACATGAAGTAGAGTGTTGCATTGATTCATAGATATTGTGGACCATGTACTTTGATGGGACAATTTATAGGGAAGGTTTAGGAGCTGGGGTATTTTTTGTGTCCTTAGAGAAGAATACTTTTAGATATTTATTTACCCTAAATTTTTCATGTACCAATAACATAGTTGAATATGAAGCACTCAAATTGGGATTAAGAGTTGCAACTAATCATGGGATAAAAAAGTTGAATGTTACTGGTGATTCTGAGTTAGTAGTCTCTCAAGTAAGAGAGACTTATGCATCCAAGAATAAAAGGATGAAGTAGTATAGGAATGTTGTGTGGGACCAAATTGAATTGTTTAATACTTGGGCATCTCTTAGATGGAAAAAAGTAACAACAAGATTGCCAACTTGTTAGAAAATGTAGCCATTAAGCCTTAAGATGTATCATTTGTCAATATTTCATAGATTGAAGTACAAAATAGGCCATCAATTCTTGATAATATAGAACACCCACAAATTTTTTATGACAATAAAGATATTTTGAATTTCTTATCAAATGAGGACAAATGTCATGGTCAAGAACTTGATTGTTGTGCTTATGTTGAGACAACAAATTGGAAAGAGACAATCTTTGGCCAAGAAATTTTGTAGTTAAAAACCAACAAGGTATCCAAGGGGTTGGTAGTCTTAGAGAGTATTTTTGACAACCAAGATAGAGTGAGATCAAAGGTCAAGAATCACAAACCATAAGAACTTGAAGAAATAAATCTTGGTACCTCTAAAGCTCCAAAATAGGTATATATTGGTCAAAGTTTATTTATTGAAATTATAAAGTCTCTAATTGATTTTCATAGAAAGTATAGACATGTCTTTGCATGGTCATATGATGACCTCAAAGCATATAGAAAAGACTAGTTTCATCATGTCATACCACTTAAAGAGAATATCAAACCTTTTAGACAAAAGTAGAGGCCAGTAAATCCTGCCTTAGCTCCCAAAATGCAAGAAGAATTAATAAAGCTAAGGGATGCAAGAATAATTAAGCCAATCAGACACTCTACTTGGGTATCAAACATAGTGCCTATTAGGAAGAAGAATGAAGATATAAGGCTTTGTGTGGATTTCAAAAACATAATCATTGCTTCTCTCAAAGATAACTATGGTTTCCCTAACATGGAGGCCATGCTTCAACAAGTGACTAGTTCATAATTAATTTCCATTATGGATAGATTTTTAGGTTAGAACCAGGTTCTTATGAATGAAAAGGAGTATTTAAAAAAACCTTTACTAATCCATGGGGCACATATATTTATGTAAGAATTCCTTTTGGTTTAATCAATGCAGGAGCAACTTTTCAAAGGGCCATGGATGTAGCTTTCCAAGATTACATTGATAAGTTTATGGTAGTATACCAAGATGACCTTACAACATATTCAAAAAGGGTTGAGTACTATTGTAGACACTTTTATAAGATTTTTATTAAAGCCCTAAAATATGGAGTCTCTTTCAACCCAAAGAGTGCACATTTGGAGTGACTAAAGGAAGGTTGCTTGGTTACATGGTATCAAAGGATGGGGTAAAGATTGATGTTGAAAGAGTGGCTGCCATTGATAAAGTTATGAAGCCAAAAAATGTAAAAGAAATACAATCATTTTTTGGGCAAGTAATTTTTTTAAGAAGATTTGTTACTAATTTTGTTGAAATTAGTAGGCCAATATCTTAAATGCTCAAGAAAGGAGCTATTATCAATTGGGATGATGAGCCTTTAGAAGCTTTTTAGGAAATTAAGACTACCATAAAAAATGCACCAGTCCTCAGGACTCTTGATTATGCAAAGCCCATGCATATCTTTTCCTTTACATCTTTCCATACTATGGTAGCAATCCTATTGCAGAAAAATGACGAAGGATATGAACAACCCATCACATTTTTTAGTAAGTCTCTTCAACCTATAGAATTAAAATATGATATAAATAAAAAGTAGGCTTATGCCTTAGCAAAAGTTATCAAAGCCATCAGATGTTATCTTGAAGGTGCCATTGTAATAGAATTTGTACCAAGTGTAGTTGTTAAGGATATTTTCTCTTAGCAGGAGGTATATGGTAGGAGGTGCAGGTGGATTAACAAAATCCAAGAGTTTAATATTGACATTCAAATTACTAAATTGGTAAGGGGTCAAGGATTAGCAAAACTAATGGCTAAATCAAACTTGGATGCCAACTAAACAAACATAGTAACAAAAGATCTAAGGTCAAGCCTATGTGACATGGATCACTATGAGTGGTACACTAATGTTATATACTACTTGCAACACATGGAAGCCCCACCCTGCCTGATAGATAATGAAAAAAGAAGTATTAAATTGCATGCAATTAGATACATCATTGTTAACAATAATCTATGGCAGAGAAATTTTGAAGGAGTATTACTGAAATGTATTGATTAGGAAAAATCTAAGGAGATATTAAATGATATGCATTTAGGTGTATGTGGAGGGCATTATATGGCTAAGACTACTGTTCAAAAGATAATGAGAGCTAGATTTTGGTGGCCTACTCTTTTCAAAGATGTACAACTACTTGTCAAAAAATGTGATTCATGTCAAAGGTTTGCAAGTAAGCTAAATTTTTCTGTAAATACCCCTCTAAAACTAGTTGAAGTTCAAGAACCTTTTTAGCAATAGAACATGGACTTTATAGTTGAGATCTCACCCAAAGCTAGTACTAGTTATTCCTGGATCCTGGTAGCAACAAATTATTTTACAAAATGGGTCGAAGCCATTCCTGCAAGAAATGCTACCAACAAAGTAGTGAATAATTTCCTTTTGAATAACATTATAACAAGGTTTGGATGCCCTCAAAGAATTGCAACTGATAATGCAATGTGCTTTAGATCAAAAGAATTTATGAAATTCTATGATAAATATGGTATAACTAGGTCAACATCCTCACCTTATCATCCTCAAGGAAATGGACAAGCTAAATCTACCAATAAGACCTTGTTAAAAGTCATAAAAATGAGTTTGGATGAGAACAAAAAGGCATTAGATTCCAAGTTACAACTGGCAAGATAAAAGTAAAGAAAGCAATAGGTGTTGCACCTTTTGATCTTGTATATGAAATCTAAGCTGGAATGCCTCAAAACAATTTAAGAGGCCTATACAACTACATTTAGAT
The DNA here is from genome assembly GCA_028749045.1 of Cupressus sempervirens. NCBI lineage: Eukaryota > Viridiplantae > Streptophyta > Pinopsida > Cupressales > Cupressaceae > Cupressus > Cupressus sempervirens. The sequence continues at coordinate 689,964,799 of CM053783.1, forward strand.
GTATAATGAAGATGGCATTTATGATATGCAAGAAAGAATGGATGAGTTGGTAGGACTAACAGAAATAAAAAAAGAAGCCACTACTAAGAATGATCCTCATGTGAGTGTCCTTCTAGATAATGCATCTGCCACCTTGTTTAGAAAACCCTTCTTTTTTTTTTTATTGAAGGTATATTCTTGTAGGTATTCAACCCACTTCATGTGCTTGTGACTTAACTTTTTTAATGAATTCAAGAAACTAAGTTCTTGGTTGTCTGAATACATAATGAAATCCTTGGGAAGTAAATAATGCCTCCACTTTCCTAGAGCTTGGACCACTGCATACATTTCTAGGTCATATGAGGAGTATTTTCTCTTAGCCTAACTCAACTTTCAGAATGAAAAGCTACTAGTTTTTCCTCTTGGCTTAGAATAGGCCCAATTGCCACATTGCTAGTATCACACTCAATAGTGAAAAACCTTTCAAAGCTTGGCAACACTAAAATAGGTTGAGTAGCTATCTTTTCCTTTAGTAACTTAGAACTCTTGTTAGCATTCTCATTCCATAAAAACTTAGTTTTCATCCCTCCCTTGATAATATCTAACATAGGTTTCATGCCCAACTTTTACAAGGCAAAACACAACCAACAATTTTTTTTATTTTTATTTTAAAGTGAACTATATAAAGAAATACATATAGACCTATTTTTGTTACGAATACTCTATATAACTATGGGTTGTTTTGGGATATAATAAATCATGTTTCCTCAAGGACATTCAAATGTTACTCATTTGGTCATTGAGTTGGCAATAATGTTTAACAACTTTTAGGAACATTATTGTTTTAACTAGGTCTTAGGTATCCTGGTTAGACTGATAGTGTTCTAGGGTGAAGTTTAGGGATATATTTTAGTTAGATGTCAGCATAGGAGGATTCTTCACTTCATGACCAATTTTGTTTTATTTTCATTTGTTTTGAACTATAAACTAGGATGCCAAACATAAGTTAGAACAAGAGACATACATGCGACATTACTAGATTACAACAAAGTGTTAATAAGTTAATTACTATTATTATATTATATATAAGGGTGGACATAATTAAGGTATACATGGGGTTCTTTTGAGTGTACATTGACTGATTGCTACTTTTTATCCTCTATGGAGGTTTGACCACTTGGTTATCCTCATATTGAGATGACGTGTTGGCAAGTTACATAGGATAGGTGTATCCCTACCTTATGAATATATCAGTGCATTCAAATTTGTCATTTCTTGTATATTTATAAGGTTAGTTATTTTCATGATTATTATATTGTCCCATTCAATTTAAGATTTTTGTTAATGCTCATTATATAATGCATGCATGTAATTTTATTTCCTACTATAAGATGTACTATATATTAAATAACATAAATTTGTATACACACATGTATGTAAAAGAAAAGTACATAAAAATATTTTAATAAACTTATTAAATAATAATTTACATAATTCCTACACTAACTAGATGACCAACTTCCCACCCAATTTAACTATGACATCTTACTTTACTAATTCAATTATTTAGCTACCATTTTATTTATTACTAATTTTAACTACAAATTTAATTATTACTAAATTTAACAACCAATTTAATTATTAAATCTCCTAATTCCCTACCTTACTACCTACCTTTCCTCTTTCCAATACTAAATTAAAATGGCAACAAGAACAACATAATTAATTATTTAAACAACTAAAGTACTAACTCCCTATTACTCTTTTCAAAGGTTTCCTACTATCCTAACCTACCACAAAAAAATGACTTATATAATAATCTAGCTCTAAAAATTTCTACATAAACATGACATTCCTATTATAATTCAAAAGAAAACCGTAAAAGAAAATGTTATTTTGCAAGCCCCAATACCTATGCTACCTATCTGCCACTCTAGTTTAACTTTCTTATCCACCAACCCTCCCCCCCAATCACTACTTTACTACCCCAACCCCACATCTACCCTAAGTGTGCTCCATTCCCAATTAAAACATGTGACAAGGAGATGGATGCCTACCTCCAAGAGGGCATTTTTGGATATCCATTCCCATGCAACAAAAACGGTGGTTAACTTTCCCTAATTCCTAGGTTGACTTTTCCACCAACTAAGTCTTGCCCTAGTCTTAACTTATTTTCTCCCAAATTCATGTGCTAGGAGGATGTGACTAGGGTTATTTTAGTGGGGACTCCCTCCCATGTGGAAGATGGGGGTGTTATGGGGTATTACCAAGGTGGGGTCATCCTTGGGAAGGGTTTCCAAGGGTTAAAAGAAAACATATGTTTGTTTTAAAAGTTTGAACATGTGGGTACTTTCCCACCTAGGATAGGTAATTTTTTTTTTTTTTAAGATATTTTAATTAGGTAATACCATGTACTAATATAATTACAACACACATCTCTTCATAGGTATTAATTTTATTATTATTATTATTTGTTGTAGATTGTGACATGCAATCACATGACTAACTTTGTCATAACATTTTTTCAAATCTTATATTCTAATCCTTATTTGGTGTGTCTACTTAGCTAACAGGGCATGGTACTTGGGTTAATCTTATAAATATTTTATTGTCGATAATTGGGGAGAGGAATTATTTCCTTCTCCCATACATTTTCCAAAGAATAAAATATGCACCTACAACAATTTTTTCCTTATGGATTTTTAAACTATGTCATTTAGGGATTCATTTTCTTCCACCATAACTATGAATATAAGGTGTTTTGTTTTGGTGATAAAGTTGATATTATCATATCTAGAGATTTCATTGTTTTGAGCTAACAATTTTTAACACATTCATGTACCAAATGAATTGTAATGTTTACTACTATGGCTTAGATTACAAATGGTATTGCTTGTTATAGAAACAAATTGAATCATTTCATATGATCTATTACAAAAGCATGAACTCTCACTTCCATTATAGCAATTAAAATAAGAAAATTTTAAAATGAAGACACTCTCAGAGTTACAATGAATGTTCGCTAAAATATTTCTCTCACATAAATTTTTTTTATAGGCTTATTGATGGAACACAAGAATCTAATCAAGAACAATGAGTTAAATCTGTATAACTTCAATATGTTTTCCCACAACATTAGATCTTCTTTTCCATGATTTGATCTCCTCTTTCCTACTCAACTATGGTAATGCTACAATTTTTCTTCTGCAAAACAACTATGTCCAAGTTTCCAAACTTCACTTTGCACATTTACAATAATATTCAATGGGGAGTAAATCCCTTTCATATTACAATGAAAACAACAAAGGAAGACTTAACATCCCAACACATTAGGAGATGACATGGAATAGCTTTATCTCTTCACAAACACTTGGTTCTTCATCATAGCCCAAGGGTGAAACCCTAATCCCTTCAAGGAATCCATCTTCACAAAATCTGTAATAACAACACAAAAAGAGATTAGGAACCATGGAGGCTCACCTCCCATCCTAGGCTTCTATGAAGCCACCCATCGAGTAGGTGAAACAAGATTCAAACTAGGTTTCATTCCAATTTGACAAATGCATAACATTACATTACAACACTTGAACAATCCCATCCTAAGGGTATTTCACATAGGCTCACCAATGGAACCTTGAACATGGGGTGAAGATGTGCTCTCAAATAGGAGACTTTCCATATCATAGCATATCTTCTATAAAAATCTTCAAGCCCTTTTGGGGTTTTCACAAATCAAAAAATGTACATGCCCTTTCAGGGCTTCCAAAAACCTCCTCCAAATATACTACCATCAATTATAGCTTCCTTGAAGCCCATACTCCATAAACTTCCTTTCTACACCATCTTTCCCTTATCACCTCCAATGCAAGATATGAATGAATATGGCATACAATGGAGCCCATACTCAAAGGTTCTCAACTATATTTCAAGCCCAACTAAGCCATTCACCATGGACTTCTCTTCCCTTCCCAAAGGGTGAGTGAAGCCCTCACAACCATGGAAATCCAAAAAAAACAAGAGGACAATGAAAATCCAAACTTCATGCTCATCACAACACAAAAAAACACAACATGATACAAGATGATACCATACATTTTTCTTAAAATTCCATTCTCCATACCTACATACTCACGAATACAATACCAAGATTCAACTTTAAAATGGAAGAATTTAACTAAATGGTAAGAACACCAACCTTCAATTCCTTTACAAAATGGTAATGAAAGGTTGTGGAAGAGCTCCCTCTCAGCTTCCAAAACCTAATAGTATCTATGTATATACTAATATGTTAGCAAAAAAATACTAATTTATTAAAAGAACAAAGCATTAACTAACGAAATTACTGTAACATATAAGAGAGACCAAAAGAGAAACCCTCAAATGAGAATGTGAGCCATGGAATGGCTCTCTCAATGAGATTATTCTCTTGATGTATGGATGAGTCTATTATGTGGATGTGGGATGTATACTCAAGATGCTCAAAACTATGCTTCAATGGAGATGGAAATGGAAAATTGGTAGCTTTGTGAGCTCTCAATTTGGCATTATAAGGGTATGGTTAAGGCTTTTGTTTCTCAAACTAGCATTATAACTTTAGCTCAAAGGTTGTGATGAAATATCTTCGGAGGAGATTCAATTTATAGGCTAAGGGCTTGAGGGATGGAAGGCTAAGATGCAAGGAGAGATGAAAGCTTAAGGACGGCTAGGATGCACTCAAAGGGGAGCAAATGGATTGTGCTTGTTTAGCACCAACCAGGGAGTGACACATGTCACAGGGTGAGTGGATGGAGGAAAGGGGATGGATGAGTCAATAAAGGAGGCTCAAGGGATAATATCTTCATAAAGACTGTTAATTATGGCTTGTAAGAGCAATGAATGGGCTTGTAAGAGTCTTTATGACCTTTGTAAGAGCATTGAAGGCTTAGTGGTTGGGATATTTTTGGAGGGAGTTGAGATTGTTGACTTTGCTTGGCTTAGGAAAGTCTTAAGCATGCTTAAAGAATGTGACAAGGTTAGGGGGGGGTGGTTAAAGGTGGTTTAGGATTAGATTAGGCTTGTTAGAGATATGCAAGTGGATGGCATTCATGAGGGTGGGTGAGTTAGTGGCTAAGCTTAGTTAGTATGGGTGGATGGGGTGGATTAGGCTAAATAGAGGATTTAGGAATAGGTTAGGGGTTATTAGATTTGAGAATTTTATTTATCAAATAGATTTTATTTAATAAATGGGGATTTTGGAATTAGATAGAGTAAAAGAATTTAATTGATAAATTATAAGTTATTTGATTTATCAATTAGGACTATAGATGATTAATTAAATTAATCAGCTAGGGGATGACAAAGGATTAAATAAATAGGAATTTAATTAATGATGCCTTTAGAGATAGCTAAATAGGATTACCAAAGCAGTGTAATCAAATTTAGGTGTCTACATTTTGTCCCTCTTTGACATAGTGTTGAGACAACACTATTTCAAAGAAGTTCGAATGAAGATGACACGAGGAAGATATTTTAGCAACAAGGTTGCCCCAGTCTCAAATAAGAAGAGGAGAGACTAGACTTAGATGATGCCCCCTCAAGAAGGCAACGAAGAGAGAAATGAGGCTCAATGTCTTCTTGAAAAGTACAAGAATCTGAGATCAGCAGAGACACAGATTGGCAAAGAGAAGGGGTTGAATTAGCTCAAACTCTCACTACGAGAGAATGATAAAGGGAGAATCAGAGGCACAAGAGGAAGAAAACTTAAGACTTTCCACAATTGGGGGGAGGATGAAGGGGCAGAGCGCTATAAAAAGGAATCCAGTATAGGGAGATGGATGATGGGATGAAAAAGCTGATGCAATAGGATTTCAAAGAGTCAGATTGGTAGAAGATGGGTTTTGGAGATCCCTAGGACTAGGATTGTGGATCTCGAAAGATGAGGCTTGGTGGATTGATTTGATTGGTGGATCCCTAAGACCAAGATTATTGATCCCTAAATTTAAAAGTGATGATTGATTCAAAGAGATACTGATGCATAAGCTAGGGTAGGAGAGACAGATGCTGGATATGGAAGGGGGATAATGGAGATGAAGGGAAACCATTGAATCTTTTTTGAATAGGGGGATACTTCAAAGAGAAGTACCACCATGTAGTTAATCACTAGATTTTCTATAGGACTGTTGGTTAATTGCCAAGGTTACCAAGAACATCAAGGCCTTTTCACCAACCGTCCAGAGGACTGACGGACTGACTCAAAAAAAAATGCAAGGATTGCCCTGGCATCACACGAGTCCAAGAGGAAGCAGTGTGGAATTGACACTGGGTAATCCACAAGCAGAAAAGAAAAACAAAAAAAAGACCTGATCAAGACCTTATGCTCAGATTGCCACATTTGCAGTATACCATGATATGGAAGATCATGGCAATCTTGAGGAGAGAATAAAAGGATTGCTTGGAAAATATATTTCAAGACCCAAAAGGGAAGATTCCAAATCAAAAGAAAGCAAAAATCAAAAAGAGAACCATTTGCCAATGAGATGGGTAGGATGAGGTACTAACGGACCAAGATCAGACATGAGGAAAGGTATATCCTGAGAGGATCTATCGAAGGGCACCTAAGCTGATGGATCTAGATGAGTCATGCATCTAGCAAGCTGAACTAAGAAGGATAACACTTTGGTGACAGGAGATCTAGTGAAAGGATGTATTGAAATAGCTAACCAAGGGTTGTGTGGTGTGTGCAAGATGTTGATCAAGGAGGAACTGACACGAAAGCTGGATAGATACAATGGCACTAAGCAAAAGAGGATGTACAAGCTAATAGACCAAGATATGTTACAAATGTACAAGGTTTTTCATGTTTGGGTTTTGTTAGATGGAAATGTTTGTGAAGGGTGGGATGTCTGCAATAGTTGATAGGCAGATAGGTAGATGGTTTGCGAAAAGCTTAAGTGAAAATGGGGTTCTTTATGTGCATGTTATAGGATACAAGTTAGGATACAAGCTTTGGACAAGATTCAGATATACAAGCTATGATACAAGGGATGATACAAGATTTACAAGCTGAGGTACAAGATTTACAAGCTGTACAGGAGGTATTTACAAGCTTCATTAGATGTTGGATATTTGGTTGGAACACCAAGGGAACAAGCAGGTGTGTTATGGGATGGTGGGTGAATGGATGAGGTATAGGATAGTGATAGATAATGGATTCATCTTAGTACACAAGGCACCTGCATTACTAGGTTTTCACCAAGGTACCTATCCAAGGCACTTGAATTGCCAAGTTTTCACCATTAGACGCTTATTTCTCTTTACTATTTTTTTTTTTTGTATTTTTTAAAAGTTGGGTATACCAAGGATCTTCAAGCATAGAACTTCTTGAGATGAATGATGTTAGTAGGATCATTCATGAGTTCTCCTTCTGGTGTAGATAGTTGATATGCTTTAGAGCCAAAGGATGCAGTGACAACATAAGGACCAAGCCAGGTAGGTTCAAACTTGCCTTTTTTTTCTCGATCAGCTTGGACTTTCATGTTTTCTTTGAGGACCATGTCACCCGGCTAAAAGTGTCGCGGAAGAACCTTCTTGTTGAAATTCCTTTTGAGATGAGTTTGATAGATTGTGCGATGATCATAGGCTTGTTGTCACTTCTCGTCTAAAAGATCTAGCTGGGTGAGTCTGGCTACTCTATATTCTTCATCTGATATTTTCCCTTGCAAAGATATGCACAAGGAGGGAAGTTCAACCTCTATAGGTAGTACTGCTTCGGCACCATAGACTAAGGAGTATGGAGTTGTGCCTGTGGATGTACAGAAGGAGGTTCAATAGGCCCATAGGGCTGGATTTATTTGTAGGTTCCAATCACGGACAGAATCATTGACAACTTTCTTTAGGATCTTGAGGAGGGTTTTGTTAGTTGCTTCTGCCTAGCTATTACTTTGTGGGAAATATGGCCTAGAAAAGTCATGATGGATGGGGAGGGAAGTACACAATTCTTCCATGTTGATATTTTCAAAGTTACCTCTGTGGTCGGTGAAGATGGTGGATGGGATGTCGAAGCAGCAAACAATGTGGTACAAGATGAACTTGGAGACCTAAACTCCTGTAGCTGAGACTAGGGGGACTGCTTCCACCCATTTAGTGAAATAGTCCATAGCTGTTATTATCCATTTATGTCCATTAGATGAGAGAGGTGTGATAGTTCCAACTAGATCAAGGCCCCAACAAGCGAAAGGCCAAGGTGGTGCAATAGGCTGTAGATCCTGTGCTGGAGCATGCACAAGATTTGCGTGTTGCTGACATGGGAGACACTTTCTAAAAAAGTCATAGGAGTCTTCTTCAATGGTAGGCCAATAGTAGCCTACTCTAAGGATTTTTTGTGCAAGGACAATACCACTCGTGTGGGCATTGCAAAGTTTTGAGTGTACTTCTTTTAACACTATTGCGGCCTCATTTTGGTCTAAACACCTAGAGAGAGTATCGTGATAACCTCGACGATATAAGGTATTGGCTATGATAAATAGCAGGATGATTTTTGGATAAGGTTCTGGCGTTGGGTACGTATGAGGTCATGGGATATGATACCATTGTTAAGGTAAGTGTGAATCTCATGGTACCAAGGGGATTGGGGAAAAACCAAGATACAAACACAGTTTGAATCCTCATTAGCATAGGCGGGTGTGAGGAGCTGCCTTACTAAAAACTCATACTACGTAGCTGCTTGAGGAATTTCCAAGAGTGAGCCAATAGTAGCCATAGCATCTACTGCTTTGTTCTGCATTCGAGGTACTTGTGTAAACTGAAGCTTTGTAAAATGCTGGGTTAACTAATCAACTAGCTCTTTATAGGGTAATAGCTTTTCATCTTTGGTTGATATTCATTTAAGGCTTGCTTGATGATGAGCTGAGAATCGCCAAAGATTTGTAACTTAGTGATATTTCATTCTACAGTTATCTTTAATCCTACTATGAGAGCCTCATACTCTGCTATATTGTTGGTGCTAGGGAATTGTAGTTTGAAGGCTTTTGGAATATAATCTCCTTGAGGTGTGACCAATAATATTCCTGCCCCCAATCCACAAGATGTGTATGAACTATCTAAATAAAGCTTCCATGGGGGTTGTTCTTCAATTAGGCAAATATGCTCATCTAGAAATTCTGTGATCCAAGGATATGCATCTATTAGAAGTGCATCAGCTAGGTGATCTACTATAGCTTGCCCTTTGATTGCCTTTCTATCCACATACTGGATGTCAAATTCACTAAGGAGCATAACCCATTTGGCCAAACGGCTTGTAAGTGCTATTCTGGAGAGCATATACTTGAGAGGGTCTATCTTGGAGACTAGTTGGATGGTATGACTTAGCATGTAGTGGTGAATCTTTTGAGTTGAGAAAACAACTGCCAAACAATCTTTTTCCATAGGAGTGTAATTGAGTTCATAACCAACTAGGGTTCTACTGATATAGTAGATGGCTCTTTCTCTGTTGTAGTCATTGAGATGTACTAGAAGTGCCCGTAGAGTAGTAGGCATTGCTAATATGTACAAGATCAAGGGATGACCAAGAACCAGTGGAACCAAGATAGGGGGATTGGTGAGATACTGCTTAAGTTGATTGAAGCCACGTTCACATAAAGGGTCCCACTTGAAGTTTTCATCCTTCTTTAGTAAATGTGTAAATGGTGTACACTTATCTGCAAGTTGGGAGATGAAGCACCAAATGGATTGGAGCTTTCCCTGAAGAGAGAAAAGATATCATAGTGTCTGGGGAGGAGGCATGTCTAAGATAGCCTTGACCTTCTTGGGGTCAATCTCTATACCTCATTTAGCGACTATAAAGCCTAGAATTTTTCCAGATGTGACCCCAAAGACACACTTCTTGGGATTCAACATGAGATGATATTTGGCTAACCTATCAAAGACTTTTTCCATGTCAAAAAGATGATCCATGAAGGTATGAGATTTGACCAAGATATCATCCACATAATTCTCCAAAATGCTATGGATAAGATCATGGAAAATGGCTTTCATAGCTCTTTGATAGGTAGCTCCTGCATTCTTTAGGCCAAAACGCATCATGTTGTAATAAAAGATTCCCCAAGGGGTAGTGAATGTTGTCTTATGCTGATCCTCTTCTACAATCTTGATTTGATTATACCTAGAAAATCCATCCATGAGGGATAGAATTTCATGTCCAGCTATAAGGTCTACAATCATATCTATGTTGGGCAAGGGAAAATCATCTTTTGGACAAGCTTTGTTAAGATCTCTGAAATCAGTGTAGATTCTAATGTCACCTAAAGGTTTAGTGATGGGGAACATGTTGGAGATCCACTCTGAGTAGTCAATAGGTCGAATAACCTTAGCAGCCAACATTCTTTCTAATTCAGCTTTGACTAGTAATGCCACCTTGGGGTGCATTTTTCTAAGCTTTTGTCTGACGGGCTTGATCTTTGGATCAATTGCAAGATGATGAACTACAAGATTTGGATTAAGTCATGGCATGTCTTGATATGACCATGCAAATTGTCCAATGTTCTCTCTTAAGACCTCAAAGAGGAGATCAGCTTGGTCTTGTGAGAGGGATGCAGCAATGTGAACAAGTCTGGGGATCTATGAGGAACCGATGTTGACTTCTCTAGTATCCTCAATTAGAATAGAAGACACCTTTGGTCGATTATCTTGAGGAGGCAATGCTAAATCCTCATGTTCTACTTGTAACTCTAGATTTTCTTGCTGAGGGGTTCTCTTCATTGCCTTAGCTTGTCTCGGATTCACCTTAGTTCCAATTTTGGGTGTATCGAAACTAGGTTGGGGATTTTCTCCAAAATACCCCTTGGGATCTAGCTTATAGATATATGCTGAGTCTGTATTTGTTTTCTTGTGAGGTGTTTCAGCTCTCATGAATCTTAGAAGTGCTTCTTCTGATGTGAACTCATAAATGTGTATGACACTTGGTTGGTCCCAATCTATGAGTTGTGGATGGGTGAGTGGTAGGTCAACAAAGTGGATGGATAATTCTTGGAGAATAGAGTCTCCTAGGGAGATTTGGTCTGCAATATCGTCGTAGGCTCTCTATTCAACTTCCTCAAGAATGTCTTCAATTTCAAAAAGGTTGCGATGAATGTTCAAAAAAGCGTGACCATTCTCATTGGTGCCCCCAGTTGTGGGTATGCCAAATCCAAGACCGTACTTTGATTCCCACTTGTGTGCATCAATGGGGCATGGCATGCCTCTTTCTCCTAGTCCTAGACCACCACCTTGATAGTTTCATTTATCAGTGATGATCTTATGTTCTTGGGGATACTTTTGGCTAAAGTGATCAAGGCGTGCTTGATTTCTTGGAGGTGCATCCTTATGTAACCAATCACTGATATCTGGAGTGAGCTCCTCATGAAGAGGGATTTTTGAGGATACAAAGGTTGTTGGTCCAAACTGTTTGTAATGAGGTGGAATCTCCTTAGCTATGTAATAGGTTGATCGTCCATGAGTGTGTGGATCAAGTGGGAGTGCCCCAACAGCAAATGCATCTGACAAACTATACTGTCCACAGCCTTTGTTATTGATCTTCATAGTAGATAGGGTGGAGGTGAGGATGGTTTTTGGGTCATTAAAAGTGTGGGATGAGCTGGTGATGGATGTGCTGATATCAATTCCAGGGCAATGGTTTTCATATGAAGCTTCGACCACATTGTAGTAAGCAAAGGGTTCTAAATTGCCATGGATGGTTACCTCAGTGCCCTGATGCAGAAATTTGACACACTAATGGTAAGTTGATGGAACGACTTTCATGGCATGAATCCATGGGCGACTGAGGAGGATGTTGAATGGTAAGTTTAGATCAATAACATGGTAAAGTGTTTCTTGGATGACTAGCCCAACCTTGATTGGCAGCAAAATAGTTCCTTCGGTGGTTGTTTACAAGTTGTCATAAGCTTTGATGGTGATAACCTCACTGATGATATCTACCTCAGTATACCCAACTTGTTTTATGAAATTTAGGGTACAAATATTCAAGACTAATCCATTATCTATCATTACTCTTTTCACGGAAAAATTGGATACCATGATGGCTATGTGAAGCCAAAGGGTGTGATTTGGCTCGACCATAGGTATGTCGGTGGGTTTGAAAGATAAGGCACAAGATGATAAAAGGTGTCCAACAAGATTATGAAAATCAGTAGCATTGATATTTGAAGGGACACAGGATTCTATGAGAGCACTGTCAAGGATGTTCTTGTACACAAGACTGGTGTGGAGAAGGTCTAAAATGGATATTTGGGTTGGCATGTTCCCAAGGTGTTCCAAGATATTGTATTGGCTTTTTGATGGAGCTGATGGTGCTGGTGAAATGGGTGGGCCTACGATGTTAAATTGCGCTCTTTGAGTGGTGACTGCACACTCATTGTTTGGTCCTTAGATATTGATAACATTGACAAAAGGGTCTTTTTTAGATATAAAACTGATGAGGCTACCATAGTCTATGTAGGATGAAGTGTGGTCATTGTTCTTCCCATGCTGTTGGTTTGGCTGGTAGTTGTTGGTGTTGTTGTTGTTGTTTTGGATAGGTGCTTTTCTAGGATTTTGATTGTTGTGAGGAGGAAAAGCATTTTGATAGATTTGTAAGCCTGCATTGGGAGAGGTTTGGGCACCAACTATGATTTCTTTCCGATCAATGAGGTCCTGCACATAATCTTTCAGTTTCATGCATTTGAGGTTAGTGTGACCTTTTACCCTATGAAATTTGCAGTACTCATTATCTTTGTACCATGCAGCTTTGGATTCGCTTGGGTCAATTTGCTAGGTAGGAGGAAATTTGATGAGGTTTTCCTTAGTCAATTTCTCAAAAATGACATCCAAAGGCTGACCAAGGGGTGTGTAATTTCTAGGTGCAGGTTGGAATCTGGGTTTTTGCCCTACAGCTACATTGATGGCATTAGGTTGATTGCTAGACCCTTGAAAGTTGGGTCTTGGATTGTGGCCTTGATAGCTTTTTTGATTCTCCTATTGTTAGTTGATAGCTTGTTGATTGTTTGGTTGATAAGGTGGGTTGGACTAGTTTTGAGAAGGACCAACAATGTTCACATGTCTGGTGTCAGCGACCCCATTTGTTGCAACATGCTTGTTTTTGTTCCAATACCTAGACTTGTCATTGGAATGTGATTGATTTTGGTTGGCTTCTTTGTAAATCTTGACCACACCATCTTTAATGAGTCCTTGCTTAAGGATCATTCCTTTTTCTTTGATATCTTTGTAGGTCTGCAAACAGTTCATGGTCATGTGGTGAGCCAAGCTAGGATGTGCATTATCAATAAACATTTTCACCAAATGGCGCTCTGGCAAGGTGCAAGATATGTGGGTGGTAAGGGTTTGCCATCTTTGTAGATATTTCGGAAGGCTTTCTCCACCTTTTTGCTTAGTGTGGACAAGATCAACTACTGATAGCTCTGTTTTAACAAGATGGGCATATTGGGCTACAAATGCCTCAGACAATGTAGCAAAGTTTTTAATTGTGCCATATGGTATTCTATAAAACCATTCAAGAGCTGGTTCGGCCAAGCTTTTGGGAAAAGGCACAAGAGGAAGACATCATTGTATGCCACTTCTTGGCAGTGCATGTAAAATTCTTTGATATGTGTGACAGGGTCTCCTTTTCCTCTGAATTTGTCAAACTTGGGTACCTCAAAGTGTTTGGGAAATGGTGTCATGGTAATGGCTCTGTCAAATGGGTAAGGACACACATTCTCAAACTTGAAGGTTTTCGGATCATTTCCCTCCTGAATGTTCTTTAAAACTATCTTCATGGCTTCCCATTCTACATCAATTGGTGATGGTTGGGGTGCCCTCAATGTAGGAGTGCCTTGAGGTGGTATGTGCTAGATGGGGCAATGGAATATGGATGGCTTTGGGGTATGGTCTAGTAAGGATTGTACATGGCTTGGGCAACTGAATGGTGGATGATGGGTTGCTGAGGTGGAGGTGGCACATATTGCTGCATGTGTTTTGAGGCTTGTTGTTGGTATTGGATTTGAGGTTGGGATTAAGGAACATAAGCTGGTTGTGGGATAAATGGATTGCTTTGTGGAGTTAAGGTATAAGATGGTTGTGAAGCTTGGGGAAAGGATTGGGGAGCTTGTGGAACTTGAATTTGGATTTGAGGAGTTTGACCAATATATGTGGGTTGTACCCCCATTTGGGAAGGTATCTGCATGGAAAAAGAGGCCAAGTAATTGGTGGTTTGTGGTGGTGGATTTCCTCCTAGAAGTGGCATAGAAAAATAGTTGGTGATAGGAGGCAATGGATTAGTTGGTGGTGGAGGTGGTGGGAATAGAAAGCTTGGGAATGGAACTGATGGGGTTTTATAGCTTGGTGGCTAGATTTGAAAGCTTGGCAGAGTGGTGGCAAGAGCTTGGGTCACTTGAGAGCTTGGCAGAACATTGGTAGTAGCTTGTCGGGTTTGATAGCTTTGTGGAGTGAGGGTAGTAGCTTGTGGATGTGTGGATGATGGCACTAAGCTCCAAGGACCTAATGGAAATGATGGAATGGTGTTTTGAGCTGAGGTAAACAAGATAGGGGTGATGAAAGGTTGATTACATGGCCCCATGGGTGGCATCCCTATTGTATATTGCTGAGGTTGGCCAAAGATGCTAGCACTGATTTGGGAGATGGGTGTATTTGGAAGGCTAGGTTGGAGAGCAGTAGTAGCAATAGTGAAGGGAGTGAATGATGAGGTGTTTTGGGAAAAGGGGGTTTGGGATGGAGTGGTATGGACCAATGGTGGAGTGGTGGTGGCTCGATTGGCTTGTGGAAGGGAGATCTCAACTTGAGTGGAGGCTGGTATGTTTGGGTCTATTGGATCAAAAGGATTTTCTTTAGGCTCTTCTTTTGGCACATATTGAGGATAATTTGAATCATAAGAGTCTATGGGTGGTGGGAGTTGTCCAAACAATGGGTGAGATGGCTCTGATAAGGAGGGAGGTCTTCCAAAGTCAAAGGCTCCTATTTTGTCCCTTTGAAAGTTAGCCATGATTGTTTCTTTGTTTTTTTCTATAATGGCGTTCACCAATACTGCATTTCCTGGTTAGTTCATGAAAGCTTCAATGTCAATAGGTGATGGTGTAGCTTTCTTTGGGCTGAAGGATGGCTGAGTGTTCAAAGGGGGTGATGTTGTTCGATCCAAATGATAGGGATCCATTATTTCTTTCTTCTTGGCTAAGTGAGTGACAGGTGGCATGAAAATGCAAAATGTTCCTCGGGATGAGATGCAACAATGCTGATGGATGCAAAGGGGAAAGGCTTATCTATGCAAATGATTTCCTAGGTTGAGGCAAAGCTATATGAAAAAACCTAAGGAGGATTTGGGTTGGGGATTCTAACTTCAAAGATATGTTGCCAAATTGTGAAAGGTCTACTTTCCTATATGCAATCTTGGTGGTGATTGTGTCAACTTAAGGATAGACTGATGATCCTTTAGGAAGAACATGTGATTGACCACTTGTGGATCCCAACCTTTAGCTCAAGGTGATGAGGGATAACAAGTGACAAAGCTAGATTACCCTAGACAAAGCTCTATCAAAGGGATAATCTTGGTGACATTGGTGGATTTGGAAGATGTTAGGAATGGAAAACTTTTGGCAAGGTGACAACAATTTTGAAAGCTTGGATGCAAAGTTTTTGGATTGCTAGCTAGATGGTTTGGTTCTAAATGAGATGAATGAGCTAGAATACTTAAGGGGATGACTAAAGATGGTTGGCTTACCTACAAAGATGACTCTAATGCAAAATTGAAGCTTATGCAAGAAGATGTGGAGAAACAAGGGGGTCTAATCATAGAAATCATGCATAGTTGGTAAGGCATAAGCATTGTTAAATCCTGGATGGTGGTTAAGTTGGATGGTCTGATCTAACCAGGCATCTTGAAGGGCTCTGTCAGCAGCTTTGTCCTCTGCTTTGTGGAGTTTGGCAATTCAAGGACTTGGTGTTAATTCCTTTCTCTTAGCTAAAAGTTCTTAGTATGCTTGAGATGGCTTGAGTTTAACTTTGTGGAACTTCTATTTGGGTTTGGGTTGTTTTGACATGAATTCCTAAATCTACTTAGCTTTGAGAGATCTTGGTTATTTTGCTTCAACTTGTTCAACTTTTGACACAGGCAATGACTAGGCTAAGTATGCCCTAAGCTAGGATTGACCAAGTTTGGCAAACATTCATTCAACAAAATAAAAAAAATCAAGCAATAGATAGGAACAACTAGATAGAATTTTTTGATTCTTAGAATGTGATACTTGTGCCAAGGAGTGTGTATGTTTTACAAATGTTTTGATCAGTCACTTCAAACACATTAACACCCTAGATGGTTGTCTGCAAGGCTGACAGTTGGTTTAGCTAGGGAATCCTCGATATACCCAAGGTACATGAGGCCCAAGTTCGTAGATGAAACCAAAAATATGTCACACAACCGAGAGGAGCGGTAACCCACTTCTCCTCTTTCACTTCTCAAAGATATAAAGTTCCTTGAGGCTTAGCCCAAGTGACAAAATCTTGATTCCAAGAGAGGTGTCTTTGGATTCACCTCCCAATCTTTATACTCCGTCGGAACGCTAGAGTTGAGGTCATCCCAAAGGGTGACGAAATCCCCAAGTAGGCCTCCTAAAAAGAGAAACAAGGTTTTGGATCCTAATCTTATGCATCGAAGATGGCCTCAAAAGATGACAAGGGGAGAGAAGTCTTGGATGACCTTGGGCTAAAAACACAATTGTTCTTTTACCAACTGACTCTTATGTGTGTTGATCTAAACTTTGCAAGCACTCATTTTTAAGAGACAATTTTCAATTCCAACTTAAAATGTTAACAAAATGTAAAATCAATTGAAGAATGCATACACCAAGAAGATTTAGGGTCAACAAAAGTAAACTCGCGCGCCCAAAGGCCCTCCATGTCAAGTATCGATTGATTTTTCTTTAAGGCATTCAAGATTGAGTGTGAGTTTGTTTTAAGCCCAAAAAAAAGGTGTGTGAGATTCAATTTCAAGCGCACACCCGGAGGCCCTCCACGTCAATTGGTTGTTCAGTTTTAAAATCCAAACTTGAAGTGTGATCGATTTAATCTAGATTTTTGGACATTGAAGAAATCTTTTTAGTTTAAGACAAACCCTCAAAAAGAAAATTAAGTAGAATTTGATTATGGAACACTGAGCACTCTCTTAGGTGGACCCATCCCCATAGATGGTGTTGAGATTGCAACCAATGGTTAAATTGATGGGTGATTAAATAGGGTGAGTCCAATGAAGAAACTACTCAATTTGATTTTTGTTGATTTGTTTTTAACTTAACAAATTTCTTAAGTGTTCAAAAATTAACTTTGCCTAAGTTGCATGCAAAAGAGAGATTTGTTTGTTCTTTTTAATACACCAAAAATTGAAGTGTGAGATATTGCAATAGTTAATTGATCTTTTGCATTCAAGATTGAGTTTGTTTGTTTTAAGCATGCATTCTAAGAAAGATTGATTTTAATCCATGGCATTAGAGATTATGTTTGAGCAACATTCATTCAAAGGAAAATGTGTTTAACCATGCAAGTTCATTCCAAGAAAAACCTAAAAAACATGATTAAGTTCGTTGCTCCAACCTGCAATAAGACAAAAATGCAAATTGATTAGTCACCCAAAATCTTCCAAAATGAAAGCTTAACTATGAGAAAAAAAAATTTAACTTTTTTTGTTGTTTTTTCTAGGGGTAAAAATGCTTAGAAAAACCTCTACTCTATGGAACCACCAAAAGTTAAAATAGAAATACAACAAAAATAGGCAGAGATGACAGTTCATCAAGCAAAGACACCAAAATTTAGAGACACTAATCTACGGAGATGCCAATCTGCAGAGATGACAGAGAAAGAAGCAGAGATGATAGGTTGATTTGGTGGCACAAAAATAGGAGACAATCGAAGATGCTGATTTATGGAGACGACATTGGGTTGGTGGCAGCAGAGATGATAGAATAGGAGAGGTGGTGATGGAGATGATAGAGTATCTGGTGGAGGCGCTAATCTACGGAGGTGACAGTCAAGGATGCGGAGATGACAGTCTAGTGGCGATACCGACAGCAGAAGACCAGGCAGAGATGCCAAACTACAAAGACATCAGTTTGGTTGTGGAGATGACAGAGTAGCTAGCGAAGATGACAGTTTGTAGGCCCAAACACCAAACTGTAGAGACGACACTATGTGGAAAGAACTAAAATGCGCAGAATTTTTTAATTTTTTGATTATTTTTGGATTTTTGAGGGTATGTCTTCTTCCCAAGTGCACCCTTCAACCTGCAAAAATAAGTGAAACACCCTACAACTCACTCAAACAATAAGAAACATTAGATTATTAGAAAAAACAACATATAGATAGAAATAGATGATTAAATGACCCATAATGGGGTCCCACCAGGCATGCCAAAATGTATATACTAATATGTTAGCAAAGTAATACTAATTTATTAAAACAACAAAGCATTAATTAACAAAATTACTATAACATATAAGAGAGACTAAAAGAGAAACCCTCAAATGAGAATGTGAGCCATGGAATGGCTCTCTCAATGAGATTATTCTCTTTATGTATGGATGAGTCTATTATGTGGATGTGGGATGTATGCTCAAGATGCTCAAAAATATGCTTCAATGGAGATGGAAATGGCAAATTGGTAGCTTTTTGAGCTCTCAATTTGGCATTATAAGGGTATGGTTAAGGCTTTTTGTTTCTCAAACTAGCATTATAACTTTAGTTCAAAGGTTGTGATGAAATAGCTTGGGAGGGGATTCAATTTATAGGCTAAGGGCTTGAGGGATGGAAGGCTAAGATGCAAGGATAGATGAAAGCTTAAGGAAGGCTAGGATGCACTCAAAGGGGAGCACATGGATTGTCCTTGTTTAGCACCAACCAGGGAGTGACACATGTCACAAAGTGAGTGGATAGAGGAAAGGGGATGGATGAGTCAACAAAGGAGGCTCAAGGGATAATATCTTCATAAAGACCATTAATTATGGCTTGTAAGAGCAATGAATGGGCTTGTAAGAGTCTTTATGACCTTTGTAAGAGCATTGAAGGCTTAGTGGTTGGGATATTTTTGGAGGGAGTTGAGATTGTTGACTTTGCTTGGCTTAGGAAAGTCTTAAGCTTGCTTAGGGAATGTGACAAGGTTGGGGGGGTTAGAGGTGGTTTAGGATTAGATTAGGCTTGTTAGAAATATGCAAGTGGATGGAATTCATGAGGGTGGGTGAGTTAGTGAATAAGCTTAGTTAGTATGGGTGGATAGGGTGGATTAGGCTAAATAGAGGATTTAGAAATAGGTTAGGGGTTAATAGATTTTATTTAATAAATGAGGATTTTGGAATTAGATGGAAGAATAGGATTTAATTGATAAATGATAAGTTATTTGATTTATCAATTAGGACTATAGATGATTAATTAAATTAATCAACTAGGGGATGGAAAAGGATTAAATAAATAGGAATTTAATTAATGATACCTTTAGAGATTGCTAAATAGGATTACCAAAGCAGTGTAATAAAATTTAGGTGTCTACACTCTAAACTTAGAGAGTGGGTGAACATCCCACTAGTTTGTCCAAGACTCTCTAAAAAGGCCTTCCCACTAATTGTTTTAGCAAAAACATCAGGCCACTTCTTCTTAAAAACTTGTCTCCCTCTAAGTTTTCTATTTTTGACTTAGTGGAAACATGGAAAAGAGATCATGTGACAACTCCTTTTTCGAATTGATGTAAGAAAGCATTGGTAAAGGGCCCCCCTAGGCTGTCTAGGCTCTATCATGGTCAAAATTAGGTCCCTAACAAGGTATATTATCATATGGGTACCTTATTTTCACACAAAGGACACTTTGGTACCACCTAATAACCCTTCAAAACCCTAGTCAAGTCTAAATTTGAATTTCCTTTTGATAATGACCCATTGTAGCCCTTGTCAAGTGGATTTTTGAATCTATATCAACATAATTATTTTAAGGTAAAATGCCACCATGACCAAAACCCTAAATGACATGTCATTAACACACAAAATCCACAAGTGTCAAGTGACACATAAAAGCACATTCCACATCATCATGACATGTCCCTAATGCATATTTATGATTAAAAATTTTACACACAAGCAAGCTCACATATACAAAATAAAATGCATCACAAAAAGACTTTTGAATCTTGCAAAGATTCACCTTGGAAAAACTATGTTCACGTAGGTTTGGACCTTGTTTCCCACAAAAATTTCCATGGTTCCACTTCCTATACACTAAACTCGAGTATCAATAGTCCAAGGAGGCCATGTGAAATACATATCATAAATGCATATAAATTCAAATGTTACATAATTTTTATTAACATAATTCAAATAAATTTCTACTCCTAATCATTTCCAATAAATCATTCAGAATGTTAGAATATCAAAATATGCATATCACATTAAATCATCATCATAATCATATTAACCTTTCGCATCACATCATAATCTAATTTCTATCCTGCCATGTGTAAAGTTGCATTCATATTTGTTTGATCATCTCATTCACAATATTAGGTTCTTAGTACATATCATAAATGCAAAACATTATTCTAAATGTCAAAATCAATAGATATAATAAGCCATTGTCCTTCTAAGTCTTGAATAATGTCAAAATATCCAAGTCCTGAATATCAAAATGCAAGTAACATACCTCAACTTAAACATTACAATTTTACATTACAATCATTTCTACAAATTCAACTTCTATCAAAGCAAATGAAAAAGGTTAGAACATGAACAAAATCATTAATTATATCATTTAGGTCTTAATATGCAGACATAAGTGTAGATCATCAAAATGCAGATATTAACCTAACATAACCCTATAGTCTTGAAAGTATATCAAAACACAAAATTAGAAGTATCATAATGCAAATATGTCATATGTACTATGACGAATTGGGTGAGGTCTCACAATAGGAGCAAAAATTGCAGTAAATTGTGTTATGAATTTACTATAGTACTATGCAAGACCATGAAAACTTCTTACCTCTATTGCTGACCTTGGAGTAGGGAAATTCATGATAGCTTCCACTTTTCTTGTATCTATTTTCAATTGACCATGTGCTAGAACAAATCTAAGGTACACTAGCTTTGTTTTGATGAACTCGCATTTCTCCAAGTTGATCATAATTTCTCCTCATGTATCTTCTTGACAAGAATGTCAAATTATTCTAGGTGTTCACTCCTTTTCTTGTTATAGATTAGTATATCATCTAGATATAAAACTACAAACTTTCCTATGTAGTCCTTGATAACTTCATTCATAAGTCTCATGAATGTGGAGGGGGCATTAGATAATCCAAATGGCATGACAAGCCATTCATACAGTCCTCCATTGGTCTTGAATATTGTTTTCCTCTCAACTACTTCATGTATTCTTATTTGGTGATAACCACTCTTCAATTCTATCTTTCTATAGTACTTTTCTGCACTTAGACAATCCATTAAGTCTTAAATCCTAGGGATAGGGAACCTATACCTAATGGTTATCCTATTGATGGCTCTTGAATTTGTATAAAGCCTCCAAGTTCCTCCTTTCTTTGGTGCAAGTACAATAGGTACAACACATGAACTAGTACTCTTCCTCATTAGGCCTTGGTTTAGTTCTTGTGTTTTTCTTTCTATTTCCTCATTTTGTTAAGGGGTCATTTTGTAGGCTGCTTTGTTAGGTAGGGTATCTCGTAGGATAAGATCCATCCTATGTATTATAGATAGTTTAGGGGGTAAGGTTGATGGTTGTCCATCACTAATAATACCTTGGTAAGCTTGCAGCATTCCTTGAATCTCCTTAGGTAACTATGCCCTCTTAGTCTCCTTGCTTTGATTTCCCTCCTTTGGTCTCAACACCAATGTAAATCCTACACCATCACTTTCTTCCATGGTTTTCAAGAACTCCTTTTCACTCACCATAACTACATTTGGACTAGTTATCTTTTCTTTAGCCTCTTCCAACAATGATTATGTCTTGAAAGTCACATTTTCCTTCTTAAAAGTATAGGATTTCTTCCTTCCATCATGGATAGCTTGGCGATCAAATTTCCATGGTCTACCTAGGAGAAAATGACATGCATCTATAGGTAACACATCACATAAAATTGTATCCTTGTATCTTCTAATTGAGAACTCCACCCATGCTTTCTCATTTACTAACACATGTTGGCCTTTAGTTACCCATGTGACCTGATAAGGAGTAGTGTAAGGTATTCTTGTTAGTTTTATCTTGTTGATTGCTTCCTCTAACATAATGTTTTTAGTAGACCCTAAGTCAATGATGACTCTACACACTTTACCCATCATTCTGCACTTTATCCTAAATAAAAATCTTCTTTGGCTTGGCTCCTCCTTCACTACTCTTTGATCAAGGTTCCCCTCATCATGAGCTTCTCTCCTTCTTCTGAATTTAATGGTACTTCAATATGCTTTCCCAATGTATTGGACTCATCTTGAACTAAGTTTGTTCTCTTTTCACCTCCTTGTGATGAACCACCTTTCTTTAGGCATCTATAAGTAGGTTATCCCATTTGATTGCAATGGTAACACTCCATATTGGCAAAGTAATTTCCTCTTCCTCCTTGTCCACCACTCCTTCCTCTAGAATTAAATTTTCTTCCTCTACCACCTCTACTTGAACTACCTTCTTGTTGTTCACTAAATTTTACCTCACCTTGAGCCCTTGAATCTTAACTTTTTCCACCATAGCCACCTCTTTGACCTCTACTATCCTTACTCTTAGCTTTACCTTTAGAGATTTCTTGCTTCCTCTTTCCTTTATCTTCAATCTTCAAGGTCATTTTGTAACATTTCCTAATGGTTTTTAAATTTTCTAAGCTCATCTCTTCTTGAATAGACCATTTGAGGCCATTTAAGTATCTTGTTAGCTTAATGCTTTCATCTTCAACTACCTTGGACTTCAAACACAATTTTTGAAATTCCTTAGTGTATTCTTGGACATCTAGATCTTTCTTTCTAAGATTTTGTCTCCTCCTATGAAGCTAAACTTCATAGTCATCATGAAGGTAGGTCTGTTTCACTTTGTTTACCATACCCTTCCATGTAACTATAGGAACTTTTCCATTCTTTTCTCTCTTAGTTTGCACAAACTTCCACCAAATAAGAGTTGAACCTTTTAATCTAGACTTGGAAACCATAATATTTTGTGCCGCAGAGATACCATCACATTTGAAATGGTTCTCAATGCTATCAATCCAATCCATAAATGAATCTAGATCCATTTATCCACTAAATAGTGGCACTCCTTCTAAAGTTGTGCCACTCAATGATTTTAATGCCTTCAAGAATGGCTCTTTAAGAAGAACATGGTCAAGCATCGGTTCTTCTTCTTCCAACTATGGTTCCTTCTCCCTTGTTTCTTTTTCTTCCTTTAGGTCAATTTTCTCTTTAACCCTATCATTTTTGTCTTGGACTTTACCCAAGAGTTGCTCCATTTGAGCTAGTCTTTCTCTTAATGACTTGTTGTCTTCTTCTTATTCTTCAACCTTCTTGGATAACTCAATGTTAGTCACCATGGTGTTATCTTTTATTTCTCCACTTGGTGTATTCTCTCCCACCGATTCAATAGACTGCAACATCCACCACAAGCCTTATCAAAATAAGCTATGATACCAATATGGTGGGAGTGTTCCAAGGGGTGCTTGCACTAGTCCTCAAGAGATCTAGCTTGTCTCTTATATGCACCTAGTCCATCTAGGTCCTTGATTGGCTTAGGTGATTAACTAACACCAATCCAAACTATTCTCCAAGAGTTTTATCCTTTATTCTTACCCTTAGAAGACTAACACTCTAATTTAGTACTCTTCTCCACACACACTTAGAGGGCTCTAAGTGTAGCTTGCTCACAAACTTCATCCTTCATTGAAGGGTCATCCATCAACATGATATCACTCCATTTTCTTGCATTTGATTCCATTTAGAAATATATTTGAACTTCTTCCTTATCAATTTCAAGGTTTTGTCTCTAGGAAGCCTAATTAGGCCTAGTTCCAATTAGCCCTTGAAATTGACTAATTCCTCTTTCTTGAAAAAACTATCCAAAAAACCTAGAAAATAAACTTTATATTTGAACACCCTTTTGGATTCCCTAAAGTATTATATAAGTTTTAGACTCCTAAGTTGTATGTACATGTGATTTTTATTATCTAGGTCTAATAGGGCTAGAAAACCTATCTCCTAGGACCTCACTGGTTTCTTGTTCAAAATCCTCTCAAATTGATTGGTAAACATCTGAAACCACTTATCATGCCAATATGCACTCATGCCATTCCTAGAGTTGTACTTGTTCCATACTATACCTTTTTTTCTTACAAGAAATCTTCTTTTCTCTTGTCCTAAACCTCTAACTGGGCTCTATCTACTTGCTTAGGGCTTAGCATTAAAAATAGTTATCCAAACTTCCAAAACTCCTAATCCTATACATATGTACTCTAATGACTCCCCTAGCCTTTCTATCTACCCTTAGGTATTTCCCATGGTTGGATTTCATGGGGGAGCCATTTCTTTACAAACTAGTTAAAACAGATCTAATGAACTCTCTAAACCAAAAACAATTTATTTAACCCTCCAAAACTACTCTAATAGACTTTCTTACTACCTTAAAAAGTCTTAAAACTAAACCTAGAATACTATTCAATCACCAAGTTGAGTCTTTCAATCTATTTTAATGTACTATGATCACAAAAACTTGAAATATTGTTGTAACACTCTTCAAAATTTTGTTCCACACAAAAAATTAATACAATGTATCTCTCCACTATCAAGATTTGAGTCTTTGATGATATATGATGTCATATCCACCATTATAGGTCATGTTGGTCAAGCACCATCTCCTAGACTTTAGGGAATCTGAGGGTAACAATGTTGCATGCAACTTTTGCAATTATTGCCAATGTTGTCATGACAACATTTGGCAACTTCTTGGCAAGCCATGATCCTATTTCTTAGGACCTATATCCTCATGAGATTATGATAAACCAACTATCTTGTTGACCCTAGGGCATCATAATAACAACCTTAACAAAATTTACGTGCCTAAGACACATTAAAGACTCCATCTCACTATTTCCTCTACACACCTAAAAATTTTAAATAACAACTAGTAAAGGCTATTTGTGTGACCTTAGTCCTAATGACTAACTCACCTAGCCAATTATTTAAATGACCTTATAAGGTCTAAAAGCAAACTAACCTATGCTCTTGACTTGGCTAGAGTAAAGCACAAGCCAAAAATCTTTCAAATATATTAGGTATCCTAGGTGCGCTCCGATACCATCCTCCCCAAACTATAAAGATCAATCCACCCTTAGATTGAGGATATTTAGATCAATCCCCAACTTCTTGAATTATTATTCTTTTATCCATACTACATCAGCATTCATCTATCCATGCTTCTTTTCCAAGTGTTTCTTGTATTCCTTTGTTCTAGTCTTCTTATAGACTCTTGTGTCCAATATGTTGTCTGATCCTATAGTTGTAGCAGTAGGTAATTAGAAATCCTCTACATCTCTAACCACTTCATGAAGAGTTTATTCCACTTCTTGTTGTGGTCCTTTATAATGGACTGGGTCTACAATGTTGAAGATTGGTGACAATCCATTATTCTCTAGCAATTCAACTTTAAATGCATTATCACCATACTTAGCCAATATAAGACAGGGTTCTATTCTCTTCATCTATAGCTTGTGAGGGACTCCTTTCCTCAATCTTGACTTGGTAAGATACACCATTACTAAGTCACCAATATTGAACTCAACCACCCTTCTACTTTCATCCACCTTTGCTTTATGTTTCATGTTGTTCTCTATCAATGTTTTCCTCACTATTTCATGAACCTCTTTCATGGCATATGCAAAACCATCAACATAACCACTTTCCTTCACTCCATCTTCCAAATCTCTCAACTCATAGACACCCCTAGGATGTAGTCCATAAACTATATCAAATTCAATCTTCCATGTAGATATATTTATGGTGTCATTGTAGGCATACTCAGCTTGTACAATCAGTTGATCCCATTGTTGTATGTACTCCTTAATCAAACATCTTAGAAGATTTGCAAGGCTCCTATTAAAAACCTCAATTTGATCATTATTTTGGGGATCTTAGGATGATCCAAAAGATAATTTGGTGCCCAATATTTGCCAAAGAGTCTTCCAAAAATGACTCATAAACTTAGTGTTCCTATCTGACACAATATTGATAGGTAACCCATGGATTCTCACAATTTCTTTGAAGATTAGAGATGCTATTTGAGTGGCATCATTAGTAGTCTTGCATGCCACAAAGTAAGAAATTTTTATAAACCTATCTACAACCACATACACACTATCCATGCCTCCTTTTTTCTTGGGTAGCTCAACTACAAAATCCATGCTTAAACATTCCCAAGGCCTAGTAGGAATTGGTAGTGGTCGGTAAAGACCAATATTTGAAGAAGTTCCCTTGACTTTTTGACATATAATACAACTTTCCACATACCTCCTAACATCAAGATTCATTCTAGGCCAATAGTAAAACATTGAAACAAGATATTGAGTCTTAGTAATCCCAAAATGACCTTGAAACAATCAGTGCATACATTTATCTATCAACCTATTCACTGTTCCA
Source organism: Cupressus sempervirens (assembly GCA_028749045.1). Taxonomy (NCBI): domain Eukaryota; kingdom Viridiplantae; phylum Streptophyta; class Pinopsida; order Cupressales; family Cupressaceae; genus Cupressus; species Cupressus sempervirens. The sequence goes on from CM053783.1 coordinate 689,991,438, forward strand.
ATGAGGCCACTCCTTTTGCACTCAACAAAAAGGGAAGAATGATATGTATGAGTTGATATGCATGAAATTCCAAGGTTTCAAACTTCTCTATAAATTTGGTGAGGTGATTCTTTTTGTTGGACATTGTGGGCCTAAGACATTTTTAAAAATGACATACCGTGGCTGGGAAAGTTTATTATTTACACAATGGCTTGAGTACTCAAATCTCAGGATTCGTCCATTTTGCAATGTAAATTCATAGACTAGGAATTGGAGAATTCTATCAAACACTTATTGTGCATCATCATTTTTTTTTTATCAATGCTCTAGAACAACTTCCAAACACATTGGACACCAAATTTAATAGAAATATGAGTGATCAATTAGCTAGTATTCTTGGAGAAGACTTGTGATAGTTCGCGCAAGGCCTCAAATATTCTATCCATAGAAAAATATCAAGAGAAACACACCATATGCAAATTTTTTCTCATTTGGTGGACAAATAAACATTCTCTTTCCACACATGAGCTCTAAGTCATCAAGAAATCGCATATCACTGGCTGGAGATAAGATAAGGTTATCTAGCCTTGATGATTTTGATTCCCACTATCACATTCTTTGGAACATTATCTATTGGGTGAAATGAAATGAGAAAATGTGTTGGTTTTTTTTTTGCATTCCCTTAAATGATATACCTTTCTGATTTTTCATAGTCTTCACATTGGCATCAATAACTTAAATGACTTTATAGCTCCAAATTGTAGATTAATAAAAACTTCCCATAAGAGTATCTTGAATATTAGAGTAACCATATGAGAAAAAAAATGCATGCACAATTTTTCACTATGCTCGAGTGGCCATGGGGAATATTTTTGAGCAATCAAGAATGGTACCCAACAAACTTATGACATTCAGATTTTGGTTTTGATTAAGATTAGGGCATAAATTTAGAGTGGAAACCAAATTTAAATCTCAATTAAAACTTTTAAAAATTTAAGTTTTAGGAAGAGAGAAAGGTTTTAGTATGTGGAAAGAGAGTGTTTTGAGTACAGAGAGAGAGAAAATAAAATATAGTACCTTTTGAGAGAGGGGGTTGAGTACATGGAGAGAGAGGGGTTTTGGTACATAATGAGATAGTAGTATGTAGAGAGAGAGTTTCACATCTCTCTTTGATCTCACTTAGAAATTAAATTTTGTTTTAACCCCTTGGGTAATTATCAAGGTAACACAGTGGATTTTGGATATGAGGTTGTCAAGAAGGATCATACTTATGACCTTAATGAGCTTCAACTACAAAAACTATCAGAGAACCTAGAGGCAATCAGGAAAGAAAAGAATAGATCATGTAAGTTTGGATCCATGCTAGTATGCATTTTTTTATGTATGAAGCTCATTTCCTGTGATAGGAATAGTATCATGGGATAAGCACTGACCAGCTATGGATCAGATCAACTAGGGATAACTTTAAGAACCCCCCTTTGGAAAAATGTATAAAATCATGGCAAATCCAAAATTATTTGTGGCAAAAAATTAATTTGTATTGGCAAATTTTTTTTTCAAAATAGGAAAAAATATAATTTTATTAACAATTTTTTTCTATTGTATGAAAATTTATTAAAACCATGGCGAATCTTCAATTATTTCAAAAAATTGCAACCATAAGTAAAAATATCTAGAAACCATAAATTTCTATCATCCAAGATACAATACCACTTTTTAATGACCATTAAATGATCCTAAATCAAGGTAAATCCTATTTCTAGCTTAAAAATTAAAGTAAAAGAAAAGAAAGTTTTCAAAATAGTGACATTTATCCACAGTATAACCTATTTTAGGTCAAAGATTGTAAGGATAAAAATTTTCTTAGAAAGTCTCTGGAATAGAGACACTTGTCAAATGTGACCATCTATTAAAACATACCTTAGAAATTATTAGCAAAAATATTTAATTTACTATGTGGAAATATTAGATTCCATTGGTGATATCATGATCAAAATAAAAATGATTATGTATCATTAGTGGTGATTATTCAGAGCATGGGACCCAGTTTTCATAAATTGCGGACAATGTCACCACCCCAAAAGTGTGAAAAAAGGTTCCAAATTCAAGGTCCTCAATGAGTGAGATTTTTCATTTGGTGAATATTCACCACTAAAGTAAACCTTGAGATCAATGAAATAATTAATAACTTGGGAGAAATTTTTGAGGCTATAATGGATAACTATTTTGAGGAGTACAAAATCAAGATGAGAAACAGAATGAAAATACCTAAGTCAGTCATTGATAAGTGTTATGATGAGGTATATTTTGAAGTGGAAAAAAATTTTGTACATGCTTAGGTAGTAATACCATGAATCACATGATTAAATACTATGCTTATGATGTTAATGTTGATGAGGTTTCAGTAGTAGTGACTACACTTTTGATTGAGGATGTTGATGCTAATGCTGAGCAATTTGGCACATATGAAACAATGATGGCATAATTAAATGAAAAATCTAGCATGCCAAAGATTTATAAAAAAAGGAAGAGAAAGAGTCTTGAGGATAAGAGGAATGAAGAAGGGGAAGGATTAGAACAACTTGCTAAGGTCAAGGAAGGAAAAGGAAAATAATTGGCTATTATTGAGCCCAAGAAAGAAAAAAGGAGAGGAAGGTAATGATTTTTGATCCTAAGGTTAAATATTATCTTACTATATATGTGAAGAAGGATCTTAGACCTTAGAAACCTAGAGTAAAAATCATACAAACATCAAAGATAGTTCAACCCCTAGTTGTGAAGACTAAAGACAATCCATCAAAGAAGAGATTGACCATCTCACCACAGAAGAATATAAAAAAGAGGCTGAGGAGAAAACTAATCATTACACAAGAGGAGGAAGATGATGAAGAGACTTAGTCTAATAAATGAATCAAAATGCAAATTCTAAAGAGACTCCCTTGAATGACTATGGATCAAGTATGTGAAAAGATTAGAGAATCAAGAAAATTTGCAGGATTCAAAGATATTAATTATGATTCTTTGAATAATGATGATCAAGTTAAACTTGCAGAAGCTATGATATATATGATGATTAAATTTAGATGTACACCCTTGGAATTGGGAGATGGATTCCCAATAGGCTTGTACAAATGGATAGATGCCAAATGGAATTGGGCACTATCTAAAGAGAACTAAATAAGAGAAACTGCATTGGCACAAGCTATGCTAGATTTAGGGAAGACACATATGTTTATAGCCCTTAAGGATTCCATGAAGAAATTATGCCAAGAGATAGGGAATATAAATTTTTGAAGAATAAATCTCATGAAGTTGAGAAAGAAAACATTAAAGTGTGGAAGAGGTATTTGGAGTGATTACTCCAACAGTAAAAGTCAGAGAAGGAAAAGATACAATTGAATTTGAGGATACGTACAAAGAAGAGGTTGCTAAATTAATTGAATAAATCAAGAAACTAATGCATCAATGTAAACAAAAGGATTTTTTTACTCTCAAATATGTTCCAATAGAGGAAGGTATGTAGAATCTCATGCCATACATAACTCTATCTTTTACAAATTGAGTTTTTTTACAAGTTGTAGATTATCCAAAGTTTGAGACTACAAAGACTAACAATATAGAGGTTGCATCAGTAGATGAGGATACAAGTGTTAAGAAATAGGGCAAGGAAATAATTGTGTTTACATAATTAAATTATATTCCTATTCCTCAGATGTAAGAGAAGATAGAAGAGGACAAAGGAAAAAAGATGGCAGCAGAACTAGTAACACTAAAGGAACAAGAGGATTCACTAGCTCTTGAATAGTTTCTGAGTGCAAAGCCTAAAAAATCATTGGAGAGAATACTTGAACAATGGGTGACACCTACTCAAGGTAGTAAAGAGTAGGTAACGAGATCAAGTGAGAAGGAGAAACAATTTCAACTATAACTACCGAGTGATACAACCCCCAGATCTCATATTTTGACTCATTCATATGAGTTGGATGATGACTTAGTCAATATAGATGAGGTAATCATGTTACCCATGTATGACCTAAATGACTTGATGCTTGATCATATGGATGAGCTACAAACCTTGTTGAGTCACGATGTAAAGTAAGAACAACTAAGAAGAGAGCATAAGAAGAAACATGTACTACACACTATTACAGATATTTTTGTGGATGCATTTTGAATAGCTAAATTAGATGGTCATCATCCAATTTTGGATCAGCTAATGCATATAGTGGGTAAATTATAGGAAAAGGATATAAAGACCAATTGATGCAGAGCACCCTAGGGTTTTACTCCAAGACCTAGTTCATTTATGTGCTTGTAGTTGAGGATTTGATCACATCGAGTAAATAGCCATCAAATAAGTACATCGAGGACCTTAAGCTCATTCATATGATATTTTCAACTTCACAGCAAGATAAGAAGTTAAGCTTTTTAGCCAGGTGGAGTTGCATAGGTATTTAAGTCTCTAGTTTTACAGGTTCATAACAGTAAACTGAGGGAAAGTGTTAAGACATGCAAAGTGACAAAAGAATGAAGAAAAATGGTGAGCGCATGATTGCAACTTTGAGTGATTAACAATTTGGGAAGCCTATGAAGCTATGAAGGAAGGAAAGATAATATTTTGCATCATCACCAATAGAAAATGTCAAGTCAACCTAGCAATAGTAAAGCAATGATCAAAGGAAACAAAGTATTTTTCAACCTCACAACCCAAAATAGCTAAGCCATGTAAATCATAATGTAGATGCACTCAAGGGTTCTACAAAATTGCAAGTGTTAAGTGAGAGTTTGTGAAGTCAGTTGCAAAGCCATTCATAGTACCTTTTGCAAGGTCACAACTTAAGTAATCCACATTTTGCAAGGTGGAAAGGTTGAAAAGATAGTTAGTGAAGTTATTCATAAAGATGAAATTAGAACCTTTTCACAAGGTTGTAGGAGTCAAGAGATAATTAGGGAGAATAGCTGTGAAGCAACACAAGTCTATGATTCGCATGGTCCCAAGGTAAAGTAAGTAGTCATGGAAAAGAGGTATGAAGCCATGACTAGTGTTCACAGTGTTGCAAAAATGAAGCATATAGTTAGAGGATAAGCCATGAAGGTGCAAAGGTGTTAATAAGATGGACAGGTGCAACATCACAACTTGGAACTAAGTTAAGGAAGATAGAGATGCAAAGAGGCAAGAAAGACTTGTTTGCAATGTCGCAACCAAAAAAGTCAAAAAGAGAAAGAATATGTGGAGAAATGAAATGGACAAGTCAACCAAGAAATAGTTACAAATGAAGAAAGAAGTTGCAAAGTCAAACAAGGTGGTTGAAGCCAAATCTTAATGACTTGCTAAATGAGCTAGCATGGATATAAAAGTTAAAGGTCCTTAGATGGTACACAAGAGTTGGAGTGAGAAGAAATAATAGAAACATAGTTCGAAGCTAGTAGAGAATTAATTTTTAGTAGATAGAAGCCTTTTAATGTAATACAATTTTCTAAATTCAATAAAGAGAGTTCAAGTGTGTTAATTAGTTTCAGTATGTAATTTATCTTCTATTGGCAGAGTTTAGTAGAATAGAATTGTGTTGTGTAGAAGTAGCTTAATAAATGGATTCTTCTTGATCTTTGTATTTAGTCAAATGGACTTCTAGAGTCAAGAAAAATCCTCTGTACATATTTTCTTTTCTTTTGTGTATGTGTATGTGCTAGAACTAGCTCTGAATTCAAGAAAGGCCTAGGTGAGCAAGGCATGTCTCAGATAGGAAACTTGCAAATAGAGAGATAGTGAAGAAGTGAGAGGAGAGTGCATGATTGATTTTTACCAATAATTAGAAGTAGTGGTTTGATAGTCTTTTTGGTGGGTAGGAAGCCTTGAGAAGGGGAAGAGATTAGTTCCTCTAGTACTAGGGTTAGGTATTAATCCTAGGGGCTCAATAGTGAGCCTAAGGAGTCTAGAAGAGAGTAGAACTCAAGGTAGAAAGTGACCTCTCCATCGGATTGGTATTAGAGCCATAAGATTTGTGTCTTATGTGGTATGTTGTATACTCTTGAATTTATTGGGTCTTCAAAGATGGTGACCAATGTTGAATTGGCTAAGGAGATAGATGAACAAAAGAAACTCCTAGAAGAGAGGACCAAGATCCTTGATGAGGTCATAGAGGAGATGAAAGATGAGTAAAAAGATATGGAAGATGCAGCCCAAGAAAATGAAGGTGAATACCTTAGTAGAAGTGTAGGAAAGGAAAAATTAGAGGATGAGATACCTAAACTAGATCCACCATTGGGTGAAGGAGAACTATTCCTCAAAGCTCTCAATAGTTCTCAAAGCATTGGGAGGAAAGAGTCTAGAAAATTTCTCATTGATCCATGGAAAGATGGATGATGAGGTGGTCCTAGAATGGATTGAGAGTATAGAAAATTACTTCAAATGTCAATGGATAACAGAGCACAAAAAGTGAGAGTTGCAAAATCTAGACTGAAAGGACATGCACTTGATGGAAGTTTGTCCCAAAAGAAAGAGAAAGTGAAGAAAAGAACCTCATAGCTAGTTGGAAGGGTATGTTGGAAAAGATAAAAGAAACCTATTTTCCCAAAGATTATGAGATTCAATTGCACAAGTAGGGAAATAATCTCAAGAAGAAGGGTCTAGATGTGGCTACCTACACTAAAGAGTTTCAAAAGTTTGCTCTAAGGTCAAGCGTGCAAGAAGTAGAAAGCATCAAGGTGGAAAGATATATTAATGGCCTTCAGTGGTCTATCCAAGATGAATTAAAAAAAATTAGTCTCACCACATTACAAAGATATTTTCAAATGGCTAAGAAAGTGGAAGATGAGTTGAGGAAAAAAGGGAACTCAAATTCCAAGAACAGAGGCAAAGGTAGAGACTTCAGAGGAGGTTCAAGAGGAGGTTCTAGTGGGAAGACCAATGAGAAAAGAAACTATGGTTATTCCAAATGGAATGAGAAGACTAGTGAAAATAGTTAGAAGGGTGGCTCAAACAAAGAAAGAGGATCTAACAATGGTAGCAATGGTAGAAATGGAAACAACAATAGGAGAGGCTCACACTTTAGCAATATGAAATGTTACAACTATGGAAAGTTGGGGCACCCTACCTACAGATGTCCAAAGAAAGCATCAACATCATCTCATGGAGAGAAGAAGATCAACTACATCCAAGAGGAGAACAATTCCAAAGAAGGTGAAGTGGGTCTTAATGTAGAGAAAGGTGAGAACCTCATGTTGAGGAGAGTCTTAGTAAAAGAGCCTATAAAGGAGGAACCCAAGCAAAGAAGAGAATTTTTTAGAACCACTTACAAAATATTAGGCAAGGTGTGTAAGGTGATTATAGACTTAGGCTCTATTGATAATGTCATTTAAAAGGAAGTAGTATAGAAGCTTGGATTAGCAAAAATGCCACATGTGAGTCCTTACAGAGTAAATTTGTTGAATAAATGGTAGAACATCCTAGTAAACAAACAAGTATGGGAAAGCATCACTATTGGAAAGTATCAAAATAGGATATTATGTGACGTACTCACCATGGATGTTTTTTTTAAGGAAACTTACAAGAAAGAATATAACCATTTCCACATAACCCATAACAGATCTAAAATAAATATGTAACAGAAATTCATGGTAAAAGAATAGAAAACATAACTATAAAAAATGTGACACAAGATATACCCTGGGAAACCCTCATTGAGGGAAAAACCCGGCCTCTAAAAGAATCCATCACCATGTATTATTCAGAAAACACACCATTCCAATACAACCATGGAAGCCTTCAAAGCCATTAGCCATAACCAAGAAATCCATGTGAACAAGCATGAATCCACACATCCCATGCTATCATGCCTAAAATTTACAAGGCAAAACACAACCAACAATTTTTTATTTTTTTTAAGGTGACAAATGGATGATATATGTAGACCTATACTTTGTTACAAATATTCTATCTAACTAAGGAGAGGTTTTGGAAACATAACAACTCATGTTTTCTCAATGATATTAGAATGTTACTTCATTCAACCATTGAGTTAGAGATGACTAATTTTAGTTGATGAGAGGAATCTGTTTCATTCAAAATTTTGGACTTCAAGATTTCAAGGAAGACCAACACTTGCTAAAAATTGAAGCCATCACATAAGAGATAGGCAATGTTATCATTTTGATTTTCTCAACCTCGCCTAGTAACTAAGACATTGCATATGCAAATGTAGGTCACCAATCCCATTATCAATATAGTTGCAAAGCTTAACAACCATGCAAATGTGTAAAGTATGTACATTTTCCTTGTATAATCTGATTCAATTGTCTTACTTTAATTCATTTCATTCCATACAAATTTCATTCCATTTTATTTATTTTGTCTAGATAACCTCCATCAAAATAGGTTCTTACATTTCCTTGATTTATGCCTTAGTCTCAAACATGTCCTATCAAACAAGTCGTAAACCAACAACTTTACATATACATACATACATACATACATACATACATATATATACATATATATATATTTATATATTTAAAATTATTTTTAAATTTATTATTACTATTATTATTTATAATAATCCCCCTTTTAATACTTAAAATTTAAATTAAATGTACTAAATTAAGTATCTTCAAGAGCAATACTAATTTTTACGTAGATATTCTAGGTCCTAAGTAATCCCTAATATGCAAGCATAAATATAAAAAGGAAATTTATTAAAGATATTATTTAATAATAAATTTTCTAGATTTTTATCATCAATTAATAACTAATTTAGTAATTCTACTCCTAAGCTAGCATATAACTTATATCCTTTATGTATCCACTAACTAATTACTTCTTCCCCTAGAAGACAAATCCTTATGCTTTATTTAAGACATAACTATTTACTCTTAACTTAACAACCCTAATCCTAACCATGCTTACCTACATTCCAACTTTAGTATCTCTTTTACCTAGCACCCTAACCCTTAATATCTATCTACATCTAAACACCTTTACTAACTTTACTACCAACCTGCATTTTAACTTAAACTATTACAATCCCATGGCTACTTACTAACCACACCTTCTAACTTAATTTCTAACCTACTCTCCTTAACCTATCTTTCTACCTATCCTCAGGTGTGGTCCTTCCTCCAAGAATCATGTGGGCCTACTCTAGGTGCCTTATCACATGTTCAAAAGGTAGTCTTAAATAGTTTGTTTGGGGGTTACTTTTCCTCCCCTTAAAACCATGTTATTGTACTTATACATTTCCTAATCCATGCATTTGGGAGGGATGATCGAATCTCAAGGTCAAAATGTCCTCCCACATGTGGAGAAATAGGATGGTAGGTGAATTGTTCAAGGTGGTTGGCTTAGGTCAGATTTGGGTTGGTCTTTCCTTGTTTTGTTAAGTGTTTATGAATAAATAATGTCTTTAGTGGGTGAGTGGACTTTTCCACTTTTCTTTGTTGGGTTTTGAATATTGTCTTTTTTGTTTGAATTTTTTATTGTTAATTGGTGTCATTTTTTTCGTACTACCTAGGTCTAAAGGTATAGATACCTAGGCCTTTCATTAATTGACTTGACATGGCTTTAAAATATATCTATTTTTTAATTTATTTTTTTGTATTGTTATAACATAGAGACACGTGACTCGTAGGAGTCTTCTCTTACAAGATTTAGGAACTAGGTGTTTATTAATTGTTGAGTCTTACCCCTTACCTAGGATATTGTTTAATTAATATTTTATGCACAAGATTCCAAGTATATTCCTTTTGAATAAAATATTGGTCTGTAATAGAAGAGACTTCAATTTATTATCCCCATACAAGTTCCAGAGGACAAAAAGTTCACTTACAACATACTATCCTTATAGATTTAGAGTATGAGTTACATTGAAATTGCTTCTCTCTACTACTATGGAATTTACAGAGTTTTCTAAGTGATATGTTAGTGATACTTATAGTCCATTAATGCATTAGTATTATATGACTTAATTTTAACACTCACATGCACAAACCTAGGTTTGAAAGTTTTCCAAGGAATGAGTTAAAATCATGCACTAAATTTCTTTCTAACAATTATATCATTTTTCAAGGATATGTATGGACAAATGCAATAATGGAACCTTTATTCTCATTACATTAGGCCAAAATCTAAACTTTACAATGATTTCGCTCATCCTATTTAAAACAAGTATTTCATTGACTCCTTATCACATGAATTTTCACAACTTTACTATACATTAAATTTCATGGATCTATTTATGTACAAGAGCTATTTACAACATGAATTTCCAAAAGAATTATGCATATTTCATACATGAACCATTTCTTTCTTCTTATACAAAAATAAAGATACTATATTCTTTCTTTCACCATGCCATTCACATGCATAAAATAGTCCAAATTTTACATTCCCACATTTTCCTTTTACATTTTAGAGAACATATCAATGAGGATTTGACCTTCATAACCCATAATAAATGACATGGAAAGGATAACTCATCACAATACTTGATTTTTCAACTATGTCAAGGCAAACCCCAACTTCCTCATAGGATCTACTTTCTCAAAACCTACAAAAACAACAAAAAACTTGGAACCATGGAGGCTCACCTCCCATCCTAGGCTTATATGAAGCCACCCACTAAGCAAGGGAAATAAGATTCAAACCAATTTTCATTCTAATCTTACAAATGCATAAGCATCACATTACAACACTTGAGCAATCCCATCCCAAGGGTATTTTACAAGGGTTCACCAATGGAATGTTGAACATAGGGTGAAGGTGTTCTTTTCAAATGGAGACATGCCATATCAAACAATATCTGCAATAAGAATATTTCATGCCCTTTTAGGGCTTTCACAAATCAGAAGATTACATGCCCTTTTGGGGCTTTCACAATCATCCTCCAAATACGCTACCATCAATTGTAGCTTCTTTGGAGCCCATACTACATAAACTTCCTTTCTACACTAGTCTTCCCTTATCACCTCCAGCAAGATATGAATGATTATGGCATAAAATGTAGCCCATACTCCAAGGTTCTCAAATACATTTTCAAGCCCAACTAAGCCCTTCACCCTGGACTTCTCTTCCCTTCCCAAAGTGTGAGTGAAGCCCACACACCCATAATAACACTCATGCACAAAATCATGGAAAATCTAAAGCAATAAAATAATGAAAATCCAAACATCATACTCATCACAACACAACACAACATGATACAAGATGGTACCACACATTTTCCTTACAATGGCATTCTCACTACCTACATTCACATGAAGGCAATACCAAGATTCAACTTCAAAATGGAAGAAATTAACTACATGGCAAGAAACACCAACCTTGAATTCCTTTGCAAAATGGAAATGAAGGGTTGGAGAAGAGCTCCCTCCAAGCTTCCAAACCCTGAGTGTCTCTAAAGTTAGAGAATGGGTGAACACTAAGTTAGAAATGCTTTAGAATAACTAAGAGGGGGGGAAAATCCATTAAACTAATAATGCATCCAAGCTAAACTTTCTTCTTAGCAAGTTACTAATAAATCAATATGCAAGAATAACACATGAAAAAACACATAACACATTGATTTATGTGGAAACCCAATTTGGGAAAGACCACTAGTAATATGCTACTCCTTTCTTGCTCTTCTAAAGTGATGCCTTGTGAAAGCTCTACCTTGTTAAAGGCTACAAAACACACTATTAAATGTGACCTGGTTAAAGGATTTCAACCACCCTATTAGAAATGGGGCTAATTAAAGGACTTTGGAACATTCACTTGGAATGTCACCCTGTGAAATGATTTACAAAATGGTTGTTAAACCAACCTAAGTCCATAGGATTTTTCCCTAACTGATACAATTGCTAGAAAGTAACAATAAGTGCTTTTGATCTGATATACTCACAACATAGCTTGTAGATTTTAGATCTCAATTCAGTTCACAAATTTTTTTTGGCTTTTAGTCTTTTTAGCTTTACTAGCTTGTCCTCCTTTCAAGCTTCATCTCCTTGAGTCTCCATGCTCATTGTGCCAATTCAATCACCTATATGGTCACCTATCAAATTAGAGTCTCTATACTCTATTCTTCCCTCTTGATGCCTTCTCCTTGACATCACATATTCTCTTCAACTAAGCACTCTTGCTTCTTGACCTATAACTCCTTCAATAGAAGTCTAGAATACTTTTCCCACTCTAATCTTATTGCTCTTATTTTTTGTTTGAATGGATTAGATAAGATTCAATGAATCTACCCCTTATCTTGTTTCTTCTAGAAACATCATGTAGAGTCCACCTGTATTCTCCAAAAAATGGTTTACCTAGAATTATATACCACCAACTCATCATCATTATCTTCCATCTGGTTCACAAAATTCAAGGTAACAAACTTGTCAGCTTAGATCTAGCAAATCTTTGACGTTTCAAATAATGCAATAGTTTGGCACTATTAAATTTTTGATGCTGAACACATACTGTGTTACTTGGCACCTACTATGGATTCACTTAGCATCAACTAAATTTTATTGATGCTCGACACCTATTATATTATGTCTAGCTCAGCACCTAAACTTTCTCAACTCCTATTCCACTCAACACACACTAGATTTTGCATTTGCTCAGCACTTACTGATAATTTTCTTGACATGAACTAGCTTGCTCAACACTTACTAATAAATTTAGTCAAGCTTTGCAGATAACTTTGTTACAACTTATTCTTCTAGAGTTTCTAAGTGTGGCCAATCTATGTATCTTCAAGTGTATTATCAGTACATCATTCTACCATTTTCTTAATCGATCCTTGTACTTCATTACAAAACCATAACTCAACCTTTCACTTAGGTGCTTTTGTTACATCTTATTGATTAAATACTCTTCATCAATCAACTAAGTGATAGTACTTGGATCTTATAAGAAATTATCATTCCAACAAATAGCAGGTTTGACATTAGTGACAAAACAATGATTGAAAATATTCTTTGTCAACAATCTCCCTTCTTCTCAACAATCTCCTTCTTTAATAGTAATCTTTTCAATTAGATTTCAACAATCTCCTTGTTTGGCATTGATGGCAAACCAAACTAATCAACCAAGTTATCAAAATACTAACTAGGTTAAAATAGTAAGTCAAATGCCAAAAAGAAAACTTTGTATAAAAATTATTCATTTTATCAGCAACTTTGAATTTCTTATGACTCTCTCTGAATTCTATAACTAACTCCCTCTTTCAAAGTATTAGGGATATCTCTTTTGCTAATACATTGTCTTCTCCTTCTTCTTTTTTTCTCCCTCTCTAATTGGTTATCTTGACTAATTCCTTTGCTTCTACTTCTCTCTCTTAACTTTTGTTTCCTTTCTCCTTCCTTTCTATTATTTCTCCCTCTACATGTCTAATCAATTTTTTCTATTTCTTCCTCTTTTCTATAGCTTACCACTTTGATTAGTTTTGATATTTCTCCCTCTTTGACAACAATACCAAAGACATATTACTTCAACATCTTATTATGCAAGTATAGCATTTGTAGGAATTCTAGTTTCTCCCTCTGTCACCTTGCCTATGACTTTTTTGGAATTTCAGTACTTTAATTACTTCAAGCAAAAACCTAAAGTAAATATCCTCTACATCAATTTATAACATTTTAGCAATCAACTCATTTGATGCAAGGTAGTCTTAATGTTACTTAAACAGCCTTGGATAGGGGTATCACCCCTAACTTACCTCTAAGATACTCAAATGCATCTTTAGGTAATGGTTTTTTGAAGATGTAAGCAATTTGTTCCTTTGAGTTGACATATTCCATCTTCACTTGTGTGTCTTCCACCAGTTCTCTTACATAGTGATACTTAATTGCAATGTGCTTTGTTTTGGTATGCATCATAGGATTCTTAAATATGTTGATGGCACTTGTGCTATCACAATAGATAATAGATTCTTGATCCATACAATGTTGGTGCAGTTGATAGCAGTAGCAACATACTTAGCTTCAGTTGTGGATTTTGAGGTACAACTTTTATTTTTGCTAGTCCAAGTGACTAATCTTTTACCTAAGAAGAGTGCTCCTCCATTGATAATTTTTCTGTCATCAATATTACCTCCCCAATCTACATCAATATAGGCATTCAACTCAAACTTTTCAGTCCTCTTGTAGTATAAGCCAAAGTCATTTGTTCCTTTTAGATGCCTCATTATTATTTTTACTGCCATAAGATGATTTTCTCTTGGGTTTGCAGAAAATCTTGCAATTATTCCAATAGATAATGCAATATCTAGTCTATTACGTACAACATTATGCAACTTTCCAATCATTGATCTATACATTGTTTGATTTACTTTAGTTGACTCATCATTATTGGATAACTTATTTCCTATTACCATTGGTGTACTGACTGGTTTTAAATCCTCTAAGCCAAATGTTTTGAGTATCTCCTTGATATATTTCGATTGAGTCACAAATATGCCATGTTTTAGTTGATGTACTTGCAATCCAACAAAGAATTTGATTTCTCCAAACAATGACATATCAAACTCATGTTTCATCTCATCAACAAAATATTTTCATAGTGCATCTTTTCATCCAAATATTATATCATCAACAATGATTTCAGATATGAAAATGTATTTACCTTTGTCTTCCTTGATATACAGGTTGTTGTTGTCATCTATTCTCTCAAATCCTATCTTTACTAGATATTTGTGAACTCTCTCATACCATGCTCTAGGTACTTGTTTTGAACCATTGAGTGTTTTATATAGTTTGCAAACCATGTCCTTTCTGTTGTCATCAACAAATCACTCAGGTTGTTCTATGCAAACTTCCTCTTCCAATATACTATTCAGAAAAGTAGACTTTGTAGTGCCTCTCCCATTTGACTTTTGTAAGTCATCCTGATGGATGCAACCTTGATGATCTTTTGTTGTGATGGGATCATGATTGTGACCCTGAGTGGTCTACACCGTTGAGGTGTTCGGATTTATGTTTCTTTATCAGTTGCTTTGTTTATGCTTTTGACTGATCTTTGATATTATGATGTGATTTTTGGTTCACTAAGATTTGTGCCAGTGGTTACCAGGATCGATGTGGTATCATGAGGTTGTTCTATGATTACCCTGAGATGTGTGCAGAGATTGCACTGTGTACTATTACCATGCTACACTGGACTGGGTTCTTATAGCAATGGTTAGTCATGTTTATGACTGTGTTCGCTTATGTGTTTTAAGTGTCTTATTTAATGCGTAAGTAATTAAATGGATTGTTCATGTGGGATTATTTTGGTTATGTGCTGTGGACATTTACCTTGTTATATTTTTTATTAAAGAGATATTTGTTACTCATGTGATGTTTTACATTTGAGATGACCTGAGGGTCGAATGTTACTCTTTGATTCCAGTATCATAGATAATAGACTACTATGTTGTTCAGTTAATCATATTGCATGATGATGTCATTTTGAGATGACAGTGTGTTTTATGATGTTATCTGGTTATTTGGTATTTGGACATACCTCTAATTTTGTTATGTGATGGATTTAATGCTATGGTTATTTACTTCATTCTTGCATTGTTATGCCTTTTGCGAACGTGAGTGATGTAAATAGATTATTTTAATATAATTAAATAAATGGTTAAATTAGGTGATTTAATACATTTATTGCTTCGGCTATGTTATTATATGCAATTGCACTTGATCATGTTGTTTAGTGTGCAGGATTTATATCCCTGGCAGTGGCACATGGAGTTAGTGATTCAGCCATTCATATTTTACCAATGTCGTCCTTGTATGGTCGACGTATCCTTAATTAAATTTTTAATTTAAACCTTTTGGTGATTATTAAATCCGAACTCATTTGCATTATGTGATTAGACCAGTAAGCATGTCTGTGCATTTAGAGTTTAGCTTTGTCGCGAAATTTGTTTAAGAGATTTATGTGTTTTTGAGTTTTCGGGCTTTTTATTTGATTTATTTTAATTTCTGGCAGCTTTTCCATAGATGAATTCCTATTTATAGGAATAGCCTGTTTTCATTTGGGTCGATTCGGGGTTTAACTGGATTGGCTGGTTAAATGCCCTAATCAATTATTCACCTGAAAAGTGAATAAATATCCAAAAAGGAATTTAATTCCTCACTTCTCACTTTCAAATTGGAAAGTTGGAGAGTAAAACCCAAAATCCTCTTCATGAGGATTTATTGTTTTGTTCGTTGTGGGAGCTACGGGCGTGGGATTGTCGCGAGGTTGGGCTCGTTGGATCCAGCTCGAGGAAACCTTGGATTGCTGCAATTTTTAGCTACTTCTGCAGGATATTTATTTTATGGTTCAGATTCTCGTTTTGCCCTTTTGGCTGTGAGGTAGGGCTTTCCCGTTTTATTGTTTCTGCTCTGTTTCAGCTTCTATTTTTTGTAGTCGTTTGTTTGGAGGCTGAGAACTAGTGTTCCCCTCCGTTTCTGTATGTTAGTTCTACCCGGTTGGGCGGGTATGAACATTTCCCTATTTTTCGGGAAGAGGGTTTGGAGTTTTGCACCGTTATGCTGGCCATTTTTGCATATGGTGTCCGATTCCATTTATTTTTGGATTTTTGGGGTTTTTGAACCCAAAGGCCAAATGGGTTTTAATTTTGTAATTTTCCAAATTTTTGGCATTTTCACCTTGTTTTGCGTGCCACCCTATTTTCTCAGGTTTTCTTGGCATAATGTGGTCGTGGACCTTGATGATCCATTTGGATATCAGTCAAACCACTTTAGCACTTTTATATTGCATTGGGATGCGTGTTGCATCCGTACTCCCGACGTTGTGTTCGGTTGAGTGATTTTATATTTGTTAGGTTTTTGTTGGACCTTTGCTTTTGTTTCGTAAATGCTAGGATTCGTGTAGAATCCATACTCTCGGATTGAGGCCGATTGAGTGAGTTCATGAAGTTTGGTCTTGTTACATCATTGGGATTCGTGTAGAATCCATACTCTCGGATTGAAGCCGATTGAGTGAGTTCATGATGTTTGGTCTTGTTACATCATTGAGATTTGTGTAGAATCCATACTCTCGGATTGAGGCTGGTTGAGTGATTTTATGATGTACGGTTTTATTGGCTTTGGGATTCGTGTAGAATCCATCCTTCCCATGTTGCTTTTAGTTGGGTGTTTTCTTTGCATTGTGTTCTCATTCATGTCCTTGTGTTATGATCTTCGTGATGGTGGTGTGCCACACACGAGTATGTACACGTACATTTGTTGGGTGACTTGCGAGGCCCGATCTTTCATGGATTTGCCAAAAGTTATGATCATTGGGGTTGGGATGGGAGTATGCATGCCCACGGGCACTTTTCGTAGGATGAGCATGGGTAGGGTAGGGTAGCATATGGAGGGGGCTTCTATCTCGCAGCCTGGTGACCTTAGTCCCATAGGGTTGGCAGAGGAATTTTTAAATAAGTGATAATCAAAGAAAATGTGTGACTGGTAATAAAACTTAAGATAATAAAATGTGTGTGTGGGGCCCTCCGTTGAGGAGTTGAAACGCATGATCCGAGCTTGGGCTTGTCGATGCCAAGCGACTCTCCATGATGTCAGCCCCTACTTAGTAGCCTTTTGAGTGTCTGACCAGGACCTTTACTCCTTGCATTGTCTTAGGTTCTTGGTTGCAGCCATCATACTGTCTGGCGTGAGTGTTAGCTATGGATGTTCTTTTGTGTGTTTTTGGTTGGATCATTATCTCCATCAGCACGGCAGGTGTGGACCTATGGGTGCCACGTGGTTGGGAGGCGTAGCTACCTTCACCACTGCTAGGGACTGGTGTACAGAGACGGTCTCTTATCCTAGTGCGACCGTTGCTGGATGTTTTCACTTGGTACTTCGGGTTCCGGAGTATGCTTTCTTGTGATTTATGCGTTCATTGGGATGCTTGTATATCATGTTTAGATGATGTTAGTTTACTTGACGCATTCCCTTATCATGATGTTTAGCATATGATTATATGATGTTATTTGATTTAGTAGTATATCTGTTGCTTACTGTTGTTTAGCATGTGATAGGTGATGTTATCTACTGTAGGATTATCTTTATGCTTTACTACTAGCATGTTAGATTTCCTTATGCTTATATTGTTGCATGTTTTAGTAGTGACATCCCTATTACGACAGTACTGACGATCTAGTCGATGGCTTGGGATGTTACGCACGGGGGATGGCTAGGACCCACGATGGTCTTATGATGCTATTGACGATTGGAAGGAACCGCGTACTTAGGTTGGTTTTTTCTTTCCTGAGATGTATTTATGTACATTGCGATGTTGCTTTTTTTCTCTGCGATGTTTATATTCAATGTGTTCTATGCTGCTGTAGTTTAGATGGTTGATGTTCTCCATTTTGTGTTGTTATTGCACTCGAGTGTTCATTCCTCGAGCCTTTGTGGATCTAGTACTCCCTGGTGTGGAGGTTCTTTGCTCTATTTTGGTCCTTTTTGCTTCT
Source organism: Cupressus sempervirens (assembly GCA_028749045.1). Taxonomy (NCBI): domain Eukaryota; kingdom Viridiplantae; phylum Streptophyta; class Pinopsida; order Cupressales; family Cupressaceae; genus Cupressus; species Cupressus sempervirens. Next base: position 690,009,833 of record CM053783.1, read on the forward strand.
GGGAGTGTTTTCGTGTTTCTATGGGTGACATTTGTTCAGCATGGTGCGACACTTTAAAAAGTATCGCATGCCCATGCAAACTATGTCGTACGACACTGTAAAGTATCACACGGCTTCTTGAGAAATGTCGTACGACATTGGAAGAGTATCACACACCTTCTTGAGAAATTTTGTACGATGCTGAAAAGTGTCGCATGCCTTCTTGAGAAATGTCGTACGATACTGGAAGAGTGTCGCACGCCTTAAGGAGAAGTATTGCCCTCCTATAGTAAAAAGTGTCGCATGATTTTTGTGAAAAACCTGCGCGTGCCATCAGCGGGCACTTTTCTTCATGATCGAATCTTTTTGAGAGTGGTTTTGGATACCCTTTTGGGCATTCTTCGACCCTATGCTATTGCATTTTGAATTCTGTCGGTTTCTCTTGAAATCGAGTTTTCATGTTTCTGTTTTAGTCTCTTGGGGTTTAAAATATATCGTTCAAGTAATTCCTTATACTTAAGATATATTTTAATATATGCGACAAATCATTTGAGATAGGTTTCAGACCTCTCAGAGATAAGTTATGGATTCTAGGAAATTTCAGGGCTTCAGAAATCCAGACTTAGCCAATTTTCAAGGCTTCAAGATTTCAGGCTTAGCCAAATTTCGAGATTCTGCATATTACCCAGCTTGGTGTTTTGTCGATAAGTGGTCATTTATTGTGCCCTCATCTTGTTGTTGTCGTTGTTGGCTTTGTTTGTGTGTGTCAGTTTGGTAGTGGCGTTTGGAGATTCGTTGGTTGCGGGGATTGTGTTGAAGTCTTCCGTTGCGATCTTTGTGATCCCTGTATGATGTTGTCTTGTGCATTCATACTTGTAAAAAAAATATATCTTAGCTTGATTTGAATCCTTGTGTCCAAGGATCTCTGGGCGGGGCATTACAGACTTTACATTCATTTGATAGACTTTAAAACCTTTATAAGTAGCATATGCAAGTAGAGTTCTTACCCCTTCCATCCTCACAACAAGGGCAAATGTTTTTCCATAGTCCAGTCCTTCTTCTTGTACATAACCTTTGCAAACTAGTCTAGCCTTATTTCTTGTGATCTCACCATTCTCATCTAGCTTGGTTCCTAAATACCCAATTGGTACCAATCACATTCTAATCAATTGGTCTTGGAACTAAAGTCTAGGTTTTGTTCTTCTCTATCTGATCAATCTCTTCTTCCATAGCTTTACACCACTCATCATCTTGTAGTGCATCTTTCACTATTTTGATTTCAATCTTGCTTAGCAGACATAATTCATTTCTTAGTCTATTCTGTGTCATTAGTCTGGCTTCCTTGTCACCAATGATTTTTTCTGCAGGGTGATGTCTCCTCACATATTTGGATAGCCTTACTTCTATCCTTGTTTCCATGTTTGGTCTTTCAGCTTCAGGGTCACTATGCACATCTCTTTCAGGTATTTCATCATTTCTTTCATATGTACTAATTTCAAAATCAAAATGTGTATTTTCTTTATTTTGTAACTCGACTTTTGAATGCAACTCAATATTCACTAGTTGTGAGTTGGCTGATACTAAAACTTGTTGTTGATTCCCAAATTGATTGGTAGCTTCTTCTTCAGTAGACATTCCTTCATAGAAGTATACAAAGGATCTATACTCTTCTAGTTTCTTGGTTTCATCAACTTGAACTTTTATATGCTCATCAAAATTTGCATTTGCACTCTCCACAATTTTGTTAATGTTAGTATTCAAACACTTATATGATTTACTTCTAGTGGAGTATCCAAGGAATATGCCTTCATCACTCTTTGCATCAAACTTGCCATTTTTAGAATATTTAAGAATATAGCATCTACAACCAAACACTTTGAAATGTTTAACATTGGATGACTGACCATACCATAATTCAAAAGGTGTTTCACTTGTATCTTTTTTGACTTCTACTTGATTCAGGGTGTAGACAGCAGTACTAATAGCTTCTCTCCAGTACTTTAGAGCAACATTCTTCTCCATCATTAATGTTTTCACACAATCTATCACTGATCTATTCCTCCTCTTTGCAATTCCATTCTATGGGGGAGTTCTAGGTGCTAATGTTTGTCTTTTAATTCCTTTGTCATTGAAAAATGTCTCAAATTATTTTGATGTGAACTCTCCTCCTCTATTTGATCTTAGACACTTCAGACTCTTTCATGTTTCTTTCTCAACCCTATCCAAATACCACTAAAACATTTGAAATGCATCAATTTTTTTCTTTAAGAACATGACAGTCATCATCCTATAGTAGTCATCAACAAACAACATATATATATATATATATATATATATATATATATATATATATATATATATATATATATGTATAGATATACATATGTATATATATATGTATAGATATACATATGTATATATATATGTATAGATATACATATGTATATGTATAGATATACATATGTATATATATATATACATATATATATACATATGTATATACATATATATATATATATGTATATACATACATATGTATACATATATATATATATGTATATATATACATATATATATGTATACATATGTATATATATACATATATATATATACATATATATATATGTATACATATGTATGTATATACATATATATATATATATATGTATACATATGTATGTATATACATATATATATATATATGTATATATATATATGTATATCTATATACATATATATACATATGTATATCTATGTATATACGTATACATATATATATATGTATATACATATATATATGTATATATGTATACATATATATATATGTATACATATATATATATATATGTATATATATATATATATATATATATATATGTATATATATATATATATATATATATATCCTTTGTAGCTTTGCACTTCTATTGGGCCACATAAATCTATATGGACTAACTCTAATACTTCTTTGGAAGTATAGATTTTTCTTTTGAAACTTGACTTGGTCATCTTTCCTAGCTAACACTATTTGCACATTGTATTGTCAGGCTTCTTCAGTTTGGGCAAACCTCTAACTTTCTTCATTTTGCTAATGTTGATTAGATTATCAAAGTTGACATGACATAGCCTTTTATGTCATAGCCACATATCATCAAATCTTACAATAAGATAGGTTGCATCTTCCATATCTAGATAAAATAGATTACTCCTAGTTTGGTCCCCTTTTCCTATCAATGTCATAGATTTTGGCAATTTTATTTTCAAATTCTACTTTGCATCCTACATTGCTTAACTATGACACACTCAATAGATTATAGTTCAATCCTTCAACATATTATGGATTATCACATGAAATTCTCTCTTTAAGATTAATGGAACCTTTTCCTTTAATTAGACATGGAGCATCATTTCCAAATCTAACACTATTTCCATCATACTGAGTTAAGGTAGAAAACTTACTTTTATCTCTTGTCATGTAATGTAAGCATCCACTATCTATGATCCACCTGTCATTCTTGTTTACACAAGTTACCATTGTTGTTGCCTCATCTTCATCTGACTCATCCTTTATGGCTACATAGACTACTTCATCATTATTTTCATCAAAATCCTCTTCTTCAACAATGTAGCACTTTTTTCCTTTGTCTTTGTAATCTTTGCTATCATCTTCTCTTATGTTCTTGTGCTTGTTTCCTTCTCTGTAGTTCATTTTTTGTGTGCATCTTACAACAATATTTTCTACTTTATTGCAATTAAAACAAATGAGAGGTAGCTTACCTTTGAATTTACCTTATCCTCTATGAAATCTTTTGGCTAGCAATGCTTCCAATTGTTCCACATCTTCTTCATCTGTGTTGTTGTCACTGGATGCATATTTTGTCTTTCTTTTCTTCTTCTTTGGTTTCACCTCCTTAGTGTCTTTCAACAATAGCGTGACCTTGAAAGTAGATTCAAGATTCTCAGGTCTATAGTTATTAAAGTTGGATAACTCAAATGTAGTAAGTCTTCCCACTATAGCTTCAAGAGTTAGCTTGTTTCCTAGTATGCATCTTGGATGGCTGAAACTCTAATAGCATAGATGAGGAGTAAGGTTCTTAAGAATTTTCTATTAATAGTTTCATCATCTAAATGACCACCCAAAATTCTTATTGCACTTACTACTTTTATTCTAGAGGCATATTGAGCAATGTTCTCACCTTCCTCCATTCTCATGTCATTAAAATTTCCTTTGAGGCTTTCTCTTTTTTCTCTTTGGACATTCTAATCTCCTCCATAAGTATCTATCAAGGCTTTCCACATCTTAAATGCAGAGTTACATCCCTTGATGTCATCAAATTCAGCATAGTTGAGGGAAAAGACAATCTCCAACATTGCTTGATTGTGCTCCTTCTTTTTCTCAATATCTTCTCTAGTAGGGACACCAACTAGATCAACATGTTCCACTTCAATTGAGGTTTCTTCATGATCGCCTATTGATCCAAGGTGCAGCTTCATTAAACTTTGCCACGCAATAAAGTTATCTCTGTTGAGCTTGAGAACTTCTCTCTTGGACATCTTGATCTTCCTGCTTCTAGTACCTTTAAACCAAATCAACAGATGGCTCTAATATTAATTGTTAGAAATGCTTTAGAATAACTAAGAGGGGGGGTGAATCAGTTATTTAAGGTCCAAAAGTCCTAATAAATTTTTTTCACTAAGTATAGTGAACCCATTAAACTAATCATGCATCCAAGCTAAACTTTCTTCTTAGCAAGTTACTAATAAATCAATATACAAGAATAACACATGTAAAATTAACACATAACATAGTGATTTATGTGGAAACCTAATTTGGAAAAAACCACCAATAACATCCTACTCCTTTCTTACTCTTCTAAAGTGATGCCATGTGAAAGGTCTGCCCTGTTAAAGGCTACAAAACACATTGTTGAATGTGACCTGGTTAAAGGATTTCGACCACCCTATTAGAAGTGGGCCTGGTTAAAGGACTTTAGAACATTCACTTGGAATGTCACCCTATTAAAGGATTTACAAAATAGTTGTTAAACCAACCTAATTCCATAGGATTTTTCCCTGACTAATACAATTACTAGAGAGTAACAATAAAGGCTTTTGATCTAGTATAACTCACAACATCACTTGTAGATTTTAGATCTCAATTTAGTTCACAAAATTTACCTAAATTTTTGTCTCTATAGCTCTAATAGCTTGTCCTCCTTTCAAGCTTCATCTCCTTGAGTCTCCATGCTCATTCTGCCAATGCAATCACCTTTGTGGTCATCTATCGAAGCATAGTCTCTATACTTTGTTCTACCCTCTTAATGCCTTCTCCTTGACACCACATACTCTCTTCAACCAACCACTCTTGCTTCTTGCCCTATAACTCATTAAACAGAAGTCTAGAATAATTTTTGCACTCTAATCTTCTCACTCTTATTTTTGGTTTGAATGGATTAGGTAAGATTCAATGAATCTACCCCTTATCTTGTTTCTTCTAGAAACATCATGTAGTATCCACCTATATTCACCCAAAAAAAGTTTACCTAGAATTTTATACCACCAGCTCATCATCCTTATCTTCCATCTAGTTCACAAAATTCAAGTTAACAAACTTGTTGGCTTAGATTTGGCTAATCTTTGACTTTTCAAATAATGTTGCAGCTTGGGACTGTTAAATTTATGATGCTTGGCACATACTATGTTACTCGGCACCTACTGTGGATTCACTAAGCATCAACTAAATTTTACTGATGCTTGGCACCTATTACATTCTATCTAGCTTGACATCTAAACTTGCTCAACTCCTTTTGTTTCATTTGGCACACACTAGATTTTTCATTTGCTCGACACTTATTGATAATCTACTTTGCATGAAGCAGCTTTCTCAACACTTACTGATGAAATTAGTCAAGCTTTGCAGATAGATTTTAAGTGTGGCTAATCTCTTTATCTTCAAGTGTATTATCAATACATCATTCTACCATTGTCTTAACTGATCCTTATACATCATTACAAAACCATAACTCAACCTTTCCCTTAGTCACTTTTGTTACATCTTATTAATTAAATCTTCTTCATCAATCAACTAAGTGATAGTACTTGGATCTTATAAGCAATTGTCATTCCAACAAATAGAAGGTTTGACATTAGTGACAAAACAATGATTGAAAATAGTCTTTATCAACAATATCCCTTCTTTTGAACAATCTCCTTATTTAATAGTAATATTTTCAATCAGATTTCAACACACTACACTAGTTTGTTTAAGACTCCTTAGAAAGGCCTTCTCACTAACTATTTTAGAAAAAATACCAAGCCACTTCCTCTCACAAACTTGTCTCCCCCTATGTTTGTTATTTTTGACTTAGTGGAAACATGGGAAAGAGATGATGTGACAACTCCATTTTTGAATTGATGGAAGAAGGCATTGGTAAAGGGGGCCCCTAGGCTATCTAGGCACTATCATGGTCAAAATTAGGTCCCTAACATGTTATACTATCATATGGGTGTTGGAATTATAGATGGAGTAACTGAGAGGGGGGGTGAATTAGTTACCACAAAAAAAAATCCACAAATCTCTTAGATGTCTTAAAACTTAGTTATTGTTGTCACTCAATAGCCACACAAAAATGTTGTAACTTGGTAGATGTATGTTAACTTATAAAGCATTCACAAAGATTTGACATGCATGCATAAAAGAAATAACATCAACATAAGAGACACCATATTTAACATGGAAACCCAATATGGGAAAAACCACCAAGTAACTATCTAAAAATTTTCACTCTTCTAAAGTGAGCCCTATTAGGAGCCAACCCTATTAAAGGTTACAAAACACACTGTTAGGTGTGACCCTATTAGAGGATTTAAACACCCTACTAGCAGTGGCCTTGCTAGAGGACTTTAGAACAATTCAATAGAATTATCCACCTTGTTAGAGGATTTACAAAAATGGGTGTTAAACCAACTCTGTTAAGAAATTTAGGAATCACTACTACAATGGCGAGAAAGTAACAATAAGTGCCCTAAATGAGATGCAACTAAACTTTTCTATTATAAATCTATTTTCTACTTCATTAGATCCTCTTTGATCAAATACAACTTTTTTGCTCCTCAAGGATATTTGATCCTTCTTCAAAATTTGCTCACACTTCCTCTTTACACAATCAAATCATTTGCATGGTCACTCATTACAATTAGAATCCAAAACTTGACCTTTTATTTATACATTACAAATTTTCAAGTCAACTCATTTACAAGTTAAAATTACAAATAATCATTACATTAGTAGGATATAAACTTTACATTAAATAATTAAACTTTATTTGTCAGCCGACCCTACTCGGTAAACACTACTCCAAAAATGATTTCTTGTGTTAACCAAGTGAAGCTTGGTAAACACTGAGAATTTAGAAAAATCCTTTGGAGATAGAGTAAACTCAATAAACACTAACTTTCCTTCGCTGACCTTGAGAACTCGGTAGAAACTGGCTTCTGCCATATAATCCTTCATCACCCGAGTGAGCTTGGTAGAAGTTGTCTCCATAGTGTAACTTCCAAAAATGTTCGATAGACTCTATAATTCACTTTGCTTATCATCTAAGCTTGATAGACTCTATAATTCACTTTTCTTACCATCTAAGCTCGATAGACTCTATCTTTTTCTTTGCTGACCAGTTGAGCTTGGTAGACTCTATCTGATAACTGATATGTCATTTGTGTAACATCAAAGACAACAAACAATTGAACAATTGTATCCAACAATCTCCCTCTTTGGCATTGATGGCAACACAACATGTCATAGCAGAATGAAATTTGAGAACAAGTCCTTTTTTGTTAGAATATTTCTCCCTCTTAGATTTTATTCTTCAAACTTCTCAAATACAATAATCTCCCTTTGTGAAGGAATTACATTGCTTCACACACATCAAATTCTCTCCAAACAAATTCAAATTTTAGAAAGATATGATAGTATACTCTCCCTCTTTAACAACACATGCCAAAGACAACACAAACCACATGAGTAGTAATGTACCTTGAGTACTAATTCATATGCAATGTTCTCATTATTATATTGCATCAACTAAAAAATCTTCAACTTGGTACCTGTTGATGCATCACTAAAACTTCATTTTAGTGAGCCTCAATTAGGGGAATGACCCCTAACTTACCTGTTAGATATAAGAATGCATCCTTACGTAATGGTTTGATGAATATATTAGAAATTTTTTCCTTTGTATGGACATATTCCAATATGATCTCCTTATTTTGCACCAATTCTGACAAAGTGATACTTTATTGCAATGTGCTTGGTTTTTGAATGCATCACTCAATTTTTAGATATGTTGATTGCACTTTTATTGTCACAAAACATAAAAAATAGTTCTTTGATCTCAACCTTCATGCCTTCCAATAACTATTTAAACCAAACAATATTAGAATAGTTTACTACTACTGCAACATACTCTACTTCTACTATGGATTGGGATTTACAATTTTTCTTTTTACTTTTCCAAGAAACCAACATCTTTCCAAGAAAGAATGCACCTCCACTTGTACTCTTTCTATCATCAATTTTTTCTACCCAATCAGCATCAGTAAACACTTTCAAATCTAGATTACCTCCAAATTTGTACAATAATCCATAATCTTTAGTTCCTTTCAAGTATCTCATGATCATTTTGATTCCCATCATGTAATCTTCTCTTGGTTTTGCTGAAAATCTTGCAACAATACCAGTTGCAAGAGCAATATATGGCTTTGTATGAACTACATACTGCAATTTTCCAATCATTGATCTATATAATGTCTGATCTACCTCTTTTGATTCATCATCCTTGGTAAGATTTAGACCAATGCAAATAGGAGTTCCAACTAGTTTGTAATCCTCCATACCAAACATTTTCAATATATCCTTAATGTATTTAGATTGAGAGATATAGATACCATTCTTACTCTGTTGAATTGGAAGACCAACAAAGAATTTAATCTCACTAAACATTGACATCTCAAATTCCTTGTTCATTTTCTCTTAAAATTCTTTGCATAGATCATCATTCCCTATAAAAAAATTATCATCCACAAATATTTTCTCCATCCTTGATATACAAGCTACTGTTATCATTAGTTCTCTGAAAACCAATCTGAATAAGATAGTTATGCAATCTTTCATACCATGCTCTAGGGACTTGTTTCAGACCATACAATGCTTTGTGTAATTTTCAAACCATGTCCTTCTTGTCTAGATCAACAAAACCTTTAGGCTACTCATTGTAGACTTCTTCTTCCAGTATACCATTGAGAAATGTTGATTTGAAATTCATCTGATATACCTTAAATCTTTTGTATGCAGCATATGCAAGTAGGGTCCTGACACCTTCCAATATTACAACAGAAGCAAAAGTCTCTCCATAGTCTATTCCTTCTTCTTGAGAATATCCTTTACATACCAGTCTAGCTTTTTTCCTTGACACCTTACCATCTTCATTTAACTTATTTATGAATATCCACTTAGTTCCAATCACATTTTTAAATTTAGGCCTGGATACTAGAGTCCATGTTTTCTTTATTTCTTTTTTCTCTATCTTTTCATTCATAGCCTCAATCCAAATTTCATTTGCTAATGCATCTTTGACATTTCTAGGTTCAAAAACAACAAGCAAACAAGTACCTTTTAGCTTACTTCTTGTCATAGTACCTTTAGATTTGTCTCCAATAATTTGATATGGTGCATGATGTCTCCTGATGTACTTGGCTAAAATAGGTTCCTTTCCTTTTGAATGAATTGCATTGTCATACTCTTGAATTTAACCTTTAGGTTCTAGCTATTTTTTTTGCTACTCAAGTCCTTCAAACTCAATAGGCATTGGCTTGGTAGCATCTGAATGTGACTCAGGTTTAGTTTGAGCTTCTTGCAACTCAGTTACTGAAGACTCAAGAGTAGAAGGTTCTTGATTGACAGATGTATCTAGCATTGTATCAAGTTCAATGAAAACAAATCTCCTACAATCTTCTAGTTCCTTTTTTCTTTCTTCTTTAGTCCTTTCTACAAACTCATCAACTTTCACATGTGCACTTTCTATGACTTTGTGAGTAGACAAATTCAAACATCTATACACTTTACTCTTGCAAAAATAACCTAAAAATATTATTTCATTACCCTTCACATCAAATTTACCTTTTCTAGATTCTTTCAGAATATAACATTTACTTCCAAATACTTTTAGGTAATTTACATTGGGTTTATAGACATACCATAACTCACAGGGGGTTTTGAATGAGTCCTTCTTCAACTATACTCAATTCAAGGTATGAACTGCAGTGTTGATAGCTTCCTTATAGTATTTGATAGTAATGTTCTTTTCAATCATTAAAGTTCTTGCATAGTCCATGATAGATATGTTCCTTCTTTCAGCTATTCCATTTTTCTCTAGGGTTTCAGGTGTTGATACCTGTCTTTTGATTCCTCTTTCAATGCAAAAGTTATTAAACTCATGGGAGATGAATTGACCACCTCTATCTGACCTCAAGCATTTCAATCTTTTTCCTATTTCTTTCTCTACTCTAGCCAAATACCATTTGAACTTTTCAAATGCTTCTAATTTCTCTCTCAAATACATGACAGTAATCATTCTAGAGTGATCATCAACAAAAAGAATGAAGAACTTTTCTCCAGTATAGCTTTCAATTCCAATAGGTCCACACAAATCAATATGCACAATTTCCAAAAATTCTTTAGACTAATAGTTCTTACTTTTAAAGCTAGTCTTTTCCATCTTAGCAATCTATCAATTCTTGCATAGACCAACATCAAGTTTCGTTATACTAGAAATGTCTCTTACTTTTTTGAATTTTCTTATTTTCACCAAGTTATCAAAATTCACATGGCATAACCTTCTGTGCCATAACCAACTTTCTTCAACTTGAGCAATAAAGCATGAACATTTACCAAGTTCAAGATAAAACAAGTTACCTTTTGTCTGTATGCCTAATCCAATCAACTTTCCTTTGTCATCTAGCAGTCTTTCTTTTCCATGCATGAATTCCACTTTGAATCCAATATTGAGTAGTTGTGCTACACTCAAAAAAATTTGTTTCAAACCTTCAACCCAATACGCATTATCACATACAAGTTCTTTGGTTAGTGAGATTCTTCCTCTTCCTTTTATGCAACAAGGTTCATTATTACCAAATCTCACACTACCACCATCATAGTCTTCAAAATGTTCAAACTTAGTTTTATCACCAGTTATATGATGAGAACAACCATTATCTATGATCCATGTATCATTTTTTCTCACATGAGAGATAAGTGCCATTTTATCTTCCTCATCATTATCAGATTCATCTTTCATAGCTATGTAAACAATTTCATCTTCACCGTCATCAGAATCATTAGAATCTTTAGCCATGAAACATTTTTTCTTACCTTTGTCCTTGAATGATTTCAAGTCTTTCTTGCCATTGCACTTATGACCTTTCTTTTCATCCTTGTTTTGCTTGTTTGGGCACTTAGCAACAATATGTCCAATTTCCTCACATGAAAAATAGATTAGAGGAACCTTACCTTTGTATTTTCCTCTGCCTCTAGAATATTTCCTTACTAGTAAAGCTTCAACCACCTCAAGATCACTGTCAGAACTTTGTTCTGATTCTTCTTCACTTTTTGACTAAGATTCCTTTATCTTCTTTCCTTTCTCTTTGAGTGAAAGCCTGGTTTCAAATGTTGATTGAATGTTCTTGGAAGCTAGAACATAGTTGTCATAGTTATCTAGCTCAAATGCAGTCAATCTTCCTACTATTGCTTCTAAATTTATCTTATGATTTGCTTCACATCTTCTTTCTTGAACTATAGAAACTCTAATTGCATAAATGGAAAGTAATGTTCTAAGAACTTTACTTACAACTATTTCCTCCTCAATGTCTCCTCTAGAATCCTTGATTGCACTAACAACTACTGTGACTCTTTCAACATATTTGGCAATGTTTTCATCCTCCCTCATCCTCATTTGATCAAATTGTCCTCTTACAGTTTTGCAATCTTTGACATCATCAAATCATAACTCAGGGAAGATGCAATGTCTATCATCATGGTGTTGTGAGTCTTCTTCTTAGCAATGTCATTAGTAGATAATGTGCTAGAAGGAGTCACATATGCTTCATCAAGATATTTCAATCATGTATCTCCAATGAAAGCTAGATGGAGTCTCATGAGACCTTTCCATGCTAAAAAGTTATCCCCGTTAAGCCTTGGAATTTCCCTCTTGTAAGACATTCTAATCTTTAGCTTAGATCCTTGAAATCCTTTCTGCAAGCACCAAATTCTTTGGTACCAATTTTTGGAATTATAGATGGAGTAACTAAGAGGGGGGTGAATTAGTTACCACAAAAATAAATCCATAGATCTCTTAGATGTCTTAAAACTTAGTTACTATTATCACTCAGTAGCCACAAAAAAATGTTGTAACTCGGTAGATGTATGCTAATTTATTAAGCATTCACAAAGATTTAACATGCATGCATAAAAGAAATAACATCAACACAAGAGACACTAGATTTAACATGGAACCCCAATATGGAAAAAACCACCAAGTAACTAGCTACCAATTTTCACTCTTTTGAAGTGAGCCCTATTAGAAGCCAACCCTATTAAAGGTTACAAAACACACTATTAGGTCTGACCCTGTTAGAGGATTTAAACACCCTACTAGGAGTGGCCTTGCTAGAGGACTTTAGAACAATTCAATAGAACTGTCCAAATTGTTAGAGGATTTACAAAAATGGTTGTTAAACCAACTCTATTAAGAAATTTAGGAATCACTGCTATAATGGTGAGAAAGTAACAATAAGTGACCTGAATGAGATGCAACTAAACTTAACTATTACATATCTCTGTTCTACTTCACTAGATCCTCTCTAATCGAATACAACTTTGTTGATCCTCAGGGATATCTCCTTTTTTCAAAATTTTCTCACACTTTCTCTTCACACAACCAAATCATTTGCATGCTCACTCATTACAATTAGAATCCACAACTTGATCTTTTATTTATACAGTAAAAATTATCAAGTCAGCTCATTTACAAGTTACAATTACTAATAATAATTACATCAGTCGGCTATAAACTTTACATGAAATAATTAAACTTTATTTTCCAAAATAGTGAAATCCTTCAGTGGCCAACCCTACTCGATAAACACTACTCTAGAAATGATTTCTAGTGTTAACCAAGTGAAGCTCGATAAACAATGAGAATTTTACAAAATCCTTTGGAGACCAAGTGAACTTGATAAACACTAACTTTCCTTTGCTAACCTTGAGAGCTCAGTAGAAACTAACTTCTTCCATAAAATCCTTCATTGCCCGAGTGAACTCTGTAGAAACTGTTCCAACAGCGTAACTTCTAGAAATGCTCAATAGACTCTATAATTCACTTTGCTTACCATCTAAGCTTGGTAGACTCTATCTTTTTCTTTGTTGACCAACTAAGCTTGGTAGACTCTATCTAATAATTGATATGACATTTGTGTAACATCAAAGACAACACATAATTGAACAATTGTATCCAACAATGGGTTGCTCATTTTCACATAAAAGATACTTTTGGACCACCTAATGACCCCTCAAAACCCTAGTCAAGTCTAAATTTGAATTTCCTTTGATTTTGACCCATCCTATCCCTTGTCAAGTGGGTTTACTTAATCATTAACAAGGTAACTATTTTTAGGAGAATCTACTAACATTACCAAACCCTAGATGACATGCCATCAACACACAAAATCCACAAGTGTCAAGTGACACATAATAGAACATTTCACATCATCATGACATGCCCCTAATACATCTTTGAGATTAAAAATTTGACACACAACCAATCTTACATTTGCGAAATAAAATACATCACAATAAGGCTCTTGAATCTTCCAAAGATTTGCCTTGGCTAAACTATATTGACATAGGTTTGAGCCTTGTTTCCACCAAAAATTTCCATTGTTCCACTTCCTATACACTAACTCGAGTCAGTAGTCCAAGAAGGTCATATAAAACACATATCATAAATGCATATGAATTTAAATGTTATGTAATCCATATTAACATAATTCAATGGAATTCTTTTACTTAATCATTTCAAATAAGACATTCAAAATGTTAAAATATCAAAATCTACACATCACATTTAATAATAAATCATCATAATCAATTTTAATGTACTCAATTGTCATAATCAACTTTTATTTCTCAATCATTTTCATATAAAGTTTTTGAAATGTTAAAATGTCAGAATCTACATATCAACATTAATTTTCTAATCAAATTATCCAACTAACACTCTGAACCACATCCTAATCCATTTCCTATCAAAATGATGAAATGTTGGAAAATTATTTCCTATTACATACCTTAGGTCAAAACCACCAAAATGTAATCATCACAACTCATATTATTTGATTCAATTACATATAGCTTGATTACTAATACTATCTTGTTATCATTATGAGATATTACATTATAAGGCATATGTCTCTAAAATCACTAATGTCAAGAAATCAAGATATTTTCATAATCATGTCTACATAGGTTCAAAATCAATCATTAGGTAAACCCATTATATTTGTTATTCAATATATTATATATTCATCTTAATCATCATTCATATTAGTTTTCCCACCTAATACCACTTCTATGATAATTGACTGATTATATTCACATCATATCAAGCTCTACTGAGTAAGCCTTTAACTAAATTGATAACAATTCCTATCTATCATTATTGTTAGTCCTCATAAGGGTAGTTATTAATTCATCTTTTCACAATGGCCACTTAAAACAACTATCCTAATAGATCATAACATACTATGAACCTATCAGCATAGTTTCTAAGTTATAACATCTCGAGTCTTTATTTCATAGGGTCTTAGCTTACCAACCTAATAAAATTTTGAATATGATACTTATGAAAATAATGACTACAATGTATATTAGTCGCAATTAAGATCTCAGGTCCAATATCAATAAGAAGGATTCCAATCATGAAATGCCTAAATCTCAAAACCTACTTATCATCATTCTATCCTAAGGTGTATGGTAACAGTCTATAACTCACATACCATGCATGAGAGATAAAGACATGACATCTCACCTCCTTATGCTTCCTAGTTCAACCATATTCATGTTATTTAAGGTTTATAATGTGATATTTGGGAAGGGGTCTTACACATGCCATGCTTCCAACCTTCACAAATGCTACCTTGGCTAACCTGTCAAGCCTTGTCCTGCTCGACTCTTTCCCTTTTTGTCTTCTATCTTCTCACACAAACAAATACCCTTGTGCCTTCTTATATAGTAAAAAGTCTCAAAAAACCACCAAATGTCATTACATAAACCATGTGCTAAAACCATGTGCTACCTAACCCCTTGACCCTACATTTAATATTGAAATTTTAATTCTTTTTCCCAATATTAAATAATTACATGAAATTTTATCACAATATTATAATACAACTCATCAAGTATATCCCATGAGAATCTTTACATGTTGCACATCCATCTAGGTGCAACATTACATAACAAAATAAAATAATACAATATAACAATATTATGCAATGTGTGCAACACTTATTATCTCAACAATCTCCCACTTGTTGTATACATCGCATAGGGTCAATTCATAACCATGTAAATGAACAAGGGAACAATCCCTCCTAGCACATCCACTATCATGGATCAAAGTACTCAAAATGCTCCATCTTGGTAACTGCAACAAAATCAAAGTAACCAACATCTCAAACATTAATGATCTCACCTTCTATTATGTCACTACCACTGAACATGCATAGAAGTCATCCAAAGAGAAAGCCACCCAACCTGTCATAGTAGAAGATCATAAAATCATGTACCAACTAAAATTCCAAGCACAAAGATCTAATCCAAAGGTAATCACATGTATCCATAGTTGTCAAAATATTCATAGCTGAAATAGCACCCACAACAAGTGCCAAACCATCCAACTATCCATAACTCCAACAGTACACCAAGTGAATCTCACATCATCAACATATGAAATCTGTAACCTACAATCACAAGCCTCAACAACAATATCTACCACATATATACCAAGAAGCTCTCACTCCAAAATATGATGTCAAATATATAACCAATCCACTCAAATCATCTCAAAGAAGGGAATCCATGTAGCCTCAAGGATGCCTACAACACATAAACCAATAACTTGCAATACTAACTCTCATAAAAAATCTCCAACACTCTCCCATGTTCTCCACAACTAGAAAAGGAAAGAGATAAAGGCATAACCATGTCATCTCTCACATGACATACTTGAGCACAAACTAGTGATCATAATCTCTAACCAATCTCAAATCTAATGTAAGCAAAACTAAACATCTAGGAAGATTACCAGGACCATAGAGAAACAATGCAAATCATAACCCATATCATGTCCTTCTACACACACCTTTAGATGTAAAATGTGCAAGTATGATCTCATCCATAAAACCCCAACCAAGAAGCCACAATAACACCCAAACCATACCATATAACTAATCATGGATGTAAGTCTCTCACAAGAAAATCAAACTCATAAGCCATTCCTAATCCAAGGAATATGCCCAATATAAAACCATCTCCCAAACCCAACCAACATAATGACATATGCATATGGAGATAGCCAATGCTAAAACATCTCTCAAATGAAACCTCCAGAACTAACTCATGTACCATAGCTCAAGATCCATATCTGTGAAAGACAAGCATAAATAAAATGCACCTGAGAGAAACAATGGGCTATACCTCTTAAGTAGAAAACTGTTGAGTGGACCAAGAGTGGTGAATGAAAATGCTCATCAAGATATCCAAGTCTCCTATTGGTCTAATTTTTACAAAATAAATTTTTCCAAATTCTAGGTTAAAAATTAGAATTGAATCCATTGTTTGCCTACTAGGGTTTTTGGTTCCTTGGGCCTTGCAATTTTAATAACCTCTAAAAATCTTGTCAAACCCTAAGTCTTGCATTATTTTTTAATTTATTTGGGTGCAAAGATTTTCAAATTTTGAATATTCTATGACCCATTTAAAGTTTTTGTGCCCTCAAGTGCCTTTTTACCCTTTTTGTTTCCACTATCTAATCTTTATAAGTTCTATGGCTATCGCGTTGTCACTATGTGAATATGCGAGTTTTTTGTTGATAGCAAAATAGCGACTACCATGAAATTGATTGGCAATGTCATAAAGTGGAGGCTTGATGACCAAAAGATTGCATTGTTTCAAAAAAATTAGTCACGTGCTTCATGAAAGAATAATCAGAACTAGAAAAGGAACCAAGTGTAATGAAGTGCAAGTGGCATCACCAGAATCCAATTTTTTTGATGAGTTGCTATGTTGTGGTTGAAAAAAGTTTACATCCTATCGGTAGCGACATAGGGCCTTAAAAAAAAATAGAGAAGAGGGCAGCTTTTAGAAAATCCACTGACCATGAAAATCCTAGGTGATATTATAGACATGTGCTTTTATTACTCTATCAGTGGCATTGATTACAGTAATCATGCTTGAAAGGTAGAGATTTTCAAAGCATTAGATTTCAAATGAATTCATGAAGTTGCTATGTCAAAACCAAAAAAATAATGGATCTCACCAATAGCAACATAGCACCTTGCCAAAAATTGAGAAAGATGGAAGATTATGAAACAGACAGCAGTCAAAATTCCTGTCGTTAAATTTGGTCATCTAACTTTATTTCTTTGTCAGAATTATTGATTGTGGTAATAATGACAAAAATGGAAATAATTTATTGACACTAAAATCTCTAAAGCCTTAAAGAGTTCTCTATGTCACGGTCAAAAATGAAATAATTCCACCATTAGCAACATAGCACCTTGATGAAAAACAAAAATGTGGCAACAATTCCAAGAGGCGGGTCCCAAACATCTACTTCATCAGACATGAATCATGCAATCTTTTGGACACGGTGACATCCTACTTGAGACACATATGCACTAGAAGTTTTGTGAACATCGAATTACATGAATCATGAATCATGAGACCCAAATTACATGGTGTTACAAATAAGATTAGAATATTAAGTTATATGCTAGCTTGACAAGATGCTCCCACATCATCAGTAACATGGACCCATGCCCAAGTTAGAAGTGAGATGAAAGATTGTGATTATTGATCAAGATCAAATCAACAATCATTGCCAAATTACTATAAGAAGTTGTACACTATTTACCCAATGCGACATGGTGACCAAGGGACCCACTATAGTTATATGGATGTAATACAGTTTCCTCACCTTCAGATTAAGCTCAAATCTATGGTTGTCACTTTGTCACTATGGAGAGTTGCTTGAGGTTTAAGGATAGTGATATAGTGAGTAAAGCAAATGGATAGGGGGCCCACCACATTTGTGTTAAGTAATGAATGTAATTTCCTTCGCTCGATCAAGGTGAAATCAATGGTTGTCGCTATAGTGCATAGGTAATATGCTCACTCATTATGTATAGTGAGATAGCGACTCAGTGACACATATCCTCAAGAATTAGTGGGTCCAATTGTAAATGCCAGTAGTGAAGAAAAGGTACAGGTGGAGAACTTTCATTGGTTTGACTATTAACATGTCAAGAGGAAGATGAGTCATCCTTGTTTTCATTCTTGGATAATAGGATTTTTTGAGATCAACACCGCAAATTTGAAAATGGAAGGTAATGCCACTCAATTTCACTCATAGTTCATTAATGAGGAATGAAAGCTTCGCGTGTGAGAAAAAATAGAGTATATTCTAGAAGATTTTTCCATTTCCATCTCACGCAAACAAGATTTCAAGTTTTCAAAGAAAAATAAATTAGTGAGAAATTGGTGTTGTGATTGATTTAAATGTGAAACAATTCCTTTCTACACTCAAAACATTACAAAGTTATAGAGAAGAACTAGGAAAAGGTCAAGTAAGTTCCTATGTTCTATTTTCTCTATAGCATTTTAGTTTTCTACAAATTTTAGTAAACATGCCTCCAAAGAAAGTGTTCTCTGGGCAGGAGGATTATTTGGCAAGGAATATTCATGATGACCTGCTTGAATTGCTCCCTGAATCTACCACTGAAACTATGCAAGTTAAAAAGTTAACTTTGTTAAACCCTAGGCTCAAAATTGCAGATGGGTTATATGATAAGGGGAATTGGGTCTGAGATGCCAAAACTTCTCAAACTAGTCTTTCTTCATTCAAGAAATAGTTTTTAGAAAGAAATTTATTTTCCCCACATGTCAATATCTGGAACTTTGATTTAGAAAAATTAGTAGTTCCAAGTGTTTTTATGGATTACAACCTTTTAGAAGCTATTGCAAAAAACTATGGTCAAGTAATTAGAGTGGTGAGAAGAATTGATGGTGAAATTCTGATCACAATCAGCCCAAAGGAAATTCAAGAGGTATTTGGTTTAGGGACATTGACAGACTATCATGTGCCTATTCATCTACAAGATGTAGAGAAAGAATATGTATCAAAGAAGGATGCAATTAGGTAGGGTGCACTAAGGGCACATATAGGAAAAATTGGAACTTTCCTAGTGATTACAATATCTTCTAGAGAACCCTTCAAAAGGGTATATTCAATACTAGGGTTGTGGAGGCATACAAGACTCTATGCAGATTTTTTGGTGTAGACATTATTTTTTATTTTGCCTCCTATTTATTAGAAGAACTTCCCAATGGCCTAGTTGGGATTGCAAAGGGCAAGGTGGAGAATATTTTTGGTCACTATTCTTTGTTAATGTATATGTTTTAGATTAATGTAAAAAAGGTTTTGAAGGGGACCCAAAACCCTTAACAAGCAATCAAAAGATAAACCATTAAGTTCCACCAGGTTTTACAAGGACCTAAAACCTAAAAATTTTAAAAGACTCAAAATCAAATTTTATAGAGACATAAAACCACAAAATAAAACCATAAAACTAGACCAGGTTTTACAATGACCTAGAACCTAGTTTTTAAAACAACAAAACGAGATAAAAAACCTAGACAATCAACTAGAAACCAAGACAACTACCAAGATAGAGACCAGAAACCAGAAACACAAAAGAACTGCTATTGCAGTTCTTTGATCATTTGGACCACCTCTGTCTAATCAATATAACACCTTTTTAGTTGCAGGATTGGACATCCCTTACTACCAAAGTACTATGCTGATTTTCATTAAATGCCAATTTGGGAGCGTGAACTTGAGATGATGTCTACAAAGTATATGCTCTAGTTTTCGCTAAAAGTCACTTCTACCTTGAATGCAAGAACCATTAAGGAAATCTAGTTTATCTAAAGGAAAGACAACTATCAAATACTTGGAAGGAAATTCTAATTACTTAACCATACATCTATGCACGTACTGCTCAGGTTGTATTCCTGTGATCAATATTTAATACACACAAGACTTCCCGCAAAAATTTATTTTCATTTATTAGTTTATAAAGAAAAGGCATTAATTATTCAACTAACAGTTTTTGCAATCTCTTCAGCTACAGGAAGATCTACCCATATCAAACATTCATGAAGAAAGATTTTTACCACAAAATGAACCCCTTTTTAGATATAATTGTGATTATTATTTTTATGCCCTATGTCCATGCTTTATACATCAAAAGTTCAAAAAAATTATACTAAAAGATGATAAAATTTAGTATGTTATAGAAAAATGTTCACAAAAAGGGCCAATAAGACTTCTATTTCTTCAAGTGATCATTTTTCCCCCCAACCATCTTGAGGCTAGTCCCTTCAGTATCTATAGGTTTTTGATCCTCATCTGCAGCCTGAGATCATTGGCAATTTTCTCCCCTGATTCATGAGCTCTATAATTAAAATATCCATGATTTTGTTTCAACCTTTCCCATTTTTGTTCTTCAGCAATCATGTTATATTCAAAAAATGAATCATACTTTCCAAGCATAGGATGCAAGAGTATTTGTAGTTGGAAACGAAGAGGTGCCCAATAATTTTTCTAACTTCTACCTAACATCATATACCTAGGCATCGTACCGATGGCCAACTCCAAATTTTGGGGAGAGTGAAACTCCCTTGTTTTTAGATCTTCTAGAAATTGGATCTATCTTTGAAGGGAGGCTTATATAGCATTAGGGGCATTTGCAGAACAATGTTGCTCCCAATCTAGAAATGTCTGTTCATGGATAGGGTGAATTTTGGCAGCAGCACTTTGATTATTGTTAATAGAAAGCCAATCAAAGAATACTTTGTGAGCATTTTGTACCTCTGGTCAAATGTACAATGGTTTAAACATTTCCTTTTCCCTATAAGGAGCAACCTGGTTCTCTCAACTAATCTCATTTTGCATCCATGACATAACAGCCCTAAACTGTACATCTTCCACATATAACAATGAATTCTAGTCCTGTCATCTAGAATAGCAAGATTGTGAACATATAACTCATAGAGGAGATTCTACAGAGTCATCAGAACTAATTTGAATGCTGCATAGAATTCTTAGGGAGTGTGCAAGGAAGGGTTCAACCACCAAGTAATTCGAGACAATTGAAAATTAATCATTTTCTCCTTTAGGAATAGTGTGTAAACTAGAGATGGTGACTTGCAATTTACAAACTCTAGAATGAGCTCTGTAATCTTCATGAGACATTGCTGCAAGACCATAATTTCACTATCCTTCTCTTCAATTTGTTGTGCTTATTCCCTGATAGTTCTAAGAAATTGCTTCCTTTCTAGGTCCCAGTTTGCTTTTTTCCATTGAAACTATTGGTACAAACTAAAGCTAGTTGTTAATGGAGTATAAATGTTTGGTGGTGTATGACGACAGACAACATGTCTATAATCTTCAAGGCAGTGCTTAGGATGATGGTGATCAGCAGTGCTATCATCCTAAGAATTTTGATGTTCAAAAAAGCTATTATTTTGACAGACAACAATGTTATCAACTTTTTCTAAAGGGGCAATGACTGTAGGATGGGGTGCAATAGTCATTTTAACTTGAAATATTTCAACAATTTCCTGAACTATTTCTTGTGCAACAGATGGATATTCCTCTGGTGGTAGATTATCAGTTTCCTCTACTGGCTATTCAAACCTGGACACTATTTCCTCTAAGGACTCCATGTCACTATCAACATTAATAGGACTATTCATCTTTGCAAGAATTTTCTCAAGATCATTTTCATGTTTAGGAGTAGGTGTTGTGTGCTCTGGTGATTGTGCAAGTGTAGGTACTAGAGTTTCAACATCAATAGGTGGTATAGGAAGCTCAACAGGTGGTGCAAGAGGTTTAGTTCTCAAATTTACCCCAAATATTCTGGTGACTCATCATGGAGTAGAAATTGGTTTCTTTCCCTTATCAACAGATTTTCCTTTATTCGGGTTGAGTGTAGGTTCTTGTGATACTGGAGATACTTCTTTTGAACCTTCCTCTGTGGCAACTATGCATGATTTTCTCTTCCTAGAAGTTGAGGCTTCTGCAGATAAAATTCTCCTTTTTACAGTTTTAGGTACAGAGGTAGAAGCCAAAGCTTCTTGAGCCGTTCTATATACTACATTCCTGACTCCTACAGTAGTTTTCTCTCTTGTCCCCATTCCTTGGCCTTTAGGTCCACCCCTTTTATGTCCTTATGTCCTTAGTTTTACAAAATCCTCCCATGTTCCCAAGTGTTGCCTACTCAACTCCCTTTCAATTATAGCCCTAATCAAGCAATGGTGGGATACCAACTGGGTTTTGCCTTACTGTACATAGGTAGCTTGCCTTTTGATAATATTATAAAGGAAACTCGAGAGATTTATAAGACAATCACCATGCTGCAAACCACTCAAAATTTTGAAATGAATAGCATGCAAATAGGAATACCTTCATTCACAGGTAAAATATTTTATGATAAATTTAGTAGGGTGGATGAATTACAAAGGGAGAGATAATTGTAATGTACCTTGCTTTTTATTTTCCTCTAGCCGAGGATCTCTAGTTATTGAGAATTTCTCTTTTGCTTGTCATGCATCCATGTCCTCTGTCCAACATTCTCTATTTGTGGGCAAACCAAAAACTTCTACCACCACTTGTTCAGTGAATTCTATTTGAATGCCCTTAATAGTTGCATATTTGTCCCTCAATGTATTATGAAATTGGAGCACAATTTCTTGATCAAACTGCTTCAAACTGAGATAGTAAGCTAGCCAATGTCATTATTGAAACAAACTACATGTTGTTGGGTCTTCCAGTAAGACTCTATGCTCTGCTAGTTCATGCCATTGAGGTTCTCCACCCATATTTTTTGAAAAAAATGCCAGTACAGGAAAATTCACTGCAAGTGATTTTGAGAGTATGGGCGATGATAGCTATAGGGGTTTCAACAAAGAGAAATTGAAATACTTCAATACTTTCAAAATGTCACATCCTTCAGTACTTCATGATGGCATTTTAATCACCAAACTATAATGAGAATAAAGATCATGCTCAAAAACATACGCCATATTAATCAGGGGTTATGTGAAATCATGATTTAATGGTTAGCCTTCTTTACATTATTTCACACATTTCAAAAGTACAAAGGAGTGCTAGCTCATTACTGAAATGACCCTTCCCTGTACATCCTACATGCCAACTTAAGATTTCCTTGATTTGCATTCATGATTTTGATTTTTCCACCCCCCAACCTAGCATAGAGTGGGTCCCACCAGATTGTAAAGATTGCAAATTCTAAAAACTGAAATAACATGCTTTTCTAAATAAATAATAAATTAAATACATGCAAAGGGGTCGAGTGTGACTAACTTGAGGTGCAATAGGAAGGATGGTTCAAGTAGTTTCATATGAGACAAAGAAAATGAGATGGCATGATGATGGAAAGACAAGAAGGTGGGATGGAATGAGGTGGAAAAGGAATGAATTTTCACATGAGCGTAAAAATTTTATTATGAAGGCCTTGAAAATAAATTCAAGGGGTTGTAGGCATCTAAGTGGGAGACTCAGACAGAGTGTCTACAAGAAGAGATGTTTCTGTTGTGGCAAACTATTGAAGAAATTCTTTCTAGGTTTTTGGTTTATGATATAACTTCAGGTGATGCCCATTAACCAAGAGTTTGAATTTGATCGGATCAATTGTTGACAACTGAACTACTCCATTGTTAAAAATTGTAATGATTTCATAGGGACTAAGCCATCAAGTCTAAAATTTTCCTTGGTGATGCTGATATCGTGAATCATATAAGAGCGCCCAATCACCAACAGAGAATTCTCTATCTTTAATGAATTTGTTATGCCATTTCTTTCTTTGACTCTAAATTAATTATGTGTTATGAAGAGCTGATTTTCACCATTCATCCAACTCATTGAGATGCAAAATGCGATCTTGTTGTGCTATAGGAAGGGTAATATCAAGTTCCAAAGCTATCCACAGAGTTTTATGTTCAAATTCAATGGGCATAACAGCTATGTTCCCATATAGGAGTTGAAAAGGCGCAAACCTAGTAGTGGATTTTCATGTTGTTTTGTATGCCCATAAGGCTTCAAGAAGTCTAGTTGCCCAATCTTTTCGATATAAAGACACTATTTTAGTGAGAATATGTTCCAACTCTCTATTTGTCACTTCTACCTGTCCATTGGCTTGTGGATAATATGGAGACAATTTTCCATGTCAAATTTTATACTCCTCCATGAGTGCTGCTATTAGATTAGATATGAACTGAGGCCCTTGATCTGATTGTAATTCTCTTGGAACACCAAATCTGGTAAAGATACATTCATACAAAAACTTTGCAACATTATTGTCACAAGGATGCTTCATGGGTTTTGCTTCGGCCCACTTAGTAACATAATCAGTGCAAACTAGTATGTAACTTTTCCCTTCTAATGGTGGTTCAATAGGGCCAACAAAATCAATTCTCCATTTATCAAATGTTTCTACTACTATCTATGGCTGCAGGGGCATTTCACCCAATTTTGTTGGTCGACCTATTCTTTGACATTTATCACAATTTTTTGTATACTGAGTTGCATCCTTGTGAAGTGTAGACCAATAATAACCTGTATTCAAAATCTTTAATGCAGTCTATTTGTTAGCAAAGTGACCACCACAGGGCTTGTCATGACCAGCACAAAGAACATCATATGTTTCATCCTCTCTAAGACATCTTCGTGTTACCTGATCTGGTCCAGTATAAAACATGAATCCTGAGATCCATGAGAAATTAAAACTCTTTTCTACTAGAAATCATTTTCTTTTGCAAAGAAATATGGGGGAGTTTTTCTAGTATTTAGATAGTTGGCAATGTCAACATACCAAGGGTTTTGTGCTAACAAAAGGAAGAGATGTTCATCAGAAAAGCTATCTTCTATGGTTGTAGGATCATCAAGTGTTTGAAGACAAGACAAGAAATCAGCTACAACATTTGATTTACCTAGCTTGTCAATAATGGTGATGTCAAATTCTTGCATTAATAACAACCATCGAGCCAATCATCTAGAGATTGTTGGCTTGTTCATCAGATATTTGATAGCAGAGTGATCTGTATGTACAGATATTTGGTATCCTGTAATGTAATGTCTGAATTTATTTAAAGCATAAATTGTGATCTATATGTACAAATATTTGGTATCCTGTAATGTAATGTTTGAATTTATTTAAAGCATAAATTGTGATCTATATATACAAATATTTGGTATCCTATAATGTAATGTCTGAATTTATTTAGAGCATAAATTATAGCAAGCAATTCTTTCTTTGTCACAATGTAGTTATACTCGGCTCCTTGAAGATTTTTGCTGATATAGTAAATTGCATGTTCTACCGAATCTATCTTTTGGCCAAGTACTGCTCCAATGGCATGATCTGAAGCATTTGTGTGTATGTGAAAAGGTAACTCCCAATTTGGTCCTTGGAGCACTGGTGCTGTTGAGAGGACTTCCTTAAGCTATAGGAAAGATTTTGTACACTCTGAATCCCATATAAACTCTGCATCTTTTCGAAGCAATTTATATAAAAGTGTTGCAATTTGACTGAAATCTTTGATAAAATGCCAATAATATCCTAAATGTCCTAAAAAAATCTTGACTTCTTTCAATTTAGCTGGTATAGCCAATGTATGTATGACTTCTATTTTTGTTGGATCTACTTCAATTCCTTCGAGGGAAATAAAGTGTCCCAACACCACTCCTTCTTGCATCATCATAAAGCACTTTTCATTGTTTAAAGATAAATTGTAGTCTTTGCAACTTTGTAAAACCTTGTCCAAGTTTTCCTTGGCTTCTTCAAATGTTTGTCCATATGTGGTGAAGTCATCCATATATACTTCCAAACAATCTGCAGATATGTCAGAAAAAATCCTAATAATAGCTCTTTGGAAAGTTGCAGGTGCATTGCACAAACCAAATGGTAGGATAGCATAAGCAAATATTCCTCATGGACACATGAATGTGGTCTTGTCTTGATTCTCTGGTGCTATCTAGATTTGATTGTAGCCACTGAACCCATCCAAGAATGAAAAGTATTTTTTTCCTGCAAGATTTTCAAGAACTTGATCGACAAAAGGCAATGGAAAATGATCCTTCTTGGTAGCAGAGTTAAGTTCTCTATAATCTATGTAGACTCATCATTTTCCCCCCTTTTTGGGAATAATAACCAATGGTGACACCAATTGGCTATCTAAAATAGGATATATGAAGCCAGCATTGAGTAGCTTTTACAATTCCTTTTTGACAATATCCCTTAATGTTGGGTTTATCCTACACTAAGGTTGTCTCACAGGTTTGCAACCTAAATTTATATAAATCCTATGGGTACAAAGTGTAGGATCCAAACCGTTCATATCTGTATACTCCCAAGCAAAAGAATCTTGGTGCTTTTGTAATAGCTATAGGGTATTATGATGTTGTGCTTGAGATAAGGACTTGCTTATATTTAATTCTCTTCTTGGAATGATTGTTGTTTTGACTACTTTTTCAGCCATTGAAATTTGCACAATTTTTTGTGAATCTATCTCATGTGGCAGGAGTGAATGCATAAGCTATGCCGACTCAAAATAATGAATTTCAGTAGATAAAGACAAAATTCTTTCTAAAACACCCTTTTTTTTAGAAGATATCTCAGGTTGTGTTCCATACTCATTCAGTATGATAGAAGAAATGACATCATCTTCTTCTTTAATTTTTACAAATGAGTCCCATGAGATCATCATCAATTTTTGAATAGAATCTATGTCTATATCAGAGTCATCCATATTTGGCTAGACAACTTGATCATCCTACAGCAAAGGCTGAGCAGGAGAATACAAGTTTAAATTTTTAGTGTTTGTTCCATCTGAAATAGTCATTTTCCCTAATCAACATGCAATATAAGCATCTGCTATTGCTAACCATGGTTGTCCTAAAATGATAGGGTATCCCCTAGTACTTTTTTTTGGAGAGAGTGTGAAAAAATCAACTGGATACTCCCATGAATGTAATGTGACAGTGACATCTTCTAGCATACCATCAGGAATGATGGTAGAACTATCTACTAGTTGCAAGATTGTTGGTGTTTTCCTGAGACCACTGATGCTTGATTTGGACACTACTTCCTTGGTCATTACATTGATGGATGCTCCTAATTCTATTAAGACATTCTACACTTGCACTCCTTGAATGGTGAGGGTCACTACTAGACTTCCAGGGTCTGCATACTTAGGCATTTTGTAGTATCAAGCATAAGATCATAAAACTGCCCAAGGACATGGATAGTCTCTGGGTCTTTCTTTTTCCTTCTTGGATTTTTAACATAGGCTTCTCTGATGGCTTTTGAATATATAGGTACTTTCTTTATTGCATCAAGCAAGAAAATTTTTACCATCATTTGCTTGAGTTGCTCAAGCAAATCTAGTGCAGCTTGATTTTCACTTGGCAGGACTTGCTCTATTAACCTACTAGAAAATGGTGGTGTCTTGGCTACAAGAGAAACAATGGTGGTAGGTTCTTGAATTGACTCAGCATTTGTATCATCTATTTTTGTTATAATGGGTTGTTGAGGTGAGGCAAGCGTTGTTCCAAATCTTAACTGGATATCATTTAGGGTGATGGAATAACTTTGTTGCTGGGCTAAAGGTTTTGCACTATTAGGATTAGATGCAGGTTGTGCAGGTAACTGTGGCTATTTTGGAGGGGTTGTATTGGTTGTAGGAGGCATTAGGGCTTGCTATTAAGGAGGTTGAATCAAGGCTGGTTGATGCTAGTGTTGTTACCAATTTTGGGTTTGCTGCCAACCCTGCTGAGGTTGGTGCCAACCTTGGTTAGGCTACTGCCACCCTTGGTTAGGCTACTACCAACCTTGGTTAGGCTACTACCACCCTTGGTTAGGCTGCTACCAACCTTGGTTAGGTTGCTTCCAATTATTATAATTACCATGATGTTGTTGCCATTGACTATTACCACCATAATTATGGATTGGGTCTTGAGGAATACTTGATCTTGGAGCCCACAGCCTTCTTTGAGAAATATAGAGGACTTCCCTATCTTCATCAATTGCCTTGAACTCAGTAGGCACATGCTGTGATTCCAAGCTAGCAATAGGCTTATGTCGACAATTGCATTTCTTTTCTCTACAATGGGAGCAATATTCCACCAACATACTATCAACATCTTCCTTCTTCCTTCATGCTTGCATGGTATCCAATTGTGTAGCAACATCATTAATGATGTCTTGCTTGAAATCCATCAAGAGGTTTGACAATTCTATCTTAGATACTCCCACCCCAGGAGTTTTTTGGAGTAAGTCCCTCAAACTTCATCCTTTTTTTTTTTGTTGCTCTAGAATAGTTCAAACAAATATCCTGGATTTTAGCCTACATCTTCTATGTAATGTCACCTCTAGCCATTAAGTCTAAAGCTTCCATACTCCTATCATGCACTTCTTTTAGAAAGAGATGCTTTTGGGACTCCTCCTTTAGCTAATGTTGTATGTTATGCTATAGGTTAAACATGAACTGGGCAACATAGTCCTCCAAAGTCTCATCCTCCTTTTGTGACATTTTAAAAATGTTATCTCCTTTCAAATCATGGCCTCTACAATATTCCTTATATTTATTAAGGAATAGGTTACTCATAGTTGGCCAATCTGTCATAGCATTGGCACCTAGACTCATGAACCATCTCAAAGCGGCTTCTTTGAGAGTTGATGGAAACAATTTTAGCTGAAGGTATATTTTTCAGATTTTGATTACCCTACTGAGGAGGAATTGGAAAGAGAAAGGTAGTATGAGCTGCTGCCATTTGTGGATGTCCTAGTGGTGGCTGATAAATGACTAGAGCTAATGGATTATCTTTATATTCTGGCTCAACAAAAAGATTATTCAAATGGAAGGATTCTTCAGATGTGATCGGTGATTGTACTTGTTTTGATACTTCTACAAATATGTTCTCAAATAGTTCTTCTTCTATTTCTTCTCTTTCTTCAGGGTCAGGGTAAAAAGGATCTTCCTGATTGAAGTTGGGAAGAAATCTTTCAAGGTGGTCTCTTCTTCTATGCATGCAAGAATGCTAAAAATGAAACTAAATGACTCAATAGTGAATACTAGACTGACACCATCCCCGAAAATGATGCCAAAAATATGTCTAATAAATATAACACCTTTTTAGTTGCAATATTGGACATCCCTTACTACCAAAGTACTATGCTGATTTTCATTAAATGTCAATCCGAGAGCGTGAACTTGAGATGATGTCTACAAAGTATATGCTCTAGTTTTTGCTAAAAGTCACTTCTACCTTGAATGCAATAACCATTAAGGAAATCTAGTTTATCTAAAGGAAAGACAAATATCAAATACTTTAAAGGAAATTCTAATTATTTAACCATACATCTATGTACCTACTGCTGCATGAATAGTGTTTGGTTCTATTTCCAGTGGCTATAGGAACAACAGTTCTAATCTTAACTTAGAAAATTGAGTCTAACTCCTACTTACTAAATTAAACTCCACCTTCTACGTGGGCCCCTACAGAAGAATGAAGGAAAGATAAGCTCAAATAAAAGTGTAGAAACTTAGAAAAGTCATGTATTCATTCAAATATGCAGTATTACAATAGCTTGGGAAAAACAACAAGATGTCTATCGAATTTGTCTATATACTCACTACCTAAGCTCATAGATATAGATGAGGTCTTATTTAAAAGGAAGGAAAAACAACAAACTCCTATAACTATGACTTCCTCATGAAGGAAATTTGGTTACAACTTAAGACTGCAAGCATACAATTGTAAAGACATTAAGTATCCCTTAAATTCCCCACAAATATAGATCATTTCAAATGCTAGATCTACTCTTTTATCTTACTTTAAATAGCTTCTAGGAATCTAGGTATCGTGTGTTGCATGTTTAACCGATTGCTTTAATGCTTGCTTCCTTGGTCAGTCACTTTAACAAGTCTCACTTTGTTATTCATTAAAATAGGTCCCTTCTAACTTTGCCACCAAGTCTTCCAGCTGCAATGGTGTCATAATGCTTCTCTTTAATACCATCAATGCCTTAGCACTATTCCTTTGTAGTTTATTTTTTATTAACTCTCGCTCAACTTGTATTCCTATGATCAAAATTTAATACACACAAGACTTCCCACAAATATTTATTTTCATTTATTAGTTTATAAAGAAAAGGCATTAATTATTCAACTAACAGTTTTTGCAATCTCTTTAGCTGCAGGAAGATCTACCCATATCAAACATTCATGAAGAAATATTTTTACCACAAAATGAACCCCTTTTTAGATATAATTTTGATTATCATTTGTATGCCCTATTTCCATACTTTATACATCAAAATTTCAAAATATTTATACTAAAAGATGATAAAGTTCAATATGTTATAGACAAATGTTCACAAAAAGGGCCAATAAGACTTCTATTTCTTCATGTCATCAACCTCTTTACCAGCCTCTGTAGTACTTTGGATGGTGTTAACAATAGATCCCACCATGCCCTCAATAGCTTTTTCCCTAGAGCTCTATCTAGTTCTTTTACTTAGACCACCTAGAGATATGATTTCTTCATTAGTTCTCTTCCCTAAGCTGGCAGCAGCAACACAAATGCTAGAAGTAACCTGCTCCATCTTATTTCCACTTTCTTTGATCAATAATTGGAGGCTATTTTCATATTCCTTTAGTTTATTTAGTATATTACCAATCAAAATTTCCATCTGGATGGTCTTAGCATGATCGATTTCTAGGTTCTGCTCAATTTTGGTGACTTTCCTTTTCAAGTTCATTAATTCGTTATACACCCAGGAGTATGTGTTAAGGAAAGAGTCTGCCTTTAGCTTAGTAGTATGCAGGAAAGAAAGCCTAGATTCTCTACTAGCATAATCATCCTTATCCTCTCCCATATCATCCTTACCCCTAGACTCATTTTTATCTTTCCTTATGTCTTCCTTCACATTTTCAGCATCCTTATTCAAGAGTTCCTCCTTTCCCTTATCTGTTTCTTCTTCTTCATCATCCCTCTCTCCTAGGGAATGTTCACTCTAATCAATTTCCTCTTCACCCATATTATCCAATCTAGTATTTTTGTCATTGTCTTCATCCATTTCTTCCTTATCAGATTCACCCTTACCACTTGAGTAACCTTCCAAATTAGAGCTAAAATCTTCCACATCCATGTTTTCCTCCTCATCCACATTTTTTTCTTCATTATTTTTTGAGTTCTTAGACTCAGTAATCTTTTCTACATTTTTTCTAAGGGGTTTCTTGCTTAAGATTATGTCTTTTCCCACAAAGCCCTTCCACACCTTTACTCTTCCTAGAGTATGTTTCACTCACAGATCCCTTCATTTTCTTAGAAGGAGAGGAAGACACAATTGTCTTGTTCTTATAATAATTCTCAATCCGTAAAATTAACCCTTCATGAAGAATCGAGTGGGACTCTTTTTTTTTATGAGCTTGGAGACTACGGAGTAAAGAAAATCTCAAATAAAAGGGAAATGAGATTCTATCTTTGTACCTAAAGTAGTTCAGAAACACAAAATGAAATTTGTGAACGTGTTTAGCTCTACCATCAAGGATAAAGTACTCACAAATGCATGAAAGCACATCTTGCTAGATGACCTTGATTTGGCCTAGTTCGTAGAAATCACCATTCTTCTCCAAGTTATTTTCCTCCTCATCCATTTTCAAGAACTTCTTAAATGTTGCATTTGAAATATTCATTTCCTTAATAAATTTTATGCCAACCTTTGGCAATCTCGTCACCTTAGCAATAAAGTCTTCCATCAAATGCAATGTCACTCCATGTAGAGAGACCCTATCCTCCACCCATTTTTTGAAGAAAGTTGTAGTGACATGAGGTTTGCAACCATGAAGATGCTCCAAATAATTGGTGACCTTCCCCTTCTGTAGAATTTTCCATACAGAATTTTTGGCTTTTCAAGCCTTACAATTGTTAGGCTCTTGTTTATGTGCTTCTCCACCCATTTTAGAAGACTTAGTTATGCTAAGGAAACTAGAGTCAAGTGCAGAAAGAGGAATAAAGAAAAAGCTAGAACCAAGGTATTCATAATAATAGCTAAAGCACTTATAAAAAAAATACGTGCGATGCTAGGATTAAAGTCACATTATTTTACATTCTTAGGAAAATAATTTTGACATCTATATCTGTACCTCTAGATTTCATTATATTTCTAATATTGGCAAATATTTCCCTCCATCACATGGACTCTATCCTAATTAATGAGAGATTTCAAATCCATATCCCTACTTAAATCATCATGCCATATCATCTTTCATTCACGTTGGACTACTTTGTTGACAATCCAGTTGGCCACTGCATTACCTTCACGGTAAGAATGGGAAATAAAAACATTCACAAAATTATTTATTAATGATTTAATTTCTTTAACATGGTCTTCAATTGACCACATGACCAAAATTTTACCATTTAACATATTAACAATGTTCAAGGAATCTCCTTCTAGCAAGAGATTCTAAAAACCAGTTTCCACAGCAAACCTCATAGTATATAGAGCTGCAATAGCCTCTGCTTTATGGCTATTAGATATTCCAATTGGTATGGCAATAGCATCTATTATATTTCCTATATGATCTCTTAAGACTCCACCACAACCTGCTTTACCTAGATTTCCCTTGGCTGCAATATCAAAGTCCCCTTTTAGCCATCCTGTAGGTGGAGCCTTCCATCTAATCTTTAGTCTAGAGTCTTCTTTCTTCATATTTGAATTAGTAGAAAGCATTGGGTTGTCAATTTTAAAATCTTTATTATAGTTCTTTTGAGCCTTAAAATTTTCGTTTATTTCCCTAATAACGTTTTGTCCAAGCACCCAATCTGGCATTTCTTTATTTCAAAAGATTCCATTATTTCTTTCTTTCCAAATGCCCCACCAAAAATGGGGGAGGGTAATTTTCCATAGGAAAAAAACATCAATATTCTTAGAGGGACAAATCCAACTTTTAAAACATAGATCAGCATTGTTTTGATGAACCTAGGAAATATTCACATAGTTAAGGATAGAGTTCCAAACTTCTTGACTATAAGTCCAATTCAAAAACAAGTGATCTCTATCTTCAAAACCTTCTTTACAAATACTGCACCTATTAACCACATTAATGTCTCTCTTTTTCAAATTGTCTAGAGTTACAATTTTGTTTTGAAGCAAGATCCAATAAAAGATATTGATTTTAGGTATAAGACCCTTAATCCATGCTTTTGTCCAAAAAAGGTTGATTATCTTTCTCTTTTGAGTTGAAAATAGAGGAAACTTTGAACTATTTACTAGGATCAGCACTCCATATCATCTTATCCTCCTAAAGGGGATGCAAGGAAAAGGCATTCAACATTATTTTTATATTGTGAAAAACCTGGTTCACATCAACAAGATTGACTCAGTTATTATTATGCCAATTGTGTTCCACAAGAGTCCCAAACTAATGTTTACATCTGTCAAATTGAGTTCTATCCTCAAAGTTCTCAATCAGGGGGTGATCCTTTATCCAAGTGTCATCCCAAAATATAACTTTTAACCCATTTCCAATTTTCCAAGATAAACCTTTACTAAGGGTATTCTTAGTTCCCTGAACAGCCCCCCAAATAGTAGAAGGGGAGAGAACATCAGGAGAAGATAAAAAGTCAGGTAAAGAATGAGCATAAAAAAGATATTTATGTTTCCATATTGTACTCCATTCCTTATCATCATGATATACTCTCCATCCCTATTTAGCCAAAAGGGCTCTATTAATACTTCGCATTGATTTGATTCCTAGGCCTCCTTCTCAAATAGGTTGATAGATTTGATCCCAAGCAATCAAAGCCATTTTCTTTCTTTCTTTAGTTTCAGACCATAGAAAATTTCTTTGGATTTTATCAATAGTATCTGCAAATTTTGCTGGAATTCTAAAAAGACTCAAAGAATAAGTAGGAATACTTTAAGACAAGTTTTAAGGAGAGTTATTTTACCTATTTGACTCAAAAGGTTGCCCTTCCAACCAGCCAATTTCTTGATAAACTTCTTTATGAGATCTTCCCAGAAAGAGTCTAGAACTTTAGGTCCCAAAGGGAGACCCAAATAAATACAAGGGAAATATCCTATTGAACACCCAAGAATTTCAGCAATTTTGTTTTGTCTTGGAATAGGGGTGTTAATAAAAAAACAAGGAGCTCTTATTCCAATTAATCAATTGACCTGAAGTAGAGGAGTACAAATTAAGGGCTTTCTTAAGGTTTCTAGCTTCCTTGACATCAGCTTTTCCCATAAATAAAGTATCATCAACAAATTGACCATGAGAACAAGTAAGAGGTTGAGAAGAAGATTGCAGACCTTTAATATCCCCTTGTGAAACTAGTTTCCTAGTGTATCTTCCCAAGCAATCAGCCAAAATAATAAAGAGGATAGGGGATAAAGGATCACCCTATCTTAATCCTCTAGAGGGGCTAAAAAATTTAGAAGAGTAACCATTCACCAAGACAGCAATAGAAGAAGTGGAAATCAGCTAAGAAATGACTCTAACAATCTTATGGTTAAACCCAAAAGCCTGCAAAATATTAACAAGAAAACCCCATTCTACTTTATCATAGGCTTTGGCAATATCAACTTTCATGATGAATCCTTGTTTGTTAGAGCAAGATAAGGAATGAATAATCTCATGAACAATTATAAAAAAATTAATAATTTTCCTTCCTGGGACAAAACCATTTTGTTGATAAGCAATGAGAGAAGGAAGCACCAATAATAACCTAGATGTGAGAACCATTGAAATAATCTTATAAAAGGAATTAAATTTGTTAATGTATATGTTTTTGTTCAAGGGAGTAACATATTTTGGTAAGGAAATGAAATTAAATAGAGAACAGGATGGGAAAGCACTACCAATCCAATTATGGAGTGTAGATATGACCAGGGAAGCAGAAAAGGCTAGTTTTGTTAGGTTCGATAGGTAGTTTGCTTCAAAGTTGAGATGCCTATTATTAAGTGACAATCCCAGAGTACCTAAGGAAATGATAAGTCTAATTAGGCCCCTGGAGAAACCTGTTGGTTTGAAAGTTTCACATAATTGGGGAGATATCATCCCATATTTAGTCTTAATTATCTTTAAGATTTATGGTTTCGAAGTCATTCCTCATGTGTAACCTTACCAAGTGCCATTAAAGGTAGGAGTAGCCAAATTTTTGTGGCAGTTAGGAGGATTAAAGGAAATCTATTTGTTGAAAAGGTCAAGAGGCACTTGCACTATAGCCCACCAATTTGTAATCACAAAAGGGGGTTGGCTTTCTCTGCATAAACTATTAGATCAGTATAAGATGGCTATTTATCATCCTCATTTTTTTGACACTGAGGGATTTTATAACTTGGCCTTTAGACACAGAGTTAAGCTTAGCAAAATTGATCATGAATTTTATTTTCTTGAAGACATGGTAAGAAATGAATTCTCCTTGCAAGAACTAAAAACTAAGAAAGAAAAATGGAGAGTGTTCTCAAGGGTTTTGGATTTTATTCATTGTTTTGATGAAAATTATAGTCCTCTAGGAAATGTCATCACAAAGGAAAACAAAATAAATAAGCTCATGATTACTTTCCCTAAAAAAATGGAAACTATGAATGAGAAAAAGTAAATTTTTATTAATTCTTTTCTAGATAAGGCTAAGGAGGTGATGAGGAGATTGGGATTCACTCCCAATCTAGGGGTAGGACAATTGGTTGTCCAAAAGAGGCCAGGGTACACTATCATTCAAAATAAGAATACCACTATGGACAAAGGCAAACAAATAATTAAATCCACTAATGTTTTCTAGGAAGAGAGACTTGATGAACCCTCTCCTAAGAGGCAAAGAATAATGAAAGAACAAGGTCCTCACATTGAGGAATATTCACCTTCACAAACTCCTCTAAGGATTGAAGAAGAACAGCTCACTAGAGAGAAAATTGATCAACTAGGGTCCCAAAAAGGAATTTTTATTGCCCAGGTAGAAATAGATCAAGGAAACCCCCAAGAGCCTCCTATGCTAAGCCTTGAGTTGACAGTAGTAGATTTCAAGGGAAGGGAATTAGACCCTGTAATAGAGCAAGCTAGTCAACATTTTTTGTCAAATGATAGTTTTGTTCAGTCTAGAGCTTTCCACTAGTTTGCATGGGGAACAAACATAGGAAAATTTGAAGAAAGATGTAATAAGTTAAGAATAGAGCATCCAGAGCTGGAGAAGGCAGCCTTGCAAAATTAGGTAAAAGGAGAGATGATGTAGGAATTCCAAATCATAACTTTTGAAGAGGGGAGGTCGATGGTAAAAGCATCAAATATTTTACTACTACCAAATTGGGACATAGTAGATGCTCTAATTTTTAATGCTATTTCAAATAAATTGGAATTACAAGACCAAAATAAAAAAGAATTCAAAGGGACTACTTTTAGTGAGGACCAAGCCACTTTTTTTATATGGTCATTGAGGAAAGGATCAAGGGTTGTTTCATCACAGCCTAATGCCTAATGGGAAATATCATTGTGAAAAAAGTAGTAGATACCTCCCATGTGGAGGTAGCTCACATGGGTGTTGGAAATCTCAATTTATTTTTGCTACTACAAAAAAGGAAGAGAAGACAATGTTTGAACTGTAGAATAAGTATGAGAGAGTTTTGGAGGCTTATAATAAAGAAGTTCAAAAAAGAATTGAACTTGAAAATAAGGTAATGGGGAGATCCTCTAGGCCAAGAATCACATATCCTCACCCTCCAATGGAACCTTTTAAATCGACTCCTCTCATAGAAATGCCAGATACCCCACAAAGGCCATAGTATTACACAGCTAAAGATTTTGAGGAAGAAAAGAGAAAATTGTGGGCTTTACATGTAGAGTTCAATGTGCAATATGAAGACAAATTGAGAAAAGCTCTCATGTATCTAGTAGAGAAAATTGAATGGCCACTGTTTTATGATCAATTAGCAAGAACAATAAACATATCAGCTATTGTGAATAAGTGGGGAAAGAGAAGAAAAGAAATTACATTTTTGTGCTACTCTATTATAAGGTCTTCACATGATCAGATTGAAAAAACCTATGATATTGTTAATGACCTTCCAGAAATTGATGATAAAAGAGTTTAGCTACAAAGGAGAATAGTTGGCTACTTGGATAAGTATAAGAGCCAAAAATTTGATTTATTTCCACATGCTTTGGGTAGAAAAAATAAATTGAAAACTAAAAATGAATGGGCTAAAAAATTGGATGATTTGTTTTGTCTAAGAATGAATAAAGTCATTAATGAGATAGGACATGCATGGTGGGCCACCACAACAGAAGAAATGGTAAAGGTCTAGATATTCTTTGATTCTTTAAAACAAGATTTTGTTGATATTGACAAAGAGGGTGAATATGTTATCAAGAAGCAACATGATATTCTGCAATTTAATTGGCCAAATAACACACTTTTTGAAAGCGGATCGTAGAAATTGCTTCTGATGAATAGTTTGAAGAAGCTGAGATGGATGATGATGAGGTGCAGGAGGATGAAGTATGGATTCTTGATATAACATCACCAGATCAAAGAGAGGATGAGGATAAAGTTCAACAATCAATTTTAGTTGTAGGTTCGAAGGCCTAGGATGTGGACATGACAGAAGAACAAACAAGAGTAAAAGTAGTTTTGTCAATCCAAGATGAAAATAGTGAAAACCGTTAGGTAGAAATTGATTTGCAAGTATTACAACAAGATTCATCATTGGCCAGTATAGTAGTTGCATATTCCAAAGATTCAGAATAGTTGCAGCCAATCAAAGAACCAATAGCTCATGAAGATGTAATAGAATGGGACCTACCAAAGGAATACTTGATGTATTAACTTTCTGTTACACAAAGTTTTGTCCTTTTGTTACTATTTGTAAAGTGTAAATATCTTTTGTAAAAGGACACCTATCAATTCTTCATGCCTGAAGCTTGTTGCATCTCACACTACATAAGTGAGATTCCAAGGCTAGAGAAGGGTCCAATTTTGAATACAATTTTAGTTTACTTTGAATATGGGTCGGTACAATTATTGTAGAAAACTTTATGATTTATCTTCTCTACAAATTTTCTGAGAATACATTGATATTACCTAATCCTTGTGTCTTTTTCTAGAGTCATTCTGAGTTTTATTACAATTGTATACAATTTTCAAGGAAAATTAATACAATATTGAACCATTCCCATATTTGTTCTTGCTGAATTTTGTCTCCATTGTTATTACCTGGTTATTATCATATTTTGTGAAGTAAAGCTTGTCCAATTGAATGAAATTCACTTAGTTTGTATGTCAATTCATTATTGCTATTAATTCAATGAATTAAGTAAAGGCTTTAGTGAATTTTATGGGATTGCTATGGTAATAGAAAGGATGTCTATAAGAATGAATTCTAGTAAGAATTGCTAATAATATTTGTTGTAATGCAAAAAATTAGATCTATAAATTGAAGTAGACTCTAAATCCCAATGGAATAGGCATTGATCTCATTAATCTAGTCTGCAGATAGGTAGATCATGAATAAGCATCAAGTCTAAAATCAAAATCAATTTTATTTTATTTTATTGAAGAGTTTCAAAGGTGGTCAGCACTCATTTGCATGAAACATTTTAGTTTTAGTTAGCTACTATTGCTAAAAATACTTGCAAACCTAAGAAGAATTGTGACCAAATCTATTCATAAGGGGTGTATGTCATCTGAATGTGTCAAGAAAATGGATAAACTATATATATGTCAGGGATAGAAGATGAGAATCAAAATTAGACTAATAAAATTCTCATACAACAACATGTGTTCTAGATCGTCCCTTAGGTATACCCACCTTGGTTCTGTAGAGCCTAAAGAGTAGAAAGCTAGTCTTGGTTTTGTTGAAGTTGTTTCCAAATGATATGAAAATATAATTGTTAATGGGGTGTAGCTAATCCTTATATGTGTGAGTATTATTATTTTTTTATTGAGCCTTAGTTGTTCAATAGTTGAAAAAACACCATCATCTCTAACCAAGACTCATCTAAGAACAATCTTCTCTCAAGTCTACATAAGGTGAATGCCTCTTGGACTTCCTGCTGAAACCATCAACCATACCAACAAATACTTCTCTAATACAAGAGAAATTAGCATCACCACCATGTCTAAGTATCTATGAGCACCTATAACCAATCAATCTATGCTATCCCTAATTGCAACATAGCATATCATGAAGTATCCAACTTATGATCAATGTACTCAATACAAAAAAACTAAACCAAGATCAATGTCAAAGTTCCAACCATGGCCTTAGGAACATAAACATGAAAACATGATCTAACCATCTCAACCAAAGAGATAACATGCTCCATATGAATATACTATAACATGTCAAAACTCTAAACGCGTATCAAGAGTATACCATGACATAATAACGAAACCATCCTTACACCAAGGATAACATGTCAAATGAAAGCATAAACCACACCCTTTACCAAGAACCAAATGAGTCCTCAAGATGCAACCATCTCCACACACCATGAAGAAAACCAAGACCCTGGCTGGTTAGGTAGATACCTTAGTAATAAAGGATTGCACATCCTTCTACATTGACTCCATGAATAGAAAAAATCATGTATTTTTCTAGGAATAACATACTAGCTTTATTTTATCTATCAACCCAAGAGCATAAACTTGAGAGGTGGTTGCAAAGTATATGCTTTGATTCCTCTTTAAGTCATTATAACTACAATAGGAAAGAAATGTTGAAAGAAACTAAGCTAGGAACTAAAACAACATTTGCCTTAAAGCTTAGAGTAATGTTGTGAACAATAAATCTACTTAAACACCTATGTTATAGGAAAAATTCAATGATTCTATTATTAATGGCTATAGGAACAAGAAAAGTCTACTTTGCAAGGAAACAAACTAAGAAAGGAAATCTATTCTAATAAATTAGTTCACTCACCAAGTGGGCCTCCTTGGAAAAGTGAACTAGAAAAAAATCAAGTGTAAAGGTGGAAACTTGAACTCTATATTCTATTCATTCATAATAAGAAATTACATTTTAAAACAAGATTCTACTCTGCTAAACAGAACAATCTACTCTATTTCCTTCTAATCAAACTAGGAAAAGATCAAAATCCCTTTTAAAGGTTACAACAGAAATTATTTAAAAGAAATATCCAACAACTTCCTACTCCTATGATCACTTCATCAGTGAGGATCAATTACAAATCATAAATTTTACAATAGAAACAATATTAATTGCATTTTAACTCCCCTAGGAATATAGCAGGTTGAGGAAACTATCTTTGTGCACCGCTATAATAGAATTCACACCATGATTTGTTTATGTAGTGATTCATCAATCATATGATCCACTTTGACTCAGTGCTGAAATGTTGTCTTCAATATGCATGGAAGCATCTACAAAGCATTAAATGCAAAAACTTAGAAAAGGTTTAATGTTTAAATTATCACTCTTGCAAATCCTACAACTGTAGGAAGGAATGTACCCAAACATAGCATTAATGAGGAAAT
Source organism: Cupressus sempervirens (assembly GCA_028749045.1). NCBI lineage: Eukaryota > Viridiplantae > Streptophyta > Pinopsida > Cupressales > Cupressaceae > Cupressus > Cupressus sempervirens. Next base: position 690,050,785 of record CM053783.1, read on the forward strand.
ATTTATCATCATATAATATCCTTCATTAAACCCTAAAAAACATGGATTCAAGCAAACATAACATAACTAATCAGTCTATACTTCAATCTTCATGTCTTAACATATAGATAGCACATTCATAAAACATAAGTTCTTTTGCTTAAACCATAGAGTCATAAACTATTTCTTGCAAGATAACTATTAAAAATAAGATAAAAAGTTCTCAAAATAATGGCCTTTTGGAGGCTCATCATTCCCCCCAGCTGTACTATTGCTGGTCTCCAGCAATCATGAAGTTCAAAATCCTAGCTTGCACTCTCCAGTCACTAGGTGTCCTTTCACCTAGCTCATTCCTCACATAGTCAAAGTAACCATAATTTTACTTGAGCCTCTTTCAGCACCAAACTTTAGTAGTCATGTCATGATCTTTTTCATTGTCATTTACTATGAGTAGTGGATGTAGGAGAATTGGGGGTTGATACCTTAATGGTAACCAATGTTTGCATTGATTTCTCCCCAAGTTGATATACCAAGGAATCCTTATTGTAGCAAGAGTTAGATTTTATGGAGAGTGGGGTTCTCTTATATTTATATCATGTGGCACCTATCATTTCCTTGAAGAAACTATTATTGTTTCAAAATTCTGAGATAAATGTTTTTCCTAGTCTATAAAATCTGCTCTCTGATTGTACTCACCTTATCATGTCCTACAAGATTGCCAAAATAGAAATCCAATCTAGATGTGTTCATCTAGAATGTTGGACGGCCTCATGAACAAGGGTGCTATCATCCGACTTTCCCTATAGGGTGTGGCTTGATGTTCTCTATTTATTTCATTTTGCATCCATAACATTTCTACCCTTAACTACACATCCCCTATGTATAGGACTAGGTTCCATTCAGTGTCATTAGGCACCACCAAATTGTGAAGATAAAATGCACATAGTAAATTTTTCAACGCCATAGGAACAGATCAAAATGCATCATAAAATTCATGTGGGGTAGAGATAGAGGGGTTAAGACCTTCTACAATTCTAGTTATCTTATAATTTGCAAACTATTCTTTAAGAAATAGAGCATATAATGGTGATGGTGACCTACATTCTGTTAACTCAAGAATCAATCCTATAATCTGCTCAATTCTTCTCGTCAGAACTTCATTTTGATTTGAACTTTGTTTCAACTAGTAGCTCTACTCATCAATGACATGCTTTAATTTTTTTTTCACCAAGTTCCAATGAACTCTTTCCCATAATAGTTGTTGAAACAAATTAATTCCTATAGACAAAGGTGTGGATAAATATGGTGGTGGCAATGGGTCATGATGAAAGAGGTCTATCCATTTAGGCACCAATTGATGAGTTTTGTTGACATTCTATGGTGTGGAGCACCCACTTTTTCTTATGACAATAGATGTTTCCTCTTTTTTATCCTTACTAGATTTTGTGGCTACTGTAGCTAATGTGTCCAACCCTTCTTGATCTAGTTTTTCCAATACTTCTTTGACAATTTCAAGTCTAAATTTTGGATAATTCTCTGAAGAGAGTTTTGCAAAATTTCCACTAATGTCTTGTATAGAAGGGTTTTCTTAAAATTCCTTGCAAATTTCAATATCATCATATTCCTTATTGTTATCAATAAGAACATAATTAATACTACACTCTACTTCAAGTGGTAGATTTTGAGTTTTACTCTCATTTTCACTAGCTTCAGTTTGTGGTAGTTTTTCCTCTAGAGAGGGCTCCTTTTCACTTTCAAACACTTCAAAAGTAATTATGAGAATAGAGGCTTTTAGAACCCTACTCTCAGAGAGTCTTTCACTTTTCCTTGTGGGTTGTGTTGATAGCCATGGGGAACTCTTTCATTTTTGCCTGCTTATAGGTGTTTCTACCATGGGCACTTCAAGAGGTTTTTGTAGGTCTACCTCTTCTTGAGAGTACAAGGGTTTATTTGGCTTATTCTCCTCATCTAATTGGCCTAGCCTTTCTGCTTCAGGTTCCAAAATTTTACCTTTTTCCTTCTCAGTAGAGGACCTATTTTAACAAATGATGGGGCTTTAGGAGCACTAGCAATTTCTACCTTTTTTCTTTTCTTCTTGCTAACATTGGAGGGTTCAACCTTATAAATCAATTTCTTAGTCAGTTTAAGATTAGAGGGAGAGGCTTCAGGAGAATTTTTAGCTCTAGGGACAATTTTATAGAATCCTATGGATGTTCTTTCCCTTTTTCCTACACCCTGGCCTCTAGGGCCAACCAACCTAGATTCTACCTCTTTTAATTGCAAGAATTCCTCCCATGACCCAATTGCTTATTTATTTATTCTCTTTCTACAATTAATTTATCAAACCATGATGAGAGACCAACTGATCACTTTCTAACTATACTAAAGAAGCTTGCTTCTTAATAATATTGAATAGGCTGTTGGGAAGGTTTACATGTCTACAATCATGTTGAAGGTGAGTAAACAAATTGAAATGTAGGGCATGCAGATATTTGTAACGTCCCTCACATGTGAAATATCAAATGATAAATGTAGCAGGTTGAATAAACTCCATTGGCAAGGATAGCCTCGTAGTTCCTTATTTCTTATCAATGTCCACTGGCGGGTCTTGGAGTATGCTAAATTGTGCCCTAGCCATCTTCAAGTCAAACTCTTTCTGCCACTTTTTGCCCTCCTTGGGCAACCTAGTGACTTTGGCTATCACTTCCTCTAAGAACTAAATTCTTAGACTTTTAACCACTGCAACTCCATGTCTTAAGTTGGTCATAAATTGAAGGGTTGTTTATTCATTAAGTCTATTTAGACTGAGGCAATAATGCAGTCATCCCTTCTCCTAAACATTTTATAGTTGGTTGTATCTCTCAAAAGAGCTCAATGATCAACAGTCTCATTCCTCTGTATACCTTCACCATGGTCAATTACAACTAAATTAGAGAAAATCTCTAATTTTTAAATCTTAGAAGGTACATGTGATTTAAAAAATGCTTTAAACAATCAAACATCCATTTAAATATTTCCCTCCCCCTAACTAAATGAAGGTATGGGTCCCACAGGCTAATATAAGCAAGAGTGAATAAATATAAACAATACCAAATTATAATAATGCATGAATAAAATAAAATGCATGCAAAGGTATGTAGAAGGTACCTAGCAACTGTTGTAGGAAAGATGTTTTGAAATGATCATTAGAATTGACAGAGTGATGGGATGGAATGGTAAGATGGAAGAGAGAAAAGTGGAAGTGGAATGGATGCAAAGAAAGTACTTCAAAAAGAAGTGTTTATTATGAGTGTCTTGATCAAAGTTAAGAACTAGTAGAAATTAGGGTAGAAGACCCAGAATCAATGGCTATAGGAATGTCGATATCCTCATTATGCTAGAATTGTTGCAGGAACTCTTCATGGCTAGTTGGTTTATGGTAAAGCTTGAGGTGATGCCCATTCACAAGTAGTTTGAAGTGAACATGATCAATTGTAGATAAATGGACTACACCATTTGGAAATATGGCAACAATCTCATAGGGTCCTAACTAGTGTATTTGGAACTTATTTGGATTATGTTGGTACCTTGAATCATAAAGGAGTGCCCAATCACCTACAACAAACATTTTCTATTTTATAAACTTATCATGCCACTATTTCCTTTGGTGTTGAATGAGCTCAATATTTTTTAATACAGATTTCCTCCATTCATCAAGATTGTTTAATCTTTAGATTTTATCCTGTGTGGAAATATTAAGTTCTATCCCAAGCTCCAAAGTAGTCTTCAATGTTTTGTATTTGAATTCAGTAAGCATTACAACTGACTTACCATAAACAAATTCAAACAAAGTAAACCCAATTATGGACTTCCAGGTGGTTATGTAAGCCCAAAGAGCTTTAGGAAGGCATGTTTTCCAATCCTTCCTATGAAGTGTTATAGTCTTGGTGAAAATACATTCCAGCTCCCTATTAGTAACTTCAACTTGACCATTAGCCTGAGGATGATAAGATGATGATTTACCATGTCTAATAGTGTACTCCTTCATAAGAGCAGTTATCAAATTTGATGTAAACTGGGTCCCTTGAAAAGATGCCAATTTCCTAGGAACACCAAACCATGTAAAAATGGATTCATATAAAAAAATTCACATTGATATCCCTTGGGTGTTTCATGATTTTAGCTTCCGCCCATTTGGTGACATTATTAGTACACACCAAAATGTAGGATCTTCCTTGTGAAGTAGGCTCAATGGGTTCTACAAATTCAATCCCCCATTTTTCAAATGGCGTGACAACTACTTGAGGCTACAAGGGCATTTCATCTAACTTAGAGGGTCTTCCTATTCATTAACACTTGTCACATTTCTTTGTATATCTGGCTAGATCCTTGTGTAGGCTTGGCCAATAATACCTAGTTGTTAATATTTTGAAGGCTATTATTTTGGCTGCAAAGTGACCTCTACAGGGTTCATCATAACAGGCCTTCAAGACATCATATGTTTCGTCTTCTCTTAGACACCTAAGCATGACTTGATCAGGACCACTATAGAACATAAACCCAAAAATCCATGAATAATTAAAGCTCTTCTCTACTAGTAGCTTTCTAGCTTGGGCAGAGAAGTATACTGACATTTTTCCTATGGTGAGGTAATTAGCAATATCTACATACCAAGGGTTTTGTGCGACCAACAGAAAAAGGTGTTCATCTAGAAAACTATCATCAATGGCTATAGGATCATTAGGGAGATGAAACTAAGAGAGAAATTTGGTTACCACATTGGCCTTACTAGGTTTATCAACTATGGTGATGTCAAATTCTCACATGTGCAATAGTCATCGAGCCACTCTTACTAAAATTTTAGGTTTGTTCACCAAATATTTTATAGTAAAATGGTTAATGTGAATAAATATCTCATATCCAGTGATGTAATGCCTAAATTTATTTAGAGTATAAATGACCACAAGTAATTCCTCTTTAGTGACTATGTAATTACATTCGGCACATTGAAAATTGTTACTAATGAAATAAATAGCATGTTCAACAAAGTCTACTTTCAGTCCTAGCACAACATTAATAGCATAGTTTGAGGCATTCGTATGAATGTGAAAAGTTAAGCCCCAATTGGGTCCTCTCAAAATAGGCAATATGGTAAGAACTTCCTTACGCTATAGGAAGGATGCTACACAATTAGAATCCAAAACAAATTCAAAGTCCTTTTTGAGTAGGTTGTAGAGAGGTGTTGCAAGTTGACTAAAGTTTTAATAGATCTTCTGTAATAGCTAGCATGTCCCAAAAAACTTTGTACATCCTTCTTCTTCCTATTGTTTTCAAGGTACTAATAACTTCAATCTTTTTTGGATCTACTTGGATGCCCTTTGATAAAATGAAATGGCCTAGGACTACCCCTTCCTCCATCATCATAAAACATTTCTCACTATTTAAAGATAGGTTACAGTCCTAACATCTTTTTAGTACTATTTCTAAATGTGTTTTTGTTTCTTCAAAAGTAACAACATAAATAATGAAATCATCCATATAGATCTCTATACAATTAGTAGAAATATCTAAGAAAATATTGATGACAACTCGTTGAAATGTGGTTGGGGCATTGTACAAGCCAAAAGGTAATACTGAATAGGCAAACATTCCCCATGGGCAAGTAAAATTTTTTTTTTTCTCTTGATCTTTTGGGGCTATTTGAATTTGATTGTAACCATTGAAACCATCTAGAAAAGAAAATTACTTTTTACCAGCTAAGTTGTCAAGGACTTGGTTTGTAAATGGTAGTGGAAAATGGTACTTCTTAGTGGATGAATTAAGCTCCCTATAGTCTACACAAATTTTCCATATTCCTCCCTTCTTGGGTACAATGACCAAGGGTGAGACCCATTGACTATCAAAGATGGGATATATAAAACTAGCACTTAATAGTTTTTGCAATTCATTCTTAACAATATCTATTCAGATAGGATTAACTCTCCTCTGAGGCTATCTAACAAGTTTGAAGTCAGGGCTAATATAAATCTTTTGAATTCAGAGCATAGGATCTAATTCTTTCATGTCCATGTGATCCAAAGCAAATGAATTTTGATTTTCCTACATTAACTACAACATAGGTTCTTGTTAGGAGTGTGATAAGGCATTGTTTGCATTTAGTTCATTACCTAGACCAATTTCTATCTTAATAACTTTATCTGCCATGAATAATTGTGAAATAGGAGAAGACCCCATCTCATGAGGTAATAATGAATGGAGAAACAATGAAGCTTCTAAATGATTGAATCAATTCAAAGGTGGCACAATGGTTTCTAAGATGCATTCAGCTTGAGGACACATTGGAGATTGTGTTCCATATTCATTTAGAATAATGGATGAAATTATTTAATGTTCTTCTCGATCAGCTATGAATGATTCTCTTCCTATAATCATCAACTAATGGATGGAATTGGCTTCTAGATCATCATCACACAAGTCTTGCCAAACTAGTTGTTCATCTAGTAACAATGGTTCAGTAGGGGAGTACAAAGTCAAGTTCTCGGTATGAAATCCATTGGATATTGTCATCTTCCCATATCTGTAAGCTATATATGCACATGTCGCAAGTAACCATGGCCTCCCTAAGATTAAAGGATATCCTCCCATATTAGCTTTTGGGGAGAGAAAAACAAAATCAACTAGATATTCCTAGGAATTTACGATGACTATAACATCTTCTATCATCACATCTAGCTAAATGGTAGAGCTATCAGCATGTTGAAGGATGGTGGGTGTCTCTCTAAGGCCAACAATATGTTGTTCGATACAATTGATTAATTGTGTATTGTCTTTGATGTTACACAAGTGTCATATCATTATCAATCAGTATATACTAAGCTCACTTGGGTAGTGACGATAGTTTTCTATGTTTACCAAGTGTTCCTAAGGTTGCCTAGTTCAGAAGGCAGTGTCTACGAAGTTCACTCAAGCATCGAAGGAAAGACTGTAGAAGATGAGTGTTAACTAAGCTCACTCAGTTAATGAAGGAAATTTGGATGGAACCAATGCTAACTGAGATCACTTAGTTTCCAAAGGATTTTTGTGAGTTGGTAGTGTTAACCAAGCTTTTTTTGGTTAACACAAGATATCAATTCTGAGTTAGTTTCTATCGAGTTGGGTCGGCTAACGAAGGATTTTCTTATTTTGGCTTATTAAGCTTAATTAATTTATCTATTGGTTCTAGATAACTAAGGTGATGAATATTAATTATTCTAAGTTGTATTTGAGCTGACTTGACAATATGAAAGATATAAGTATAAGGTCAAGTTGTGGATTCAAAAGTATGTGAATGTATGAAGATGTTATGAATGTGTTGAAGATGAAGAGAAGAAGCGAATTTAAAGGATAAATAGAATATATTTGTGGAGAAAAAATGCTATATTTGATCAGGAAGGATTAAATACAAGCCAAAATAGAGATCTATAATCAGCAATTCAGTTGCATTCAAATAAGGTCATCTCATTGTTACTCTCTAACCATTGTAGTAGTGATCTAAATCTCTTAATAGAGTTGGCTTAATAGCTATTTGCAGATCCTCTAACAATGTGGTAGTTCTATTGAATTGTCTCAAGACCTCTAATAAGGCTACTCCTAATAGGGTGATTAAATAGGATCACACCTAACAGTGTGTTTTTTAACTTTTAACAGGGTTGGCTCCTAACAAGGCTCACTTCAGAAGAGTGAAAACAATAACTAGTTGCAATTGGTGTTTTTCTCAAATTGAGTTTCCACATTAAATCTTGGTGTCAAATGTGTTCATTCTATTTTTTGTTGTGTGCTTGCAACTAAGTTAAAGTAATGGTAATCATAGATAACATTTAAAGTTTGTATGTTAATCATTTACCAAGGACATTTGGTAATTACCAAGTTACACCAGTTTATGTATGTTTACCGAGCATCAACAGTACTCAATTTTTAGTTTGTAGTTTGTACTGATATCTAAGGGATCTAGGATTTATTTTAGTAGTAACTAATTCACCCCTCCCCTCTCAGTTACTCCTTGTATATTTCCAATAATTGGTATCAGAGCTTTTGGTGCTTGTAGAAAAGGTTTCAAGGACCTAAGCCAAAGATCAGGATGTCTTACAGAAGAGAGATTCATAACCTAAATAAAGACAATTTTGCAGCATGGCAAGGACTTATGAGGTTACACTTGGCTACCATCAGTGACTCAAGATGTAAATATGTTGATACTGAATACAAGACTCCCACTAGAACATTATCTATTGAAGATATTGCTGAAATGAAGAATCATAACATCATGATGATTGTTATTGCATCTACTCTCAGTTATGTTGAATTTGATGAAGTCAAAGTTTGTAAAATAGCTCATGAGATGTGGATCAAACTAAAAGACATATACGGAGGAGATGATAATGTGAGAAGAGATAAGGCTAAAATTCTTAGAGGTCATTTTGATTAGATGAAAATGAGAGAAGATGAGAACATTGTAAAATATGTGAAAAGAATCAAAGCAAGTGTAAGTGAAACCAAAGCATCTAGAGGAGACATTGAAGAGAAAATAGTTGTAAGAAAGGTACTTAGAACTCTTCTTCCTATTTATGCAATTAGAGTGTCTGATATTCAAGAAGTGAGATGTGATCCAAATAATAAAATATCTTTAGATGCTCTAGTTGGAAGATTGATAGCTTTTGAGTTAGATAACTTTGATAACTATGTTCCTAGTTCAAAGGTTATTGAGTTTCCTTTCAAAGCTAAACTCTCACTCAAAGAAAAGGCTAAGAAATCAAAGTCTAGTCAATTAGGAAGTGAAGAATAAGAAACAAAAGAAATTTTAGACAGTGATCTTGAAGTTGTTGAAGCCCTACTTGCAAGAAATTATTCAAAAGACAAAATTAAATACAAAGGTAAATTTCCTTTGATCTGATTTTCTTGTGAAGAAATTGATCACATTGTTTCAAGGTGTCCAAATAAAGAGATCAAATATGAAAATAAAAGAAATAAGCACAAAGGCAAGAAGGACTCCAAAAACTACAAGAACTACAAGGACAAAGGTAAGAAATCTTGTTTTATAGCTAAAGATTTTAATAACAGTGAAGATGAAATGATATAAATTGCTATAAAAGATGAATTTGATGATGAAGGAGATAAGATGGCACTTATCCCTCATGTTAGAAAAAAATATAAATGGATTATTGATAGTGGTTGTTCACATCATATGACTAGAGACAAAAAAAAAAAAAAAAAAAATTGAGCATATGGATTATTATGATGGAGGTAGTATAAGACTTGGAAATGATGAACCTTGTACCATAAAAGGAAAAGGATGTATTTCATTGACTAAAGAACTTATATGTGACAATGTTTATTTGGTTGAAGGACTAAAACATAATCTACTAAGTGTTGCATAGTTGAATAACATTGGATTCAAGGTAGAATTCATGAATGGATAGGCCAAACTACTAGATGGAAAAGGAATCTGGTTGGATCTGGCAAGCAAACAAAAGGTAATATATTTTATCTTGATCTCAATGATTGTTCATGTTTTATTTCTCAAGTAGAAGAAACTTGGTTAGGGCACAAAAGGCTATGTCATGTCAACTTTGATAATCTAGTTAAGATAAGCAAACATAAAAGAGTAAGAGGCATTCCTAGTTTGAAGAAGCCTGATATGGGTTTATGCAAGAATTTCCAAATTAGTAAGATGGGAAAGACTAGTTTCAAAAGAAAAAACTATCAATCAAAAGAAGTCTTACTAATTGTTCATACAAACTTATGTTTACCTATTGGAATAGAGAGTTACAGTGGAGAAAATTTTTTCATTCTTTTTGTCAATGACTATTCTAGAATGATGATTGTAATTTATGTAAAAGAAAAATTAAAAGCCCTTCAAAAGTTCAAGTGGTATCTAGCAAGAGTAAAAAAAGAAACTAGAAAGAGGTTGAAATGTTTAAGATCAGATAGAGGTGGTGAATTCATCTCCAATAAATTCAATAATTTCTGCATTGAAAGAGGAATTAAAAGACAAGTATTAACCCTTGGTAGATCATAGCAGAATGGTATAGCTAAAAGAAGAAATAGATCTATCATGGATTGTGCAAGAACCCTAATGATTGAAAATAATGTTGCTCTCAAATATTGGAAGGAAGCTATCAGCACTTCAATTCATACCTTGAATAGAGTATATTTGAAGAAAGACTCAAACAAAACTCCTTATCAACTATGGTATGACTACAAGCCTAATGTAAGTTACTTGAAAGTATTTGGCAGAAAATGTTATATTCGATATAAAATTTGATCAAGGCATATTTCTTGGATACTCCTATAGAAGTAAGACATGTAAATGTTCAAATTTGTCTACTCATAAAATAATAGAAAGTGCACATGTTAGAATTGATGAGTTTGCTAAAAAGAGTGAAGAAGAAAGCAACAAGGAGCCAAAGGATTACAAAATATTTGTTTACTATGAACCTGATACCCTGCCAAACCTATCAAAAAGAAAGGAAGATTCATCTCTTGAGTCCCCAAAATCTCCAATAGTTACCAAGTTGTAGACAATACAATTTGAGTCATAGTCTAAAGGACCAAGTCACAATTAGAGGCTACCAAGCTAGTTCAAACTAAGTCTAATGGACCTGAGGCATAGGTAGAAGGACCCGAGCTTGAAACTAAAGTTCATAATGAAGATAGTGGAACTCATTCAAAGCCTAAAGATCCTATGTTAGCAAGATATGTCAGAAGATATCATGCACCTGATCAGATCATTGGAGAAAAATGTGATGGAATAATGAGAAGAAGTAAATTAAAAGTTACATGTTTACTTGTTGAATTTGAACCTAGAAATGTTAAATATGCTCTCAAAAATGAAAGTTGGATTGAAGAAATGAATGAAAAGATAGAATAGATAGAAAAGAAAAAAAAACTTGGACCCTTGTTCCTAGACCCAAAGATAAAAATGTAATTGGCACAAAGTGGGTATTCATAAATAATCCAAATCAAGATGGAAAAGTTTCAAGAAACAAAGCAAGATTGGTGTACAGAGGCTATTCTCAAGAAGAAGGCATTGATTATGGTGAGACTTTTTCTCCCATAGCAAGACTAGACAGTGTTAGAAATTTGCTAGAATATGTAGCACATAGAGGATTTAAAGTGTATCAAATGGATGTTAAATCAACATTCTTGAATGGAATTCTTGATGAGGAAGTCTACATTGAACAACTAGAAGGTTTTGTAGATCCTAGCAAAAGAGACATGGTTTTCAAGTTACACAAAGCATTATATGGTCTCAAGCAAGTGTGATATCCCCATTTTTGGACATGTATAATTAAATAATAAATAGGTCCAATATATAAAGTTTATAATATTAAAATGATTAATAAAGTATATAAGTTAAAAATATAAATTATTATATATTATCATACATATATATACACATTTAAAATAACATACTATTGAATATAAATAATATATATATCAATACTATGATATATATGATTAATAATATTTATAGCACTAACATGATTGATAACGATATCACTATGTATATATATATACATGTACATATATATATATATATATATATATATATATATATATATATATAACATATATATATTAATGATATTAGAATTATATTAATAATATATGTTATTAGACTTATATTAATGATATATTTTAATACAAGTGCTATATTAATAAATGTATTATAATATAATATATATTTGATATGTTAATAATATAATTATTAATATACTTTATGAAATAATATAACTAACCTTACTAATTAATACAATAATATTATTAATATAATTATTAATGAAAGGACGTGACTCTTATAACAAAGTATATATATATATATATCAAATAAACTATGAAGGAGGAAAGGAGAGATATGAAATATATATGAAAGCTTTTGAGAATAAGGAGGTAAATCAGATAGAAAATTAGAAAATATTATAGAATGGATTCAAATAAGAGAAAAACCTGAAGATGTCCTAAAACGGGACATTACAAGTGAGAATAAGGAGGTAAATCAGATAGAAAATTAGAAAATATTATAGAATGGATTCAGATAAGAGAAAAACCTGAAGATGTCCTAAAATGAGACATTACAAGTGGTATCAGAGCATCTTTCCTGCCAACCTATGGAAAAAAATTAATTAAAAAAAACACTAGAAAGTATATGGTAAACTATAGATTGTCAACAGGAAGCATGAGAGGAGAATGGAAGAGACATCTATGAAATTATTTATCTATAGAACCAATCAAGAGACCAACAAATAATTGATAATAGGAAGAATATCTGCACATTTGATATATGTTCCACAAAATTTGGATTTGATAATTGCCCTAATTCTGACACTGAAGCTTCAAAGTAATACATGATATCTGTCACCTGAGATGAGTAGTATGCAAAAGCCAAATAAATGGGATTCCTCATCGCCATTAACAGAAAGTGACGACATTCCATTGGTGAAAGTCATAGCAAGTATGAAGAACAATGATAGTAAATGTTACACTCGCAAGTGCAAATGCGGAATGAGGATAGAGCCTAGAAGCATTAAGACAAGCATGAAAGCAAGTACATCTATGTAGTGTCACCTTTAGTAAGAGCATGTGAATAGATTTCTTGACACAATATTTACGCAAGAGAGTTAATGTAATGAGGACACAAAATGTGGAAAATGGATGCTATTGCATTATACACAATGTTCACGTGATTGGCAGCAGTATATGAGGAATTTATCACAGGAAGATGTGCGACTATGTATTCTTGGAGATTGGAATGACGAGAGAAAGGATATTGAGAGAAAAAAATGTTGAAAACCTGCATTGATTATGATATCATTCACAATCACCATGAGCATTGATCTGATGATGTCAATCAAATAAAATATTGACATAATGTATATATGAAGACAAGGAAACATTATCTCCATAGGGGACATGAGTATCTCGCATACTAATTGTGGAATGGTATCAAATACACATTACTGAGAGCTAGATTTATAATGAACCGATGTGGAAGTAGGGCTTCGCACAACTAAGTTCAATGGATGTGCCAATAGAATGAATGGGAAGGATCAGCATCAGGCTCCCCATCGATATGAAATTTATTTGGATAGAGGAAGATTAGAGTTCAACAAAGAATCTGTATTCCGATCTCGTGGAAGCATGAGGGTGTTTTTGAACGCCTACCTCGACCCTCTATCAGTATTGATGATATGGATTGTAGTCTACAAAGGATATGATGATTGCATCATTACCGTATATGCCAAGACATATGGCCAATAATTTTTTGATCATAATTGTGTTCGATGAATGCTCAAGGCCACTCACAACTAGCATATTTTATAGGGATCCGAAGATATGATTTGGATCATTTACAAATTGGAAAAATATCTATTAACATAAAATAGCATGATTATCATTGATTTAAAATGGCATGAACACCAACGTTTACATCAACAATAAAGGATATTGAATGGAGACAAAAGCAACCCTTAACCTAAATATGTTTTGCTAAGTCAAGATGGAATTTGATGATGTAAAAGACTGTCATATTGATGAGATATACCTTTTAGCTTCTAGAAATAATGAAAAAGATGGGTAAAGGTAAGAATACAAATCGAGTAAAGGTAAGTAAAAATACTAAATGGACTTTTACCAAAGGAAACTATCAATGAATGAGAGTAAAAGCACGAGGAACATCATCCAATCAGTATGAATAGAGATACTCCTAGTGGCATCAAAAATGAAAAAGGTAAGTGAGGTACATGATTAAAGGTAAATATCCATGTCCTACTTATTTGTTTCTATAGAGTAGCATTAAATGGAATGATATAATTGCATAGATGTATATCATTCAATATCTTATTATAATTAGTAGTCAATAATGTTTTGTCTACGATTAAGTTCTATAATGTGGATATTGAATCTTAATTGGAATTAGTTTCCAAATCATTTTTGTCAATAATTATTATGCCAAAATTTTCCTATAAGTAGGAAACAAAGGATTATTTCTTCTAACAAATATTGAATATTTGAATATCTATTATCAATACTTATAATTGATTAGTTATAATGGAATGATTGAACCCCTAAGATGGTAGGGTTATAGTTAAATTATTATTAGATAAGATGATTACATTCAAGTAATGATTTATTAGAATTAAGTTTTCAAATTCTCATATTGAATTTTAAGTGATATTAGTTTTCAATTGTTATCACAACTAATTTTGTTAAACTGATTAAAGGATTATCATCTTCCAAGATAAGGTAAGGCCTGTGGTGGAATGGGTTGGGGGACATCATGTGAGGTACCGGATAAAGCCTACGGGTACCGAGTAAGGCCTTGGTGATGGGACATCTCAGGGTACATCATACAAAGGTGCTATCTTAGAGATGATGGCCGGAGAGAGGTAACGATAATGAGGGAGAATGGTGAGGCCCACTGATTGGGTAACAGGGCACCCCATTATGGTTTCTCCTCCTATAATTGAATGATAAGATTATGTATCTGATATTTCAAAGATTATGCTTTAAAAGACTTCTTATTGGAAAATAGTTGATGTAATCACCTTAGGATCATGATTCTCCAAGTCAAGATAAGGCCTACGGTGGAATGGACTGGGGGACATCACGTGAGGTATCAGATAAAGCCTACGGCTACCGAGTAAGGCCTCGGTGATGGGACATCTTAGGGTACATCATACAAAGGCACCTTCTTGGAAATAATGGATGGAGAGAGGTAACGATAATGAGGGAGAATGGTGAGGCCCACTGGTTGGGTAACAGGGCACCCTATTATGGTTCCTCCTCCCATATTTAGAAAATGATGAATTAATAAATTGATTGAGACCATAAACAACCTATTAGGAGATTGATTTATATATAATGTGTACTAATGATTTTTTTGGTTGCAGGTTCACAATTAAGGAAATGCATGATGTGTGTCTTATGTGTTTGCATCATGTTTGCTCCGTGTCTTCATCTGTCTACATCATGTTTGCTTCGTGTTTTCATTCATTGAGATGTATATTTCATAAATATTTTAGGACTTTAGAGGGGATGGCTATGATATCCCCATTTTTGGACATATATAATTAAATAATAAATAGGTCCAATATATAAAGTTTATAATATTAAAATGATTAATAAAGTATATAAGTTAAAAATATAGATTATTATATATTATCATACATAAATATACACATTAAAAATAACATAATATTGAATATAAATAATATATATATCAATACTATGATATATATGATTAATAATATTTATAGCACTAACATGATTGATAACGATATCACTATGTATATATATATACATATCTATTAATGATATTAGAATTATATTAATAATATATGTTGTTAGACTTATATTAATGATATATTTTAATACAAGTGCTATATTAATAAATGTATTATAATATAATATATATTTGATATGTTAATAATATAATTATTAATATACTTTATGACATAATATAACTAACCTTACTAATTAATACAGTAATATTATTAATATAATTATTAATGAAAGGATGTGACTCTTATAACAAAGTATATATATATGAAATATATATGAAAGCTTTTGAGAATAAGGAGGTAAATCAGATAGAAAATTAGAAAATATTATAGAATGGATTCAGATAAGAGAAAAACCTGAAGATGTCCTAAAACAGGACATTATAGCAAGCTCCCAAAGCTTGGTATGAAAGACTTCATAACTACTTTGTACAGATTGACTTTCAAAGAACAAATGATAACAATAGTCTGTATATCAAGGAAGGACTAGACAAGAAGATTGTGTTAGCAGAAATATTTTTTGATGATACTCTATTTATAGGAAATGATGACTTGTGCAAAGCATTTTTAGAAGAAATGAGTAAAGAATTTGAGATGTCCATGTTTGGTGAGATAAAGTTCTTTGTTGGATTGCAGATACAACAAAACAAAATGGTATCTACATCACTCAATCTAATTATATCAAAGAAATACTAAAGAAGTTTGGATTGGAAGATTCAAGACCAATTAGAACCCCTATTTCTATTGGACATAAGCTTTCTAAGAATCATGATTCCAAAGAAGTAGATCAGACCATATATAGATAAATGTTGGAAAATTACAATATGTAGTAGATACAAGGCCTAATATTGCTCTAGAAGTTGGAATAGTGGCAAGATTCTCAACAAATCCTAAAGAAAATCAGATGATGGCAATCAAGAGAATCATGAAATATCTAGAAGGCACTGAAGACAATGGATTATGGTATAAACTTGGAGTCAATTTGGACCTAAAGTTATTTACTGATACTGATTGGGCAGGAAGTATTGATGAAAGAAAAAGCAATAGTGGTGAAGAATTCTTTCTTGGTAAAAGACTAGTGTCTTGGACAAGAAATAAATAAAATTATACATCTCAATCCATAGCAGAGACAAAATATGTGGCAGTAGTAGTTAATTGTTCTAACATTGTTTGGTTCAAAAAATTGTTGGAAGGAATGAAGATAGAGATCAAGGATCCAATAGTTATATACAGTGATAACACTAGTGCATTCAACATATCAAATAATCCAGTGATGCATACCAAAAAAAATCACATTGCTATAAAATATCACTTCTTAAGAGAGTTGGTGTAGGATAAAGAAGTCAGATTGGAATATGTTAATACAAAAGAATAGATTGCAGACATATTCACCAAGCCATTACCTAAGGATGCATTTATGTATCTAAGAGGTAAGCTAGGGGTCATTTCCCTATCTAAAGTTCACTAAATAAAATTTAGTGATGCATCAACAAGAGCTAAGTTGAAGATCAATCAGTTGGTGTAGAATTGACAAGGGCATATTGTAAATGAATCAGTACTTAAGGTATATTGATATTAACAAAGTTGTTGTCTTTGGCATGTGTTGTCAAAAAGGGAGAAGTTTACTATTATATCTTTGAGAAATTTTTGGAACCAAAATAAAGTAGGGAACTAAAAGAGGGAGAAGTTTACTGTCATATCTTTGAGAAAAAAAAATTGTCATTCCAAAAAAGGAGAAGTTTGTTGCAAGAGGGAGAAAGTTCTATGAATGAACTTGGCAGAAGTTGTTGCAGACAAAGAATGAATCCAATGAAAGGAAGAGCTCATATTGACAGTGGGATTTCTCAAGAATAAATCCAAATTTTCATTGTGTTATGACATGTTGTGTTGCCATCAATACCAAAGAGGGAGATTGTTGGATACAATTGATCAATTGTGCATTGTCTTTGATGTTACACAAATGTCATATTATTATCAATCAGTATATATCGAGCTCACTCAGGCAGTGAAGATAGTTTTATGTGTCTATCGAGCATTTCTATGGTTTCCTAGTTTAGAAGGAAGTGTCTACCAAGTTAACTCAAGCATCAAAGGAAAGACTATAGAAGATGAGTGTTAACCGAGCTCACTCAGTTAATGAAGGAAAGTTGGATGGAACTAGTGCTAACCGAGCTCACTTGGTTACCATAGGATTTTCATGAGTTGGCAGTGTTAACCAAGCTTCTATTGGTTAACATAGGAAACTACTTTTGAGTTAGTTTCTACTGAGCTAGGTCAGCTAATGAAGGATTTTCTTATTTTGGCTTATTAAGCTTAATTGATTTATCTATTGGTTCAAGCTGACTAAGCTGATGAATATTAATTATTCTAAGTTGTATTTGAGCTGACTTGACAATATGAAAGATATAAGTATAAGGTCAAGTTTTGGATTTAAAAGTATGTGAATGTATGAAGATGTTATGAATGTATTGAAGATGAAGAGAGGAAGCAAATTTAAAGGATAAGCAGAATATCCTTGTGGAGCAGAAAAGCTATATTCAATTAGGAAGGATCAAGTACAAGTTAGAATAAAGATCTATAATCAAAAATTTAGTTACATTCAAAATAGGTCATTTCATTGTTACTCTCTAAACATTGTAGTAGTGATCTAAATTTCTTAATAGAGTTAGCTTAATAGCTATTTGCAAATCCTCTAACAAGGTGGCAGTTCTATTGAATTGTCTCAAGACCTCTAACAAGGCCACTCTTAAGAGGATGATTAAATCCTTTAACAAGATCACACCTAACAATGTTTTTTGTAACCTTTAACAAGGTTGGGTCCTAGCAGGGCTCACTTCAGAAGACTAGAAATAATAACTAGTTGCAATTGGTGGTTTTTCTCAAATTGGTTTTCCACGTTAAATCTTGGTGTCAAATATGTTTATGCTATTTTCTATTATGTGTTTGAAACTAAGTTAAAGTAATGGTAATCAAAAATAACATTTAAAGTTTTTATGTTAAGCATTTATCGAGCACATTTAGTAGTTATCGAGTTATAGTAGTTTATGTATGTTTATCGAGCATCAGCAGTATTCAATTTTTAGTTTGTAGTTTGTACTAACATCTAAGGGATTTGTGATTTATTTTAGTAGTAACTGATTCACCCCTCCCCTCTCAGTTACTCCTCTTATATTTCCAACATATGCAAGTGAAACAATACCTCTTTTTTCATGACATTAATAGATGCTCCTAGGTCAACCAAAGCATTTTGAACTTAGATACCATGAATAGTAATTGTAACTATAGGATTCCCAAGGTCACAGTATTTAAGTACAACTAATTTCTCCAGTATTAAGTTAGACAATTATCCTAGGACATGAATGGTTTTTGGATCTTTCCTCTTCCTTCCTAGCTACATATTGCATGTTTCTTTAATAGCTTTAGTATAGGCAAGGACTTCTTTAATAGCATCCAGCAATGGTATTTTATTGTCATATGTTTCAACTAATTAAGCAAGTTAGTGACAGCATGGTTCTCTTTGGACTAGCCTTATTCTATCAACCTATGGAGAAATGGAGGTTCTTTGGCTACAAGAGAGGTATGCTAATTTGATTCATTTGTATGCTTAATCAGAGGATCCTTAACTTTAGTTATTATAGGTTCTTGGGGTGCAGGAATAGTGGTGCCTAATCTTAAGTGAATATCATTCAATGAGATGGCATAGCTTTGTTGTTGAGTCTATTGTTTACTATTGTTTAGATTTGAGTTAGGTTGAACTAGTAGTTGGGTCTTCTTGGAAGGAGTATTAGTGGCTATAGGAGGAGGCATTAGAGCTTTTTGTTGAGTGGGTGGCAATATGGTTGATTGATTAGATTGGGGACTCCAATTCTAAGGTTGCTTCCAACCTTGCTGAAGTTGGTGCCAACCCTGCTAAGGTTGCTACCAACCTTGTTGGGATTATTACCAACCTTGTTGAGGTTTCTGCCAACCCTGCTAAGGTTGTTGTCAACCCTACCGAGGTTGCTACCAACTATGATTTCCACTAAAACTAGTATTTTGAAAAAATTTCCATTGATTATATTATGATAAGTTTGAAGAAGATCTTGTGGCATACCTTGTCTTTAAGCCCATGGAATTCTTTGAGTGACATAGAGTACCTCTCCATTTTCATCAATGGCTTTGAATTTGGTTGGTATTGGTTTTGTCACCATACTTGCAACATAATTACATCTATAGTGCTTTTTCTTTTCTCTAGAATGTGGATAGTATTTAATCAACATGGCATTAGCTTCATCTTTCTTCCTTCAGGCTTGCATGGTGTCTAGCTAAGTGGCTATATTGTTAATGATGTCTTGCTTGAAGTCTAATAGCAAATTAGATAACTCCATCTTGGATACTCCTGAACTACCATTGGACTTATGTGGTAGGTCTCTAAGTCCCCTACCTTTCTTCATAGTAGCTCTAGAATAGTTCAGGCATATACTCTATATCTCAATCCAAGCCTTTTGAGTAATTCCCCCTCCCACCATAAGGTCTAGGGCTTCAATGCTTCCTTCATTTACACCTCTCAAAAAAAATGTTTCTTTGACTCCTCATTCAATTGATGATGTGAGTTATGGTGCAGGTTAAACATAAACCGAGAAACATAGTCTTCCAATGTTTCATCATCCTTTTGGGACATTTTGAAAATGCCATCCCCTTTTAAATCCCAACCATTGCAATATTCCTTATAATTTGTGAGAAACAGATTGCTCATTGTAGGCCAATCTACTAGAATATTGGTACCCAACCCCATGACCCATCTCAAAGCAATTTCTTTGAAGGTAGAAGGAAACAACTTCAATTTGTGGGCATCATTTATGTAGTCATAGCTTCTACATAGTATATCAAACTCAGAGAGAAAGGTTTCAAGGTCTTCAATGATCAAGCCATAAAACTTGGGAATTGCAACAGGAAGTATATTTTTCAAATTTTTCTTACCTTGGAAAGGAGGGATACGAAAGGGAAAAATTGTTTGAGGTTGAGGCAAAGCCATTCATGGAGGAGGTACTATTAATGGTGCTTGATTTATGATGAGAGCAAGTGGATTATCGTCGTATTCAAGTTCAGCAAAGAGATCATTCAAATGCAAGGATTCATTAGAGGATGAGGGTATTCATTCTTGAGAAGTAGCAAATGGATATTCAAAAGGTTCTTCTTCATTCTTGTTGTGTGGTTCTTTAGGTTCAAGAATATCTTCTTGAATATTACAAGAAAGGAATCTCCTAAAGGGGTCTCTTCTTGTATGCATGCAAAATAATGCAAAATCTAATTTAACATAATGACTTCAAGGTTGAATTAGATTGACACCTTCCCTAACAATGGCACTAAAAAAATGGTTGGTCAGCTAAATACGTGAGTAATAAAAGATTGGGCATCCTTCTACATTAACTCCATGACTAGATAGAATCATGTATTTTGCTAAGAATAACATACTGACTTCATTTTATTTGTCAACTTAGAAGTGTAAGCTTGAGAGGGTGGCTGCAAAGTATATTCTTTGATTCCTCTTTAAGTCATTACAACTACAATAGGAAAGAAATTTTGAAAGAAACTAAGCTAGGAACTGAAGCGACATTTTCCTTAAAGCTTAGAGTAATGCTATGAATAG